>JAQQTO010000026.1:4200000-4530000 GCA_029884595.1 Ormosia semicastrata | reverse complement strand
CATTCCATAACCAAGCATATTGGACTTCGTTATCACTTCATTAGATCTTTATTGGAAGATGAGGTGTTAATGCTGAAAAAAATCCAAGGAAGTAAGAACCTAGCAGATATGTTAACAAAAGTGGTGACTATCGACAAACTGAAGTTGTGCTCAACTTCAGTTAGCCTGCTAGAGTAACAGACCAGAGAAGGCTGCTGCATTGATCAAGGAGTGAAGACAGATTGAAATCAGTCTTCAAGTGGGAGATTGTTAGTGGTGGCCCCCCTTCCAAATCAATGCACTGAAAAGTGCAGTAATTGATTGAAGCAATTTGTCAATTGCACCGAAAGCAATTGATTATTCAATTGTCGACGCATTTTTGGAACTGTGTACGCGGTGCAAAACGCGTTTCAGCTTCTATAAATAGAAGCCTCATCAGATGGAAATATTATCCCAACAAAGAGAGAAAATTCCTTAAGAGAGAAATAGAAAAGTTTAAAGAGAAAAACTTTAGTTTTTTGGTGTAATTGGGGTATGGGTTGTGAGAGGTTGTGAGTGTTTTGTAAACACTTATATATTTATCTTTCTCAGTAAAATATCTGCAGTAACCCGGAGACGTAGGCACAATTGGCCGAACTCCGTTATTAATTTTGTGTGTGTTATTATTCCACATTTATTTCGCTTTCTACAAATCTGATGATAAGGAAATTTTGCATAATTTCCCAACATTTGGTTGCCACGTTTAAACTGCATTTGTTGGTTTGTTTAGCTGTTGTTGAAGGAGAACAATAATGACTCATGATATCTGGTTATCTCTGGTTCACATCTGATTGTCGATTAATATCTGACTATATCTTGTGCATGTTTGGTGGTCTATTCTATTATTGTTGAAGAAGGATATCTTGCTACATATGATGTACAGTGTTGGTTGTCTTGCTACATATGATTTATATCTAGTTGTTTAGTCTTGATCTTAGTCAGGATGTCATCAACTCTTTTATAGAAGACTTACTTTATTGCTTTATACATTAAATCAATTTCATGGTGAAGATCAAAGTCCCGACCTATAACTTGGGCATAAAGATCAAAGTCTCAACCTCTAGCTCGAGCAAGAAGACAAAGTCTTGACCTCTAGCTTGCTCGGGCACTCATGTAAACCTTATATCATACAACATTGTGAATAAATATGTCTTCCATCTCTTTTGCATCCTACTGTGGACTTTAACATACATATAATATTTCTTTGGCTTATTGGAATTTACATGATTGAATGCAATTGACTGATTACATGCAACTTATATTAACAATGTGATGATCTTTTATATCATGTTTTTAACCTTAGTGGCACTTCTATTCTATTTACACAAGATCATATATTGCTCAGCTTTCCCATAGAGAATATAGCTACAATGACATTATATCAATTATCATCAAGCTTTCAAGTAAACTATCGGGATCATCAAGCAAGGAGTAATCCAAGGGAATTGGTATCTGAATTATTTTTTATTATTTCTCATCAATCATTGCTATCATAATTGTATGTGAAGATCGACATACCATTATACGCACAAGTATTTCATAACTTGCTTTCACCCATTTTATACCAATTTGTTATCACTTTGGTTATTTGTTACTTGTTATAACACTTTGCAATCTTTATCGCATATTTTATATTTCTAGAACATTTGCTATATCTTACTTCACTATGGCACTTTGGCTTTGAAACTTTTGATTGTGCTAGTTGATTATAATTTCTGGTTGTTCTCATAGTAAAAAGAAGATTATCATTGTTATTAAATGTGCTGCTTTATCATTATAATGGTTATTATTATGCTACTCTGGACATTTAGTGGATCTTCATCTTATGACTTGTATTTTTGACTTATGCTTAATGATCATTGTTCTTTGTTGCCTCTGTTCTGAGAGTGAAGCTTATGGTCGGTCGTTCTTGAATATGTTATGGTTGGTCATTCTGAAACATGATGTGCTCTTACCTTTATTTTCTTGATATTATTCTTGTTAGCAGTTATTTCTCTATGTTAAACAGGGACATGCTTATTATAGTATGATAGATGAAGTATATTGCATATTAGATCAACTATATTATTGACAAAACTTTGGATTAATCTAGGTTATCTCATTTGCTCTAAACATGCTGGAATTGATCTAGTTGCTCCTTGTTTATCTTCAAAATGTTAGTGATTAGAGATAGAAGCAAACACTATTACTTTTGTTAGTATACTTGTGCAGGACCTTTTTGATTCATAGGGACCAACATCGATTATAATAGCTATTATTATATTATTTTGGGCATTTCTTGAATTTTCTTCACATTTATTAGTCAGCACCTTAACGTTATTACATGACATGTTCTTTCTCTCCATATCTATTAGTTATTGCATTTTATATATCTCAGAACCTGACATAATAAGTTTGTCAACTCCCAAGCAATTTGCAGGCCTAGGAGGATTAAGTGGCCACAACTCTTCAAGTTCAATTGCTTAGAGACTTCTAAGCTCAGAGCTAAGAGGCTATAGACAGTACTAGGTCCTTTGGGCCAAGACCGAATCTTCCATCTCTCGGGACGACCCAGCCCATATCCTTAGAACCTTTTAGGGGTCTTACCCCTATTTAAGCACACACCTAGGTATCAAGGTTGGTTCTTTTTCTCTATCTTACTTTTTCCTCTCTTTTTACTTTAAGACTAATTTGAG
This sequence comes from Ormosia semicastrata, assembly GCA_029884595.1. Taxonomy (NCBI): domain Eukaryota; kingdom Viridiplantae; phylum Streptophyta; class Magnoliopsida; order Fabales; family Fabaceae; genus Ormosia; species Ormosia semicastrata. Next base: position 4,527,307 of record JAQQTO010000026.1, on the reverse strand, counting down.
CATCAAAGTATTTTTATAGGTACCCCACCCCACCTCCTGTTGGGGGAATACCGCATCCCCTTTCAATCTTTTAGAGAATACCACATCTCCATCAATCTTATTAAGGAATACCACATTCTTGTCAATCTGTTTAGGGAATATCACATTTCCTTCTACACAAACATGCAATAAATTTTAGTAATTGAAAAAAATATCACACAAATCACGCACAAGATTTAACGTAGTTTGGCTAATATGCCTACATCTATAGATAAGAAAAGTTAAATCTACTATCAAAACAAATCTAGCCTGCAGGCCTTACAAAACAATCTCTCTCAGACTCTCATTCTCACTCTCATAACCCTACAAATTCTTAAATACAAGTATTTATAACTCATCATTCCTAGTTTTCTATTGTAAACAAATCTTATTCATATCTCACAAATTTCTAATATATTTTTCAAATTTGCAATAGAACACGCCGCTTGACCTCTATGCCAAGCAGACTTTCGACAACACCTGCCGCCATTCATAACGCTCAATCTTCAAATCAAATCTTCGTACTTGCTGCCATCATAACGAGACACGTCACCTGACCTCCATTGTCAGGCAAACTTTCGACAAAATGGCCCAAAGGAACCATACCATCGCCTAGATCCTCGAACCATCGGTTCTTATATCACTTGTTAGGGGTATGGACATCACATATCTCCACATTAGTATGATATTGTCTACTTTGAACCTAAGTCCTCATGGATTTGCTCTTGGGCTTTTACCCTAAAAAGTCTCATACCAATGAAGATATATGTCTATACTTATATATCCATGATCCTCCTTATTTTTAGTCAATGTGAGACTTTGATCGCACACCCAACACACCCAACACCTCCGACCAATGTACTGCCATTGCCGACTAACGTTGACCTTTTTGATGACCTCAAGCTATTTCAAGACCATCAACTCAGGTAGAGAACGAAACAGATACCATTGGGAAGGCAGAAGCAAAGGCCTTGTCTGTAGTGTTGATATCTCATAGTGGTTGTTCCTTCAGTGTCATTGCCTCTTTGCTCACCGACCTCGGAATCCTCAACTCTGAACTTGGACGTCTTGCACTCTCCTCTGCCCTTGTGAGCGATCTATCAAGTGGAATCGTGGCAGGAATTGGCACCGCCAATGGGCAGCATGAAAACTGGATGGCCAAGGGTTATTCAAAATTTGGTTTTATATATTGCGTTTCTAGTCATACTTCCACTAATTGGGCGCTCAGCAATATGGTGGGTGGCGAGACACACACCCAATCAAACCTGAGACAAAAATCCCATAATTCAATGGAACCTACTGTGGAGTAGAGAAAATGAGTTGGAGAGAGAAAATAAATTTGGAAATATGAGAAGAGAAAAATGAGACCTACAGCAAATTAAAAAATAAAAAATCTAAAACAATCCATTATCACCAGTATTTTAGGCTAGAGCATGAGTGCTTCAAATTATATTTACAGTATGTTAAACATTTCCTTTAAATGCTATTGAACCAAAAGTAACTTTCTAGTCTCTTTCAGTTAAAATAAGTAACTATATATATATAAAATAAATAAATAAACTTATCCCACACTAATTGCTTTTAAATTTGGTTTACTATAATTAATATAAAATTTATTTAAAAATTTAATTATTCAAATAGTTGGTTAAATAAAATTATATAAATAGATTAATAATATACTAATTCATAATTTTAACATTACTATTTAAATTAAAATCTTAATATGAAACACGGGTACTTGAGTTAGGGAAAGGACAATTTTGATACATCTTCTGTACACAAGAAGAACATATTATATTTATACGTGTATTTTGTTGAAATCTTTAATTTTGAGTTTTTTATTTTTTATTTTTTACGGTTTAAACTCTGAGTTTTTATTGTATGACAAATGAGACAGGTTGTATGATTCAGAGACAAAAATAGTAGAGGGAAACTACATATCTCGGTTAGAGGACCACGGGACTAGCCTGACTAATACAAAGCATAGAAATGAGTCTTACAACCCATCATTATGAATAAAATTTGATTTTAACTTTTAGTTTTAGTTTTACTTTTTATCTTTAACTTTATTTATTTTTATTTTTATTTTAATCTTATTTAATTGAATTAATAAATATAAAAAAATAAAATAAAAAAAAATAAAATTAAAAATTAAACTAATTTTTGTTCCATCATTAAAACAACTAACAGTTAGGACACTTATATTTGGGCTCTCCAATTTTTTCCAATACAATAATCTACCAAAAAAAAGACAAGTGTAATGAGTTTAATATTTTTAATGATATATTCGTCGTGTGTCCAATCGCCGAGATAAGAGCATCTTTGATCATTTGTTTTCTTTTCTGCTGTTGCTGGGCCAAGGAATATATGGCAGTGGCCAGTGGCTGAATACAAATCGAAAAATGATGTAAGTGACATCATCGGCAGCATTATTTTTCTAATTAAAATAATTTAATTTTTATTTAATTTTTTTATAAATTCATTCTGTATTTTATAAAAAAATTATAATAATATATAATTTAATTTAATATTTTTTTATATAAATTTATAATATAAATATGATGTATATTTTTAATTATATAAAAAATATTATCCGTAACATTATCGTCTTGTTCATCTTTCAAACATTGACAAGTCATCATTACATGTGAATAATATAGTCATTGTGTCTAATCGCCAAGATAAGAGCACCTTTAATCATACGTTCTCCAATTTGTTTCCTTGTCCGTTATTGTTTGGCCAACGAATATGTGGCAGTGAACAGTGGTTGAATTTGAATGCGATAAGAAAATTGATGTTTGTGACAAATCATCATGTTCATCTTTCAAATTGGACATGTCTATGAAGACAAAGCCTAAAGTAGCACGAAACAAAGATATTAACGGCAGCTAATAGGTAAAGTCGTCAAAATGGCCAAATTTGATTATTTAGTCTAAATAGTTGGATAAAAATAGGTAGATTAAATTAGTAAAAATAAACATAAAATTAAAATATTTAAATTAATTCAATTTAAATAAATCAACTCACAACAGATCAAATTAAGTCAATTTATTAATATTATATAAAAATAAATTAAATTAATAAATTAATATAAAATTCATATAATCTAATCCAACCTGAGTCAAAAGTGAGTCAGATCACTCCGTTTTAACAGCTGTTATATTTGGGTGAAAGTGACCTTTTCCGGTCAGTCAATGGTGACAATGATTGATGGAAAGTTTAAGAAGACCGCTGACCAGCAATTTCATTTTTCTAGCACCATCGCTATTCCTCTTGTCACCTTCATTTGTACATTTTTTTAAGGTTCAAATCTTTGATATTATGTAAGTTTCTCAATTGCTGCACTAACCTTAAGTTTATTTAACTTGGTGAGGAACATGTGTTTTAATTACTAGCTTTATCCCTTACCATTTGTGTGTTTCTCTTCTGGCAGTGGAGATATTTTTGAGTGAGCACAAATGTAACACATCACATTTAGGTATATTTATAAAAAATTAAAGAAAGATGATGTGATAAGTGATGAGTGAATTTAATGGGATCAAACTATCATCTCTTTCTAATTTTTTGTGAGTGTACCTAAATGTAATGTGTTACATTTGTGTTTACTCAAGAATATCTCCTGACAGTGTTTAATATATACCTTACAAAATAAGGTGTATGATACTCTTTTTAATAAGAGTCATAAATTTATGTTTAAAATATATGAATAGTTAAATTTGATGACTCGTAACTTATAAAATTGATTACATTCATCATTTTTCTCTCCCTTCTCTCCTCCACCATCACCACCTCCAACAATCGGAACCACCACTCCAACCACCAAACCCAACACCCTTGCCGCCAACCCCCAACACCCATCTTTGCCGTCCAACTCCACTCCACCACCAAACCCCTCCATAACCATCACCATCTTCCTCTAAGCTTCCAAAACCGTGACCACCACTCTCCAACCTTCACCCACACCACCACTTCATCCTCACCATCTCCACCATCACCATAACCCAGCCACAAGCAACCGTATGGATCCTCCACCGTGACTTCTGCACACGAACTAGAACCACCACCGTGACCAGTCACCAGATCCAGCTCCACCCCGTGAGCCCTCCACGATCCACGTCTTCACCCACTCCACGCGCAAAATCGCGACCAACCACCAGTCGTGACGACTCACCACCAACCAGATCCCTGAGTCTAGCCACTGTCAACCATGTTCATCAGCCCAGATCCATGAGCAGAACCACCGCGACTCGCGAGCTGTGCACCGCCACCCAGCCGTTCTATAGAACCAAATCCGGCCAGATCTGCGAGTCCGTGTCGACCCAGATCCGCAACCACCACCACATAGCCGCGCCGGCTCACCGCATACCGTCACACGAACCACTGCGATCTGTGTTGCACTGCCTCTAGCCGCCGCTCACGCTATCCTACACCCCTGATTTGGCCGAACATAGCCCATATTTGGCCACCGCGAACCGGCCATCGGCCACCAGCCTTTGTCGTCGTCCACCGTGACCAACAACCCAAAACCACCCGGATCCAAACCCAAATCCACCTTGTCCACTGTCCATGCTTTGGAAATCGCAGTGGCTCTTGGGTGGTGGATGGCAGAGGTAGGAAAGGCAAAGGTGGAGGAGGTGGTGGAGGAGAGAGAAGATGAATGTGTTAAAAAATATATAAAATTAAAAAAATAACCGAATAATCAGTTAAAAATTAAGGTGTATGATACACCAAAACTTGGGAAGGAGTATATTAGCATCCGCCTTCTCTTCTGAAGTTCATGTAAAATTTGAGGTGTTTGTATAAAATATTCAATAAAGTTATTCATTCAATGATTCAAGGAAACATTTGTACAAAATGTGAGGATTACTCTAGTACTCATTTTATTTTAAGGTTTTGATGATTTAAATAAGTTGTTAAATGTTTATTGTTTATATTTGATAAACTTTAAAACCTTAGCCCAAATTAGGACAACATTTCGGTAGTTATTGATGATAAGTTAACCTATGTGTGTTATTAATGGAATTGATCAAACCAAATGGCAAACAAAAATGTTTTTTTTACACCTATTTTTAACATTCATATGATGTGATAAATATTTATAAGATAAGTAATGATTCTTATATTGGATATGATAATTATAAATAGGCCAAGTTATAGATAATAGAAGAAAGTCACTACATAAGTAATAATGATTATCACTTATAACTTTTTTGATCATCACATCCTTGATTTGTGTTAAAATACGTCTCAATAAATAATGAATATCTCTAAGATAAATAGTAATTTGTGTGTGTTGAATTCTAATTTTAATTTACTATGTGTAATAGAAGATTGTTACCACATAAGTAATTTAATTCAATACTTATTGCCTTATTAATTATCACATCCAATAAGTGTCAAAAGTGAGTATTCAAATAATTGGATTGATTAACAAAATAATCTAAACTGAGAGGGTTTTTTTATGCTCTTGGAATAAGAAGAATCTCTTGCTCTATATGATGCAACACATATTCAATGGTATAGAGTAGGCGAAATCTCTTATTATGAAAATACTTAAGATTTTCTCTTAAACTATTATTTATATTCATATCCGCAATCAATCTCTTATTGACTTGAAACTTGAAAGATAAACAAAAATTACAAACGTCTTGTTCATATCCATAAGTGAATTTCACACTACATCTTAATCTAAAATCTTAAACTTTTTTTTTCACTATTAGGCTTCTTTTTATCCACATCTTATTTACACTTGAATTTGTAACTATTGTGAGATTTCAACTTAAAATCAATTGATATTAAGTGAAGTGGCATGTTATGTGAGATTTTTACTTAAAATCAATTGACATCAAATAAAGTAATGTAACAATTATATAAATCGCACTCAAAAAATTGAAGCGAAGGATGTAAAACTCTAACAACAACAATATTATCATGCCCTACTTTTTTTTTTGTAAAATAGGACGGGGTTAGTATTTGCTCATGGAAGCTAAAATTGAAAGAAGTTTAATGCAATTACTTCATTGTCAACGATAAGTTCTTGTATGCTCCTCATTCCACCATGACAATCTCCCCTGATTCTTGAACCATATGAACGTTTTCATTATCAAACCCTGTTTCAAAATCTCGAGAGATGACTTTCTGAACCACCGTTAAAGCTTCCTTTGAAGTTTGCTTTTTCTCTTTTTGGACTAACATTGAACTTTTCATTATAGAGTGTAAAACTGAGTCACCTTCTACGAGTTCAACATCCACTTTCACAAAATGGATATGTCATTTTAGCTCGATTTGTGGCTCTGAGTATTCTATACTAGTTTTTTTTTTATTTCTTTTTCTTTTTGTCTTTTTTGGGTGCCCATCTAATGGGTAAAGACTTTAGTTGTGGTTTGTTGATGTCCTTTTTAGATTATTCAATAATATAGTTGAGTCTTCACTCTTTTCTGCATTTTGGCAAAAATAAAGGTAATTGGATTCTTTGGTAATGTTCAGATAATATTTGGATTCTTTGGTAATGTTCATGTCAAAATAAAAAGAAATTCAAACAAAAAAATGACTTTTTTAATAGCTTGAAGAAAAGAAAAATAATATTCTTTTTATTTAAAAGCAGAAATATAAATAAAGTAAAAGAGCCTAATTAAATGATGTGTGGCCCAAAATCCTAAATTCAATCTGGTGCAAGCAAAATTTAATGATGTGGCCCAGTTCTAAAAAAGCCCATTTTCTGACCTTTAGCCTCACTAAGCAGCTTTGAAGTCAGAGAAGAGGAGGAAATGGAAATCTAGAACGTACAATAAACACATACGTGGGTTTGCGGCAACAAGGTAAGAGTGCTCCCTCTCCCTCTCAGGTTGTTTTGTCTTGGACACTGCCTTTCAATTTTCTATACTTTCTCCCTACCCAATTATTTGAATTTTTATCTTGAAATCTAGGCAGGCTTGAGTGTTTTCTGTTACACTCTATCCAATTCAAGGGGCCCGTTTAATTTGGCCAGATACTTTACTAGAAGTGTTTACCAACTAATTTGTCTTGCTCTCATGCTTTTCATGATTTATCAGTTACTCTGCAATGCATTCTTTGTCTCTCTAACTTCTGATTATTGATAAATTCATGGGGTATGCTGATATAGAACTTCTGGCACTGGGTCTATTGCTGTCATGAGTTTAGTAGTTTTGGTTTATGTATTGTGGCTTGTAAAGTCACTATTGCTATTTGTGCATGATTTGTTATTTTTCTTCTGTGGTGATATCTTCTGTCTTGGTTTAGTTTCTTTAGCTTTCATTCATCCTTTCTTTAAAACATGTTGAATGCTTCTATTTTAGAATCTGTAAATTCTGCATTTGGTGTTTTTGTTTGGTTCGTTATTTTCCTTTTATTAGAATGAAAGAGAAAAAGGGGAGTGAGGGAGGGCTGTGTGGGCTTTTAGTTAACATTTGAGGCGGAAATATTTAGGATAAGGTTTCTTCACAAAGGTGAAATTGTCCCATGACAATTTGGTAACAACAGTTCTAGTTTGCAGCACTATCCTCCCATTAGGATAGTGTTTCCATATTATGTCCTTCTGAATTTTTGCTAATTTTAAGAATACTTTGTGATAGATAGCACATCATTTAAAACCAATATATATATATATATATATATATAATATATATATAAACTTGTTGTTCCACTAATAGTTCTATAAAAATGTGCTAAATTTCATCCAAGAAAAAAGATGGAGTAAATTTTACCTATTTGACTTTCACTAGAAGAGAGATAATTTGGGACATGTAAAAGATAAGTATGTAAAATATGATAGGGGAAGTACCAAATCAGATTGAAAGCCCAATCAACAATTCAATAAATTATTTCACACTCAAGTGTTTCTTGCATAAAGTTCTATCTTGCAGACTTCTGTCATATTCTCACTTATATTACTCTCATATTTTTTATTCCAGATTTCAAATAGTTTTCCAATGGGGTGAGCGTGGTTTACATTTGTGTTAAGTTTGGTCCAAGGCAGTTTGATAACCCACAAGTTTGTTATGTGATGCAAAGTTGCTATTAAGCTTGTTGGGCAATCATTTGGCATGGATATAGCACATTGCTATTTAGATGGTAATGCTGATGCTGTGGAATTTTGTCCACATAATTCATACCACCATGTTTTAGCAGCCTCCACTTACACATTACAAGAAGGTGGTCGGCCCAGTCGACATGGAAGCATTTCGCTCTTCAATATTGATGTGGAAAGAGGCCACCTTGACATGGTTTATAGCGGGGAGACCTCCGGGATATTTGACATAAAGTGGAATCCATCCAGAGGGCATGTGAATCCTTTTCTGGCTCAAGCCGATGCTGATGGGTACTTGAGAATTCAAATGCTAGAGGATTGCTGTACGAGAGTTGAAGGTATGGATTAATTCCTTGATTCACTTCTAATTCTATAACACTAATTTCAATGGGGAGTACAAGCATAATACTAGAAATTATAGTTTAGTACTTACCGGATAAATTTGACAATGGAAAGCATCAGGGAGCTCCAGACGACACATATTCAGTAAAAGTTCACTACTTCACTGTGAAAGTATGAAAATATCAAGCTTAACATTTACATCTTTATATAGTCTTAACATAGTGTGTTTGAATTAGCTTATTTTGTATTCAAAACAGTTTATAAATGAAAGCTTCCTAAGAGAGCTTTTGAAAAAAAAAGGCGATTATTTTTTTAATAAAAAAAAGTGTTACCAAACATGCCAGTAGGCCAAAAATCCCACCATGACACTGGTATCTATGACATCCTTATATAAGGTTTGGTTCCCATTTTTGGCCATTTCTAGGATTATAACTTGTTTCTATTTTATTACCATCTCTTTCTAAATGGATGGTTATATTCCTTGTAAAGTAGTATTGAATATTTCAATACAACATAGTACTTATGCCTATTATTTGGTCTTATAAAGTTATCAGTTACCTTCTAATTTTGGTAGTGGCTATTGTTTTTAGTTATAGCACTAAGATTTGGTTTCTCTACGTTAAAAGGAGATGTCAAACGTTGACAGCTGGCTGGGTATGCTGTTGGTCATTTTTTGGGAGGAATGTTTATCTGTTGAGCATCTAATACATCCCCTTACTTTACTGTTAAACTTTAAGCATTATCTTCCACATATCAAAGTTTCTTGTTTGTAGATTAAGTAGTGATACATGTCTAGGTTTGGCATAGAAATTTTGCATATTTGTCAAGAGATACTGACATTTAGTGATGGGCTCATCCACAACATCATATTCTCTTATTTTCCATGTTTATATTTTGCTAAAGAGATGTGCTCTCATTCTTGTGCTCAACTACATTGTATTAAGATTTGTTATTGATTCTGTGGCAGGGGCTTATCCAAAAGAGATCACAAGTGAAAAAATCAGTAACTCTATGTGCTTGTACCTGGATTGGAACCCTTCAGCCACATCCATCACAGTAGGGCTTTCTGATGGCTCCGTATCTATTGTGTCTCTTCTTGAATCCAAGCTAGAAATACAGGAAGAGTGGAAGGCACATGATTTTGAACTTTGGACAACCTCCTTTGATATCCACCAGCCAAATTTGGTATATACTGGCTCTGATGACTGTAAGTTCAGTTGTTGGGATTTGCGGGATAGTCCTTCCAATCTGGTATTTCAGAGCTCTAAAGTCCACAAAATGGGGGTTTGTTGCATTGAAAAGAGTCCTCATGACCCAAATAGCTTATTAACTGGCAGCTATGACGAATTCTTGAGGGTATGGGATTTAAGATCAATCTCAAAACCCGTTAATGGGACTTCAATTAGCTTAGGGGGAGGAGTTTGGAGGGTGAAGCACCACCCCTTCATTCCAGGGTTGGTCTTGGCTGCCTGTATGCACAATGGTTTTGCAATTGTTGCCATTAAAGGTGACGAAGCTGAAGTGTTGGAAACTTACAAGAAGCATGATTCCCTTGCATACGGAGCAGACTGGCAGAAAGGAGAAGCAAATCACAGAGGTGGGAGAACCAAACCACTAGTGGCCACTTGCTCATTCTATGACAAACTTGTCCGGGTATGGAGGCCAGGAAATGATATTATCTTGTAGAATTATGCTTAACGTTAGGCCCATTTTGGAAATGTAATGCATAACTATTTATTCATTGAATCATGATTGCAGTAAACATGGAAATATGACACTTAGCATTTGCAACTAATCTGTCTAATCATTATTTCAAACCCACCCATTCCTTGTACCGTACCCTGATTAATAAAGAAAAGGATAGCGAAGGTCATGCAGTTATTGATCTATGGAGCATAGCATACTTGATTTAGTTGACATTTACAAAGGTCATGCTGGTATATATTTATCTGCCATATATGACCTCAACCTATCATCATATTGAGAGAGTCTAATGTTTTCATCTCTCTTTTTTTCTTTACCATTAAATTGTGTCACATCATTACAGTATTGAAAATGTTCTTAAAGTGAGAGATAATAATAATTTACAAAATTAATATGACATATTAAATAGTATAAAATAAGAGAAATTTCTTACTTTAAGATCACCTAAAAATTTCTCCCATCATCACCATTGTCACTGGCTATATAATGCTTGTGATTTTGGGTTGCCAAATGCCAATATTGCAGCCTTGCACCTCATGGTTGCCAAGTAGACAATAATATTGACACAGCTCGGAGGATGAGTTGACATGTGACTCTTTAACAGTTTTATTATGGTACTTGATTGACGAGTAATGTTATCCACATAATTTAATAGTTACTATAAAATAATACTACTCATATAACACTATATATATATATATATATATATATATATATATAATAATAATAAAGCTTTTTATGCTATAAGAGTTGAACAAATATTAACCCTTCTACTATTTCAAAGGCTTGTTTTATTGTAGTGTTAGAAACACTAGGCTACGAGGTTAATTCAATTCTAAAAAATCCCTTTAACATTAATATTTTTCTGAGTAATTTCATCATTCATCTTTTTGTTGGTGTTTTGGGCTGTAATATGGGGTCATGTTTCTTGGGTCCACGTTCCTGCAACATGGCAGGGTCCGTCGTAAATGCCTTTGGCAGAGTTCGTTTGTGACACGAGAATGAGATTTTGGATATATGTATACATTGAGTAGCAATAACTTTATCACAAGATGTGCACAATGGATAAGTCATAATAATATCTATTATTATCAATTATGATCATACGAAATAATAACACTTATAACTACCCATAATGATAATATCTATATTCCGATAATATAAGAATATTTTATATTTAAAAAGGAACCATATCTTCTCTTACTACTATTATGTGAACGTATATTTCTAACCTCTATATATATTAGGCTTATTAACCTTCTCAAGTAACTTATTTTTCATTACATAAGTCTTATTTACACATAATCTAACTTGAGTGTTAAAATCTTTTTACATGTACTAACTCCTTTATCTCAACAAGGTCTACATTGTGACTTATTTATTTCAAATACATCTTTGAATCCACTTCAAAATAGTTGATAGGATTGATTTTATCCTTAGCTTATATATGACTTTTTGAGGATGAGTGTTGCGTGGGTAAAATATATTGCTTTAAAAAGGTAAAGTAATAATGTTTACACAAAATGTTTGCCATCGTTAACGTGTATACTAATAAATTTCGTTGTGTTTTGTTGTATTTTATACATATACATACTGTTGAACCCTTTGCGTCTTTTCGTTTCCTCTTTAAACTAGAGAAGCATATGCCATTTTTAATATACACCTTTTAAAGGAGAGTGTATCATACACTTCATAATTTAAGTTATTGATTTATTTATAAAATAAATTAATTACTTAGATTAATTATAAAAAACTTACTAAGTATGTTTCTTTTTATTTTTAATTTTTTTTTCAATTTTTTTTAGTATTATATTTTTGTTACATACTACTACTATCTTATCATTACCTCGTTACACTATTTGTCGATTACCACCTAGGCCACCTTCAATTTTTTTAAATTATATAACTCATAAATATTATCGCTTAAAATTTATAAGATTTTTACAAAACACAGTTATAATTTTAGGAAATCTGATTACCTCTAATTTTTTTAAATTATATAATTGTATAAATATTATCAATTAAAATTTATAAATTTTTTAACAAAAATAATTTTAAAATTTTTTTATTATGCACAGTTATTTATAAAAATATATAAAATTAATTAATATAATTTTAATTGATATTATTTATAAAAATGTATAATTTTAAAATATATAAATAATAATTAATAGAGATACGTGGTAGGTTGACTATTGTTGACCAATTTTGACTAACATTGACCAACATTGATCGACATTGATCGGTGGTGACGTGACCAGTATTGATCGATGACCGATGACATTAATCGAGAGTGATCGATGTGATAGTGTTTGATTGTCTAAAAAAATAAAATTAATAAAAAAAGAATATAACTTGTAAATAAAAAATTATTATTATAATAAAAATTTAAATATATGATACATTTAAATTTACACACCTACGAAGAAGCGTAAGCATGACTTTATGAACATGTTCTCCATATTTTAATCCTCAACAAAAGAATGTGCATGATGTGAAATATATAATATTATATTATATGTTACATTATTATAAAAAAAAATTGCAAAATGAACTAGGCTTACATTAAAGCCCAAATTTAAAAATGTAAGTAATTGGAAAATTTGTTCATTGACGTTTTGTTTTAGAATGATTAGCCTTTTTATTGTCATGTACCTGACATGTTATTCTGTGAGATTTAGGCCCCAGCTAACGAGAGAATCTTATATGGGTGTCATATCTTTTTCATATTTTAAATTTTTTATATACCATAATATTAACTAGCTCAATATTTAAACATAGACTAGTTTTATTTATTTAATTTTCTCATAATTTTACATTTATATATTTATCATTCTTCGTAATTACTGCTAGCCGAAGTTTGAGAAATTTACAACGAAAAAGGACAAAAGGGCTTGCCTTTTTGCTGTCTTTTTATTATCACTATCTTTTCATTTTCCTGTTGTCCTTTTTTATATCATCACCGGTCAGGTGTTTCTTGGACGGTGCCACTGCTAACATCGTGACTCTGTCTCTATTCTAAGAGTCCGTTTGACATGTTATATTAGATATGATAGGATAAGTTAATACAATACATTATGACATTATTAATTATTTGGTATAAATATTATATTGTATAAGCTTATCCATCAAACTCCTTTTAGACATTAAAATGATAGATAACTTAATCAAACTTTGGGGGGTAGTATTAGGCCTGATTGGATTTTGATGTATAAGTTATTATAAAGACTTTTTCATTATAATTTTAAACATTTTGATCTTCCCAACCATTACGTATTAGATCTTATACTATCAGGTCTTATACTATCAAATTTTATACTATCATATCTAATACTATCAGGTCTTATCCTATCCTTCATACTAAATAGACCCAAAAAGAACATATGTTCGGTATTGCAAAGATGGGGATGTTATCTTGGATGAATAGGCAAATAAGATAGAATTAAGAATGTATGCATTAGAGAGAACTTAAAAGTAGTACATATTAAGGAAAATATAGTAGAATCTCGTCTTAGATAATTTAATCATGTGAGGAGAAGACCATTAGAAACCCCAGTTAAAAAAGTAGATTTGATGAAAGATAGACCAATAGTTAAAGATAGAAAGAGATTAAAAAAAATTAGAGATGAAACCATTAAAAAGTTCTTAGATTTAAATGGCCTTCTTGAAAATATATATTTTTTAGTATAATGATAATAATGAGATTTAAACTTATGACCTCATGCAAACTATTTAAACCCATCACCACTAGTTCAATCCTAGTGACTTTTTGAAAACATGTTTTATGATAAAACATAATGTCATCGTTTGATTTATATAACTGAATCTATTAGTAGACAAAAACTTTGTTGTTATAATCTTCGTAAACTTATAGAAACATATGTTAAATTTTACTTTAATTATTATTAGTGTTACGAATAGAAAATACGGTGCATTTGGTGGTGCATGCATTTGTAATATTTCATACTATGTTTTGTGCATACATTTATAATAAAAAATAGTTTGACTAGTACTTTGTGTTATATATTTTTTCATATTATTTACTCTAACATCGACACTCTTACTATGGTTGCCACTATTATTCCACCACCCGCACCTTCCTTAAAACATGCAGAGGAAATTGATGATTTTGCGTTTTTTCTCGACGGGAAGAAAGAGACCTTGGCATGTAGTCATTGATTGTGAAGCTCGAGGTATAAATTCTTCAAGGATGTTAGATGAGAGTTAATAACGTGCGTAAAACATTTAAAGTAAAAAGAATCACTCGTTCATGGTTGTGCAAGGCAGTGCATAAACAGTGCAGAGAGATCCCGTCTATATATGCTACATAGCTAGCACCTGAAATTTAGAATCCAAGTTGTACTTTTAAGCCCAAAGCCTAAATTTTCTTTCTCATGTAATCTTTCTTAATTGGAACAACAGCGTTTATGCTTTCTTGTCATTTGTCAAATTTGTTTCACCTCTATTTAACTGTTCAGGGGTTACAACATTGAGATTAAATGGTTCAGAGCTATTGCCCATCGACAAGGACCATCATAACACGGGAAAAAGAAACAAGGGGAGAAAGATAGCAACAATACAACAGGAAAAATGGCTTCAGAAATTGACTTGTCACCTGTATATATGTTTACATCAGATGACATTGAAACCCGTAAGGATCATACTAGATTTATGAAGGTTCAACATGTTAAACCATCATACACTGGCTAATGAGTCTTGTTAAACCTATACTCAATGGTGCTTCTTACCGGCACCCTTTTTACCTTGTTTCATCTTACCTCCTTTCTTTTTCCCTTTACTGGACATATTGGTTCCAGTGTCATGATCTCTTGATGGTGCTGAATTTAACAAATGTCTCACATCGAGTATGCCATTTCTAAAACGACCTTCACTTGACTTCAGACCCCTGTCCTCAGGCTTGTGCTTCCCCACTGATCTTTTACTGCTACCACCAAGCTTTCCCCCAAATCGTCCGAGAATCAAACGCTAAAAGCCACAAGTGATAAAGATAGGAATAATAAGGTCAGCAAGAGTCAGACAAACAAATAAGAAAAAAAAAAAAAAGGGGTGACAGAAATTAATTACCTCTTGGAGCATTTTCTGCTCTCTCTCCTTTTGTTTCTTCATCATTGGTCGTGCCACACTTAAAGGTAATCTCTGATTTTTGGGGGGCTACATATGGGCAAACAAAACACACTAAGAAATTTGTTTCCTGAGCATCCCGGTAATACAATTTGAATTGGCACATAATGTAGAAAATAGAGCATCAACAAATAGTCCTCACCTTCCCACCAAGAGAAACAACCTTTCGATTTTCAATCTTTTTACGTTCTTTCCATGTCATATGTGAGTAGCCTGAAAATATGGTAACTAGTAATTAGCAGCCATTATAAGAAACAACTGCACTATGATATTTGATGGACATAGTGGAAAGGGAAAATAAACCAGGCCAACTGAGTATGAAATTCTTTAGCTCCAATGACCCAAATTAAAATAGAAAAAGAAAGGAACAAATATTTTTTTATCATTCAAACATCCCACATGCAAAATTATAATGCAATGCATTTTGGAAATGAAAAAAAAACATATTGGCACAATTTTAGCCCACATATTCTCACAAAAGTCCAAGTTGTGCTCTCAATTAAATTTCCAACAAATAAACTTTTCAAAAATAAACACTGACATCACAAACAATCAATTATATGATTCAATTTGCTAAATCATTCTGGTTTAGGAATCTAAAATCATAGATTACTGCATAATTCACTTAAATAAATGTTACATGTGACCCTAATCGTTACTCAAGAACATGAAAAGACAGTGGTAAATTGCAGTCATTGCCACTTATCCTAAAGCACAACTGTGTAAGCTTTTTATTGCTAAACTAGACGTTTATGTATAAACAGTTTGAACTAAGAATGTTTAATCCTGATTTGCACAAAACTTAAAAGAAGATATTTTTATAAGGAAAGGAGAACTACAAGGAGGAGGATAAGATACCCATTACGAATTTTATTGCTTGATCTACAAAATTATAAATTTTAAAAGTCAATAGCTTATAGCTCACCAACTCCTCCATAAACTGCCAAATCCATAATGAAAAAATGAATTGAAACATACAGAGTCATAAATCATAGCTTCCCCAAATAATGCAATGTCATCAACTCATATGACACACTACGCATCTTATCTATGAAATCAGTATCAGCATCCCTATCACATCTATCCTGCCACATAAATCAACACAATCCATAAAAGTCTACCCAAAAATCAGATAGCTTAGTTAACAAGTATGTATAGTTGTTCAAGAATCAAGATGCATTACAGCAGACCAAAGAAATGGAACCTAATTATATAAAATATTATATTAAGAAGTAAGAACATAATCATCCTCTTTTCATTATGCAGAACAAAAATTGAACGTGTATTCGAATTCTCCACAAAAAGATCAAAAATGCATCAACAACAGAAAGCAGATTTAATGAAAAGATCAAGATGAAGACCATTGTCAAGAAAAGGGAAACAAAAGTCCAAATGAGAAAAGAAAATGGACTTACTAAAATTTTCAACATCTTTCATAATCTTCCTTATGTCCATTACTTGATCCTGCATATCGGTTTGTTCTCTTGGAAGTCCATATCCATCAGCTTGTTTCTTATTCTTGTACATCTTTCCCATCACTGCACTTATGGAGTTAAAAGTTGTTAATATAATTATTGCAGCATCAGTCGTACGCTTTCTTAGACACCTTTAAAATATAAATTAAATAAAACATCGAGTAAAAAAAAGTGAAGGCAACACGTCCTTTGCAAGCAATATGATGTTTTAGCTTTGGGGGAGAAGAAAGCATCTGGACCTTTTGATCACGTTTGACATATTACAGCCTCTTCATACCTTGTTTAAACATATTTTATAATCATCTTTCATTCCTATGCGAAAGCAAATTGATATGAAGCTTCCAGCATGCCAACCCCCCAAAAAAAGTGAAAAAAGATTATAATTAATGAATTACACATGGCACACACACACACACACACACACATATATATATATATATATCCTTTGCCCATGTTAGAACACAAACAACCATTGTATTATGAATCACAACAAAGGCTTGGATTTGGGTTCGAACTACAAAGTGAAACCGAGTAAAAAGAACATGCTCGTTCAAAAAAGGAAGACAAGTTTTCTATTTTGGTCCCCTGCACTCGAATTGTTTTTGACATGTATATTTTGTTTGTTTCTCAAAAGAGAATGCAATGATCACTTTAAAAATACAGGGTCACTGGCATCCGAATCACAAATCACAAATCTTCAAAATTGACTGCAGCGTTAGAGTAGCTAAACAGGGGAAAATCAAATCACAAATCAGAAACCTAATGGGCTTAAATATATTGCAAAAGCAAATCACAAATCTTCAACTATGTAACACATAACCGAAAACGAAATTCCCCTGAGCCCTTTCATGAACCAAACTCAGATACTGAAAACGAAATTCCCTGAGCCTTTTCATGAACCAAAGTCAGATTCTGTGATGGTTTTCTCGCTTGTAAAACTTAAACAACACTAATTAGAGAAAAATAAAATTGCTTATCGGCACAGCTCTTCCATTCCTCAGATTTTGCAAACGTTAAACAGAAAACTCAATGAAGAAACAAGAGGATTAAGAACAATTGAAGAACCTGGGCTGTGAGATCGAGAGCTGAGATTAAGCGAGCTCCAAGATCAAGCAGATTAAGCGAGCTCCGAGAGTTGAGAGGGAGCCAGAGAAGCGCGAGAATGAGCAAGAAGAGAGTAATTCTCGAAATGGGTTTCTGATTTTCTTTCAAATTGGGATTAGGGTTTTCTGATAAGTGAGTTATGTGGGTTAAGGGGGTTTTGTGGGTTAGCCCTATCTTGACCCACTAAATTAGTGGGTTTAATTGGTTAGGGTTAAAAAAAGCCCTCTCATATAGTGGGCTTAAAAAATGGATTAAAAATAAGGGGATTAGTGGGCTGGATCATGGGCTATAGCCCATATTGACA
Organism: Ormosia semicastrata; assembly: GCA_029884595.1. NCBI lineage: Eukaryota > Viridiplantae > Streptophyta > Magnoliopsida > Fabales > Fabaceae > Ormosia > Ormosia semicastrata. The sequence continues at coordinate 4,509,171 of JAQQTO010000026.1, read as the reverse complement.
GCTCTAGTGATTACAACCTTTTAACTTTCTGAACCTGACTTGCCTCTTTCAACAGCTTTGGATTTTCAGAAGTTCAATTCAAACACAAACCCATTGCCCTCTTTCTCTCTTTTTCCTTCTCATGCATGTAATGAAGATTCTTAGCCGCGATTTTACTCTGCAATTTAATGCCATAGATTTTTTAGTGTCTTGAAATTTTTGAAGAAGCAGCTTTACAAGGCCTTGAAAGGTATTTTTTTTTTTTTGGGTATGTTTTTGATGATTTTTCTTGCGGATTCAGTTAAAGCTAGAAACTTTCTTGCTCGGTTTTCGGTTTAGGTTATTGGGTTTTGGACTGGAGCATTTTGAGTTTCGAGGAGCTCGATGATTGGCAATGGTTTTCCGGGGAGGGGGGGTTGGGAAGAGACTGTTTAGACTTTAGAGTTTTTTTTTTTTTTAAATTCTCGAATTTGATATTTTTCGGGTTTATGATGCGGTTTTGTTCATGGGTTTTTGTTAAAATTTCTGAATAAGCTACTTGGTGGTTGTCTTTATGTAGATTTGAAAAGAGATATCTGAAATATGGGATTGTTTGGACTTTGATATTTATAATGTGTAACTTACTACTTATACTAGTTTAAGTTGATAACACTTTCTTTCAGTTTATTTCTTATAGCATATTGCTTGTAGCAGATTGGCTTCAAAGGCCAGAATATTTAAATGAGAAGGCACTATGGTAGCGAAAATCCGGCAAAGTGCTACTGAGTCCCCTAATCCAAAACCAGAGGTTGGAGAAATTGACACCAGTCCACCTTTTCAGTCTGTTAAAGATGCTGTTTCTCTATTTGGTGAAGGTGCTTTCTCTGGTGAAAAACCTGCTATTAAGAAGGCAAAACCTTATTCTGCTGAGGTAACTCTGGTTTTTGTATTTGTATGTGTTCTAAACTACAAATTCCGTATGGTAATTATAAAACTATATCTGAAGTTGCATTTCATGAAAGTATGTGCTGTAAGTATAATGGAGCAGTAACTTTAGTGTAAAATTATTTACTAGAATTGGTCTAGAAGTTATGAATCTAAATTTGTGATCCCACTTACATGTCCTGATGGAAAAAGTTTGAGCAGGGTGAAATATGAAAATTTTTGGAAACATTTGTTCTTATTAGTTCAAAATCTTTATTATTATAATTAAGTCATTAAATTTTAACAATCAGTTCAACACCAGCCTTTATGCTTTGACTCGACAGTCAATGACATTTCCTCTTTAGCGTGTATCATTTCCATCAATGACATGTCCACATTTATTACATTAGCAAAAATTGTTTCTATGGTTTAAGAGGGAATATCTTGTGTATTTGAACGGACTGGTACAAGTTTAAGTGGATTCTAGGGACTGGGACAAGTTTCCAAGACATATTATGTAAAGCTATTGCCTCTATATTTGATAATCAACTACTGGAAAAATCTATTCAAGGTGTGCTAATTTGACAAGCTGTTTTAACCACTGAACTAAGTTATCTGGTCATTTTTTCTTTTTCCTCCTTTCAAGTTTAGCTTTGAATGTACTTTGTCTGTTTAATCTTGCAACTTACAAGCTTTGTTATTTCATTAGAGAGTTTTGGCCAAGGAGACACAACTTCACTTAGCCCAGAAAGAGCTGAACAAATTAAAGGAACAACTAAAGAATGCAGAAACTACTAAGGCTCAAGCTCTAGTGGAGCTTGAAAAGTCTAAAAGAGTGGTTGAGGATCTGACACAAAAACTAAAAGTTCTAAGTGAATCCAGAGAACTATCAATTAAGGCAACAGAAGCTTCAAAGAGTCAAGCAAAACAGCTTAAAGAAGAAAAATGTGGCAATCCTGATGGAAGCAACGGTGCTTGGAAAGAAGAGTTAGAAACTACAGTTAAAAGGTATGCATCTGTTATTACAGAACTTGGTGTTGCAAAGCAAGAACTGAGGAAAATTCGTCAGGAGTATGATTCATCCATGGAAGCAAGAGTTTCTGCTTTCAGGCAAGCAGCAGAAGCTGAAGATGCAATGAAGGCAAACACAGAAAAAGCATCTGAGCTATCGAAAGAAATTTTAGCAGTACAGGAATCAATTGAGCAAATGAAGCTTGCATCTGTCCAGGTACATCAACAGCAAGCAGAGATATTAGCTGAGAAAGATGTTCTAAGTCAATCATATAAAGCCACCCTTCAAGAATCAGAAAAGGAATTGCTTGCTTTACAGAAGGAATTCAGTCCAGAGCTCACCAAAAATCTTGAAGTGCAGCTGATTGAGACAATGAATGAAATTGGGGTTCTGCAAAAGGAAATGGAAAATAAAAAGACATTAGACTTGGACTCAGTGAAAAGTGTCACTTCGGAGCTTGATGATGCTAAGGAATCACTGCAGAAAGTAGCAGAAGAGGAAAGTTCCCTTAGAAGCTTGGTGGAAGCTCTTAAGGTGGAACTGGAGAATGTAAAAAGAGAGCACTCTGAATTGAAGGAGAAAGAATCCAAAACTGAGTCCATTGTTGGGAATCTGCATGTCAAGCTACGGAAAAGTAAGTCTGAGCTTGAAGTCCACTTGGCAGAAGAATCTAAAGTTAGGGGTGCATCTGAAGAAATGATCTTGACATTGAACCAGTTGTTGTCTGAAACTGAAAATGCACGGCGGGAAGTAGAAGATATGATGACCATGGTAGCGGAATTGAAGATGGAAGCTGAAGTCACCAAACTTGCATTAGAAGATGCAGAAATCAAGCTTAAACTAGCATTGGAAGAAGCAGAAGCAGCGAAAGCAGAAGAGGCAAGTGCTCTTGATCAGATTAGGGTCTTATCTGAGAGGACTAGTGCTGCACGTGCGTCAACTTCTGAATATGGTGCCAAAGTTACAATCTCAAGGGAGGAGGTCGAGTCCTTAAGTCATAAGGTTGAGGATTCTGATAAATTAGCGGACATGAAAGTGGCGGCTGCCACAGCACAGGTTGAAGCTGTGAAGGCTAGTGAAAATGAGGCTCTGAAAAGGTTAGAGGCAACTCAGAAGGAGATTGAGGATATGAAGATTGCAACACAGGAGGCCTTGAAAAGGGCCGAGATGGCTGAAGCAGCAAAGAGGGCAGTGGAGAGTGAGCTTAGGAGGTGGCGTGAGCGGGAACAGAAGAAAGCAGCAGAAGCTGCTTCTCGAATATTGGCTGAAACACAGATGTCATCAGAATCATCTCCTCAGCACTGTAGGATTCAAAAGCAGAATCCACCTCCAAAAAAAGTGGAGGTGCAGAAGTTAGAAAAAGAGAAGGTTTCAGTTTCAAAGAAAGTTCTCTTGCCTAATATTAGCGGCATCTTCCACAGGAAAAAGAACCAGGTGGAGGGAGGATCTCCTTCCTACCTGCCCGGTGAAAATCCTGTATGAAATTTGTTGGAAGTTTTGTGCAGCTCATGAATGTGAGAGAAACATTGGTTTGTGTGAAGTTGAGACCAATGTTTGGTCACAAATTCGGGGATTATGTGTATAAATGAAATCTAAGTAGCAGATTATTGTACTTTTTTTATTTTGCTGTTGATATTGAGATTTCAAGTCCGGTATTATGATGAACTCTTTTAGAGCTGGGATTATATTGAATATTATTTAAATAAATGTTTTAAATAATTATACCCTATATATATATATATATTCATTTTTTTAATGCTTTGTTTCAAAATTCACCATTGTCACTTGTTTCAGAAAGTAAACTGTATTAGTAAAGTAAAGAGAGATTTCGCTTGAAGAAATTTCACCTAAAAAACATGTTACAAATAAATTAAAAAAAGAGAAAAGAGTATGCAATTTTTCTGAATTTAAAATTTTTTGTAAATTATTACTATGAACTTTAAAATATTTTTAATTAATGTTTCAAAAGATTTTTTTGTTTAATTTAAATTTATTAATTCATTAACGATGATATTACGTAATAATATTTTATCCGTATTAATATTTTTTGAATTATTTATTAATTTATTTATTAAAATTTGATTATAAATACATTTTGTTATTACAAAATAAATAAAAATAAATTTTGTTATAAAATAATTTTTTTATATTTTGTAAGGAAGAAAATATATTTAAAATTAAATTTAATAAATAAATTAATAAAAACAATTCTTAATTAATATTAATACAAATAAAATGATATCGTGTATTATTATCGTTAGTGAATTAATAGATCCAAATTAAATATAAAAATCTATTAGAGCATTAATTAAAATTTAAAAACTAATTGAGAAAGTTTTAAAATTCATTGTAGTAGTTTGTAAAAGAGTTAAAATTTAAGGCATCTGTATACTCTTTCCCCTTAAAAAAATTATACATTATGTTTGGATGATAGGTAATGAGAGGAACGGAAATAACTTCTTATTTAGGAGTTTTAAAATACATGGGAAAGGCGAACTAACATATAGAATCATTTTTCCTCTTCTCTTCAAATGCCTAACTTTTGTTCTCCCCAAAATTGAGGAGGAGTGGAGGGAATACATGAGTAATTCCGTTCCGTTCCGTTTCATTAATGAAATTTCAAAATAAAGAGAATGAAAACTATGTTTCATTCCTTTCCTTTTCTATCCGTTCCATTCTCACTTATTCTGTTCTGTTCCATTAATGAAAAAATATCCAAATATAAGGATAAATTCAAAATCATATTTAATTATAACATTTGCAATTAGAGGAGTGGGGAGAGATTAACTAGGGAATATTATTAAAATATTGTCTAAAAATATAAGATTGGATGACATAAACAAGTTTAAAAGCAGCATCAATTTCTTTTTTGGTTTCTCATTGTATTCCTTATCTGATATGTGAGAGTTAATCTCTCATAATATGATTAAATGCTTAAGTGTGAATCATTTTTAACAATATTATTTTTATACAAATATAACACTAATTTCTTTTAAGTAATATTATATAGTCATAAAAATTTGTTATAATTTTGATAGCATTTAATTAGATTTAAGAGTAATTATTTGATGGAATAGCATAAAAAGAAGCATTTATTCATTTAAAAGTCAGTAAGCCTGTAAACACAAATTCTCTACAACTTTTAAAAAGAAACTACAGGATGTAGTTAATCATCTAATGGTTGGCATAAGGATTTTTATGATATTTTTTTTCAAAGTTTAGTATTCAAAGTAAGTTTTCAAATATTTTATTAATTAATAATTATTTTTAAATATTTATTATAAATTAATATTTAATAAATATTTAATAACTCGTATTATACTCATTAGAGTATTATAGAAATTTTTGAATGGTATTTTCTCATGAAAGAAGTTAATTTTAAGGTTCTCTTCGATTTAAAAAAATTATAAAGGATCTTGATCCTTATGCATAAGCATACCAAATCATTCTATCATAAATTATTAAATTCATACAAAAATAGTAGCATTTTTCATTGCTTTTTCCCCCTAAATTTTGTTGGTTTTACTTTGGAGTTTGGAGAGTGTCAATCCCTGAATGACAATGACACATGTCATATGACCCAATGGCGATTCCATCAACGAGTCCTGGTTCCAATACCACAGGAACGCAGCCTCCTCCTTCTCCACCAACTACAACATCATCAAGCCCCTCCAAAGAGGAAAGAGCACGCGCGCACACATACACACACTCTCACTACTCTCACTCATTCATTCATTCTCTTCGCTTGTTGGTCTCAAAGGTTCAAACTTTAACGTTGATAGACGATGATGGGGAGCAATAGAGACAGAGAAGAAGCCCTCACATTCACAATCCCCTCATCCTCTTCCCACTCTTCCCCCATCACCGTCTCCGACCAACTCGACAGCTACCTCACCGACCCAAGGAGCGCCTCCGGAAGCTTCCAGAACGAGGGTCTCCTCGCCAACACCGGCGACGCCGCCACCGCCGATGCCGACTTCGGATTCTCTCGCCCCGATTTCCGGCAGAGCCCCCTTGTTGGCACCGTCGAGTTCTACGACCGCCACGTGTTCCTCTGTTACAAGAACCCCTGGGTTTGGCCACCGCGCATCGAGGCTGCAGAGTTCGATCGCTTGCCCAGGTTGCTATATGCAGCTGTCGTGGCAAGGAAGAGTCACATGAAGAAGGAGGTACTGTACCATTTTTGGGGCTTTCAATCTCAATTCTGAGATGGGTTTCTTGTTTTATGTGTTTGATTTTGTCTAGGTGTTAGTTTGAGGTGATTCATTGGTTATTTAAGCTTTTGGGTTGTGTCTTTTTGCGGTTTTTCTAGTGTTTTGTTCTCTGGGGAAATTAATGATCCAGTTGAAATTGGTTGGTGTGACATTTTTTTTTGTTAGTAAGTGCATGCTTGGTTTAGCTTAAATTTTAGGGAAAAATCTTCCCCCCCCCCCCCCCCCCCCCCCTAAATTCTCTCAGTAAAATTTTGATTACAAGCAATTTTAAATACAAAATAAGTTAATCCAAATACACACTAGGATTTTAACTTTATATTATGTGTTAAATGCTGATTGAATATCTTGTGAAAATGTTGCTTCTTTTCTTCCTCTTGCATGGACTATGGCTGATTGTCTTGGATTGCTAGACCCGCTTAACGATATGTGAGGGTCATGATGGGACTGAAACATCTAATGGAGATGTATTAATATTTCCTGACATGGTCAGATACAGGTTAGTACAAGGTTTGTTTTGCAGCTTCTGATTCCTTCCAATTATAATGGTTCTCTGTTGTTTTCTCCTAGTTTGTTACCAACAATTAATGTTAGTGAAATTGCAGGAGATTAACACATTTTGATGTTGAAACATTTGTTGAAGAAGTTCTTGTGAAGGATGGAGAATGGCTTCCTGGAACCCCAGAAGCATTAAAAGGTTCATATGTTTTTGTGTGTTCGCATGGATCCAGGGATCGTAGATGCGGTGTTTGTGGACCTGTCTTGGTCAGTAGATTCAGGGAAGAGATAGAGTTACATGGTCTTCAAGGTAAAGTGTTTGTTAGCCCATGCTCGCACATTGGCGGACATAAGTATGCAGGAAATGTTATTATATTTGGATCAACCATGAATGGAGAAGTCACTGGGCACTGGTAAGGAGAAGATCTGCCTGGTTATTAAAATTCTTTTTTGCTGAACTTTCTATTTATTATTTAAAATCTTGAAATACCATTATAATGTTTATTATATTGAGTATTGAGCCGACCAATATTCTCTTCAACTATAATATGTAGGTATGGTTATGTTACTCCGGATGATGTACCTTTATTGCTTCAACAGCATATCATAAAAGGGGAGATTTTAGACTCATTATGGAGGTAATTATTTTCTACAATGCTTTATTTTCTTAAGTGTTTTGTTTAATAAGTTTTTCTCTTCGAGTTTCATACTTTAAAAGACTATAGCTGGGCTATCTCTCTCTTGCTGGCTTTTGGCCTTTTGGGGGCAGTGGCTGGGCCTGTGGGGTTAGAACTTAGAAGTTAATTTTATATAAAGTTTGTGAGAGTAGGCCAAGAAAGGTGGTACTTCTAAGGTGAAATTTTAGTTATACTCATAAGGCTTATTGTGATTTGCAAGTCAAAATATCTAGAAATTCGGAAAGGAAATGAAAGGTTAAAAGAAGAGTCAACTGGCAAAATTCAAAGTTTTCTCAGATAATAGTTTTAACACAATCAAGATTCTTTCACTCCTTGAGGATCTCTAAATTCTTTATCCAAAATTTTTACTTCAAAATCAAATAAGGTGGGGCGTTGTTTTTCAAAAATGGTCTCTTTGCTTATAGACCTATATGCTCATTTTACTATCAATGGTTTAATGTATGCTTTTATTTTTATCCTGAAATTTGGAATAAAACCTCCTTAAGTCAACTTTGGTTTCCATAGTTTCTAATTGAAACTGTGATCAGACATCAAGTGGCTTGTTCATAGCCTTTATCTGTTGGTAACTTGGTATGCCAGCTTTGCTCCATACTCCTTTAAGTGGCACCTGCCTGTTCTGTTGTTTCTACTTACAAGTTACACTCACAAAGCATGTTCTCCTGGCCAAGGACTTAGCCTTCAAATTTAAGCTTTTACTTCCTCTAACAATTGTATTGCTTTCTTCACCTCAGAATGATCAGAAACCCTAGCTTTGCCCATAACTCATCAATGACATCTCTTTCTGCCCGTCTTTGGGATGGGAAAAATTTTGATCTTTTGGGTGACATGTTCCCCCTCTTCTGAAATCTGATATTGGCCTGCTGCAGTCCTATCCATGGTTAAAGATAATAGTTTGTAGCAGGCTGCTGAGTTATGAAAACTCTCGGCGTATAGGTCCCTGTAAAATATACTTGACTTGTATTCATTGCAACTTTTTTTAATATCAGGGGTCAGATGGGTTTATCAGAAGTTGAACAGATGAAAAAACAAGAACAAAGGCTTCTACTGAATGGCGTAAGAAATTTAGAAGAAATCACTGCAGTGTGTAGATCTGAAGACAATTTTGTGAGCTGCTGCCAAGAAAATGGGGACTCTTCCTGCTGTCAGAATCATGTGTTAGTGGAAAAGAGAAAAAACCCTGATGTCATTGAGACGGAGGCAAAGCTCTCAGCCGACAATAAGAGCAGTAAGACTGTGATTTCTCGGATCAATAGTGGCAAAGGAGCTTCACGCAAGTTTCATTCCATGACGTGGCTTGACAGCTGGGAGCAAGAAGATACTTATGCTGTTCTTGCTGTTGTCTGTGCCGCTGTGTCAGTTGCCATTGCCTATAACTGCTACAAACAATTGAGATGAGAGGAATCAACATTGGCAGTGTTATTTAGAGGATCAGATAACTTCAGCTTTATAATTTCTGTGTGTTAGCTTCATGTTGTCTGATGCTAGTGCAGTTAGACCAAATCCTTACTGGACATGTAGGGGAATGAGTGGGAGCTCAATCATTAATCTGAATGTGTGTGCTTTACTGCTTGTGGAATATTATTGGCTGAGGCACTTATGATTTGCCAGTTAGCTTCATCTGTACATATCTGAAATCTTAGCCTCAGAATATTCAAATTAAATATTATTAGTTTGTTTAGGTAGAATTTGATTTGTCACCTCTGTCAATTTAATGTAAAGCATACAGCTTTTGTGTTCCTCAAACTTGTTTGTTAATCCTAGAATTGTGTGCCGCATGGGTAACAAGAATCCTGCCAGGATTTTGAAGCTAAAACACTCCATATCAAAGAATGCAGCATATGCAAAGACCAAGTCCCTTACCGTTGTTGGGAAGAGAATGAATCATCTAGCTCCTGATCGATTAATAAATTTCCTAAAAGAATAGAAAGATCCCGGCTAATGCTAGCTCCCAGTTGTGTAAATAAAAGGAAGGAGCATGATTATTATATGAAGTTGTAGGTCATAACAAAATAGCTTGGTTATCCTAGGCTAATTTTTTTGGGAAAAAAAATAAACTTTAGTTTTGTTGCTCTACTTCTAGTAACCTGACAAGAGTTATGAAGTTACTTACATGCATTCTTATTTCTATCCGATACGCCCCATAGTTCTATATACTCTTTAAATATATATATTTCTGTACCAATCGCGTTTGCTTCAATTGTAAATTGTTAGTTTACATAATATACTATATTGATTGTATTTTAATAACTAAACTTGATCAGTAGTAATGAAGTTTTTTTAAGCCTATTGGAACAACACCCCCCCCCCCACCCCCCCCCCCCCCCCCTTCTCTCCCCTCATGAGTCAATGGTTTGCTACTCATTACTCAAGGACAAATTAGAGACTGTAATTTGACAGAAAAAGAATTCTAACTTGATGCCGTCCTTCCTACATTGAACAAGTATCATATGCTCATCATCTCAAGGTGGTTATATAAATTAGATTAAAAGTTCTGCCCTCAGAAATGTTGATGCAAATATTCGATATTGCATCTAATAACTGAATATAACCATTATAAAGAACAATAAGTATAATCCTTCATATCCAAAAGGGATCATATAGTACTCAACAATTAAACGTGGCTCTGAAGTCTGAAGGAGACTAAAAAAAAGTGTAGTCAAGATTCTCCAGGTTTCAATTACCATTATTTACTGCAAGACCATTTGGTTAGTTGGTAAGGCCATTCTGAATTTCCAGTTTGTGGAACTCGGTTTCCATAGTCTTGACGATTTTGGCACCATCTGTGTCTGACTCTGGTAAGTCTACATAGAAGGACCCCTCTCTGATTGGTGATATGGACTCCATAATGATAGCTTGCAGCTTGATGTAATTATAAAGTTGTTTATGGAAGACATGATCGAAGGAGAAACAATTTTCAGTATTTACTGCTGTTGGGGTAACCTGGAATCCTTCTTTCTGCAAAAATGAGGGAGGGAAGCATAGTCCATTACCTGTTAACAAGTTTTAAAAGAACTGTTGAATATGTCAAACCTTTTGCAGTTGCAACAGATCTAGGATGATGGAATAAATTCAATTTTGTTAATGCTACTTTTCAAGTCTCCATGACACTGAGCATATTAACAAAAAAGAATGATTAAGATGGAGAAAAATGGTAGCTCCATGAACATGATATACTACATCCTCTATAATGGAGAGGTAGTACACCACACTGATCTGAGAAATTGTAATTAGACTTACCTAACTAGTGATAAGGAAAATTCACAATGATCTTATTTCTTAAGACTTAAAAATGACAAGCTACAATTAAATATTAGCATCTTCATTAGGCTCAAGTAATTTCACAGCACTAAACTAACTAGCAAACAAAATCTATAACCATGATGATGCTGTTATCACCACCTGTGTAACTACACTAAAATGATGATCAATAGATTAAGTTAGACTTAGATGTGAAGCAAAATACAACTGTTGTACTTAATTTTATTAATATGACTTTAGTTTAGTCAAGAGAACCAAGAGGCAAACTCATGTACATAGGGTGTAGACGATACTGTGAGAGGTCAAGCAGATAGTTGAAGGTAATGTAATGTTTACCTTCAGTAATTCCTCCCTCCCAAAACCTTGCAGCACCTGGACTTTCCTCTTTGTTCTTTCTTGCAAAAGAGGCTTTGCAACCTGTCAATTGTTATTGAAGTATCAAAAGCATAGCTGTTAACCTCTGATTTTGAGTGATGTGTATGAAATTAAAGATAAAGTGGAAAAGTCCAAACTCTTCAAACATAAAGATAGGCACAAACTTTCCAACATGCTGAGAATACATATGGAGCATTAACAATATAGTATGTGTGTGTCTTTTCTGGGTAGTTCAAATCATCTATTGTAGTTATAGCAGTCAAAAGCTGCAGGTGTGGCCAAACAGAAAGTGTCAACTAGGAAAGCATCAAGCTGATGGATGGGGTGAGAAGCCTCAATAGCAATGGCAATTAACATTGATTACAATAAATTTCCAATCAAGGAACTCTCATATGATTAAAAATGAAGAAAAAGAAAAGAAAAAAGGTTGTTTCTAAATAAATGGCATACCCTTAATTGGTTCAGTGCTGATAGTTTTAAACCAGTCATATCCAAGACTTTCACACAGGTGCCAATGTATCGTCCATGATTCTTAATTCTTTGTAGCTGTTGGCTAAAATAAAAATTCCAAATAAGCAAGCAGGGCTTCAGAGAATTTATTAAAAAAAATAATTACACAGTCTCAGTTACTCACCAAGATCACCCGATCCCTATATTCATTCATTTGAATGTGTGACTGTATATAGTATTGGTCCTGAACAAAAACAACCAGTAATTTAACATCATAGAAAATCAAAAATAAGTTCAGATGCCGCATTAAGGAACATAAACAGACAAGCAGCATTGAACACTGCAGCATCCCTGTCCCTGTATCATATTTGTAAAGGTAGGATGACAAGGTACGAGGTCCTTACAGACACTTTGTCAAATGTGTTGAGCCCAACACCGATAGTAATGACAGGTAGACCCTGCACCCTGGCATAATTCAGCCAATGTGGAATAAATTAACAATCATGTATATGTATAAATGTATAAGCATTGCCGATGATATATAAATATGTCATCTCTTAATATAATAACAACATCCATATAAGGGAGGAAGAATATCCAATTTAAATTTATGCCTCAGATCAAAGCTCATATGAGATCTGTCTAAAGCACAGAATACCTCCTTTGAGTAACCAGACATTCCTATGAGTTGAGAATCTCGCACATCTCTGTACAAATCAGTGGGGATTGGCTTCTGTTTTTTTTTTTTTTTATTTAAAAGAAGAGTAAAATTCAACAATGCAGCACATTTATGATCATGAATTCATGATGACAGAGAAATATAATAGAGAGCTATTTTATGCTAAAAGTATGATGTATAGATTTGAATGAGAAAGGATGCCAATTAACAACAGCGACCATGTAAATTTCGTTTGTAGAGTGGTTTAATCCAAACTCCCATACCAGCAATAGTTAGGTTTCTATATTTTTGGTAATAACATGCATCCTTATCTCCAATGCATGCATTTTTAAGTAAAAAACACATAAATACAAATCTTGATTGATGGGATTAAAAGTTTATCAATCAAAACGACAGATGAAGTAACAGTCCATAGTTATGCAAGTTATTCATCCATGATAGAAAGGAATCAGAATTGTTTTAGATGCATAATGACTACCTTAAATGAGATGTAAGATATGCTGTTCCAAAATCAATAATAGCATTACTACTCAGGCATAACAATATTAAAGGATATATATACGCACACACATATGTATGTATATATACATTTGACAATATTGAGCACAAAAGTTTCAGGAATGGATAACCAGAAAAACAATACAAATCAGAAAATAATTGCTTATTGAAGGAACTCACCGCTAAAATATTGTCAATCTCATTTTCCACTCTCCATTGTAAACAATCAATTAACTGCAATAGTTTAAACCGTCAACAAAGCGTGTATCTTCAAAGATGAAGAGTCAAACATAATTCTACAAGCAATCAACTTGGGAAAAGTTCTAACAAAAAGCTTTTAAATTTTTTTTTAAGACTACGAGGTATCCTACATATTCGATCCATTTAAACCTCCTATACGACTAACCCTCCCTTTTACTACACATAAAAGATCTAACCATTTTATAGGCTTTGGCAACATTCTAGTCCCTTGCTTTGAGAAACCGTAATAATGTTTCTGTTGGATAGCCCTGATGCATATTCTGAAATATAAAGAGAAAGCTTTCAGGAAAAAAAAAACATTTATTGCAGCTAAAAAGACACAAAGAATTAAAATAATTTACTCTCACTAGTTAACACAAAATCATATAGATAGGCTAATAGCATAACAAAATGTAGATATTTACTAAATAATAAAAGAAACTACATGAACCACACTATAACTACTTGTTTATTCAATGATTCTAAACTACCAAAAACATGGTGAACCAAAGCTTCTGACCAACCCCCAAAGTAAAACTCCTGTATTAAAGGGACAAACTTTCTCTTCATGATGACAAGTCAAAAATCAAATCTTACCCACTTTACAACTTGTACATGTCCTAAAAGAAATGAAAGAATATTTCTTAGTATTCCATTCTGGTAAAATAGATTATTTATAGTCTCTTTATTAGGACTAAAACTACGGGGAGAAAACAATATATATATTTTGACATGCATATTTTGATATATTGCAACGTTTTCACCCCTCTGCTTCTATTCCTTCCACTTTCACTTTCTCCAAGCAGACCCTTGTATTGGTGCATGATCACTAAAATGCAGGATTATTTTCTTGAAGACTGTTAGCCAAAACTGATTTCATTTCAAGGAGGACTTAACTCTAATCTTTAAGCCCGACAAGTATTGGCCTTAAAACTCCCACCCCAACTAAAATTGTTAATATATATATATATATTAACAACTTTTGTTGCAGATCATCAAGTTATAGCTTCTACTGATTCTTTTTCATTATATTTCTCAACACCTGAGAACAAGCAAAACTAAGAGACTGAGGAGCCAAACCTGGAATGTGTTCTTCTGTTGCTCATCCACTGCACCAAGAGAGAAGGAAAAAAAAAAAAAAAAAGAACAACCAGTGGAAGAGATTTGTCAGTAACAAATCATCAGAGATCATAGAAGAAGAATAGAAAATGCAAGCTGAGTTTGATTTGAATGCTTACAGTTTTCCATAAGGGACTGAAACTGCTTGATTGCATCCTGATTATTAACATCCATGTTTCTTGTTTAGCTCTGAAATAACACTAGATTAAAAACTCCGAATGCTAACTGGCTGAGAGGGAAAATATGTAAAACTGTGTTTTGAAATCCTGATCCTTCAAACTCATATAAGAAACTACTGCCCACAAAAATTTGAACTAATTCACCAATAGCAGGTGAGATACAGAAGTTAGGGGTGCCCCTTGTAAAGAATCTAGCTTTGTTTTGTCCACATCCAATAACAAAGCATGCATGTATTTTGGAGTTTGTTGCAGCCTCCCTATGAAAGTCTGAACTGAACTCAGTGGTCATCGTTAGAAAGAAAAACTAGTGAGAAACTGTTAAAATAAAAAATAACAAACACCAGAAGAAAAGGAAAATAAATTATTCTTTTGGCTTGGGGCGTTTATTCATATCATTATTATATATATATTGTTTTGCCGTTAACTGTTATTTTAGAAAGATTATTGGAAGACTTTATTATGTTCACAAGTAGCTTTTCGTTGGATTATTATTAATGTCCAAGTCGTATAAAATTTATACAAAATATCAATAATTTGATTTTATATTATATTAAATATGATAATATTACTATATTAGACATATATTATTTTATGCAATTAAAAACGAACAAATAACCCCATTTAATATTTAAAAATAAAAAATAAAAATTGTTGTAGTGCAAGCTCTAGAAGCATTGACTGATTAAAATACTTGTTAGATTAAATGTTTTATGTGATGAGTTTGTGACTTATCTTATTAGTTTAATAAATAATTAAATTAAGTTAATGAACTAAATTCTTATTGGATAAAAAGAAAATGACAGTTTAGTAATTGTCAATTTGATGAAAGTTAATAATATTTAAGGAACACTTTCTATGCAAAACTCAAGGTTTGTTCCTAACTTTTAAGGTTTCTTCTTCCCTTACCATCACTAAAGTAGAAGTGAGTTTTGAGATCTCTTTAACGCTCTTAGAATGCAGTCTATCAATCATTCATGGATAAAGGTTAGTGTCTTCTTAAACTCTTATTTGTAGGAATCATGAATTCTAAGATCTTTATGTTTTAATGACAGTTTTCTATATTAAGATTCTTTGAAAACTTACAAATTAACATGTGGTATCAGAGGATGGTTATGGAATTTATGATTCTTCATTGATAATGACTATTTTTCCTAAGGACAAAACTTATGTAAAGTTTCTTAGGTGCTTGTGGTATACTTTTCTCTAATAAAAATATGACATGTGCCTTATTTTTTAATAAAAATATAACATGTGTCTTAATTTTAAGTTACTTATTTATTATTTTTAAAGTTTTCATTAATGAGTTGTATAAAAATGTACACACGTCATATTTTTATTGAAGAAAAATGCCACAAGCACTTAACCAACTTTACTTAAGTTTTGTCATTTTTCGTAATTTGTATGAACTCTAATTGTGAAAATTGAGAATTTTATATTATGCTATTCTGGTGCACTGTATATAGGGATGAAAATAGATTAGACTGTCTGTCAAGGACTTATGTCCTGACCTGCTTAAGGCTTAACATAGCCTGACCTGTTTACTAAACAAGTTAGGATAAAATTTTTTTAAAAGTCTATTTAACTAAAAAGGTCAGACATCAAGTCATTTAATAAGTTTTTTAAGTCTAGCAGAAAAGTACCACAAGCACCTAAGAAACTTTACCACAAGTAGGTTCATTTAGCAATTTTTATTTCTGGATTTCTTGTTTATATATTTGTTAATAACATATGTAAGGTTATTATTTTAATTTCCTTATAGTTAAATCATGCAATTATTTGTCTCTAATTGTATAAACCTGACGAAAAGTTACCAAAGTTATTGGACTATATCTCATGTCTAACTCATTTATTTGTTTGTGGAATTCTTGAGGTAATATGCTAGCCTCATCAATTATTGATATTATGATATTATATTTATTGTCAATTCATTATAGAACATGCAGTTATATATTATCATGATGCTAATTCATTATAACTCTAGTCTTTCTTGCATTCATGTTGCAATTAGAGAAGCGTATGTTCGATCTTCTTGTTTTGCATCTATATGTTTCTAATAATTTTGTAACTTAATATATCTCAAAGTCGCACATCGATCAAAGGCTAGAGTAAGAAAGTGGTGAGCATGTATAAAATTATAAGGTGAGTGTTAAGTTATAACAAAGGCCTATTGGCCTTAAGTAGGCCCATTGACCTATTTCAAGGTTTAGACGTATTAACCTATATAAAGACATGTTGACCTATTTAAAGGTAGGTCTGTTAGCCTATATAAAGGTATGTTGACCTATTTAAAAATATGTCTTTTAGTTTATGTAAAGGTCTATTGGTTTATTTAAAGGCATATTTGTTAGCTTATTTAAAGGTTTCATTACAAAAGTAGACCTTTAAATAGGTTTTCAAGTCAGGTCAGACTTTTAAAAATATTAGGTTAAACCTTAAAAATCGGATTATTACAGGTTCACAGGCTAAGCTCAGACTTTATAATTGGGATACAAGTCAAACTTGTTTAATGTAAAGTCTGACCTGACCTGTTTTCACTTCTATCTGTGTGAAATAATTTTATGGTTTATTATTGAATTTAATCGTAAATTGTTGAGCCTAATTGTATAATGATTGAATAAAGACGGTGATATTGGGCATACGAACTCTACTGGAATGTGATATTGGGCATTACGCAGCCCATAAAATACCATGAAGACGGTGAATGTGATATAAGGCATTTGATTCGGTTACGTCTTGTATTAAGCATTACAAATTTAAGTGATTAAATTGTTTATTGCAAAGTCGTAAAGCAATTATAATGAAATGAAGAAATATTATAATTCCGTCTATTATGTTTATTATAACGATCAAGTCGTGGATCGTGGATAAAGTCGTTTATTATGTTCATTGACACTAATTGTAAATTTGATTATAGCAATTATAACACCGTCTTTTCCTGATGATTGTTTGTGGGCTCAATTGGTTGTGTTCTAATTGATTGCGCGCTTTCTAACTTGTTGCAATGCTATATTATAATTGTTTATGAAACATTTGTATTTTGGAATTAAAGTATATATAATAGATTTTTTAATTATTAAAGTAGTTGAATCTTTAAGCTGATTTATTTTTAAATTGTATGACGAGTTATTTTTTCAATTACCTATATAATGATTGTTATGAATTATATGATGACTATTTATGTATAGGTAAATTAAAATTCATTGTTATAAGGTATTTATGGATCACCCAAAGATTGATTAGTTGTCCTTATAATAAATGAGTATGATGTTAATAGTGTAAGTACACTATTAGTTTTATTTATATATCTAAAGATAATAAATATTTTTAGTTAGTGCATATATCATTACCAAAATTATGTAAATTTTATTAGCATCATTATGTTGAATATGGTATATTGATGGATCATTCAAAAGAGAACATTGATATACATTCAATGCTTAAGTGATTTGCAGTCTAAATCTATATAGTATGTTAATTTATGACTCAAAACATTAATGTTAGACATGTGATCATTACAGTACCTATTATTATGCATTCGCATCTCTCATCTGTTCTAATTTTTAATGGATTCAATTTCTCTGAATGAAGTGAGCAAATCCAGTTTTATCTTGGAGTAATGGATTCAGATTTGGATTTGGCTCTTTGAGTAGCGAAACCAGATGTTATTACTATTTTAAGCACTGATGAAGAGAAAGTTCATTATAAAAACTGTAAAAGATCAAACAAATTGAGTCTGATGTACATACGAATGAGTATAACTAGCAATATTAAGTCAACTCTTCCTAAAACTGAGAATGCTAAAGAAATAATGAAATTTGTGGAAAAGTGCTCTTAAACTGCTGACAAGTCTCTTGCTAGGACATTAATGGGTACTTTAACTACTATGAAATTTGATGATTCTCGTATTATGCATGAGCACGTCATTGAAATGACAAACATTGCAGTAAGACTTAAGTAATTGGGAATGCAAGTGGATGAGAATTTTCTTGTGTAGTTCATTATGAACTCATTACCGCTTGAGTATGGTCCATTTCAAATGAACGATAATATCATGAAAGATAAATTAAATGTGCATGAATTGCACAGTATGTTAGTTCGGGAGGAAACCAAACTTAAGAATCAAGAAAATTACTCTATTCATTATGTGAACCTTCAAGGAGGTGGAAAGAAAATTTATGTATGTTTCGAATCAAATTTAACTGAAATTCTTCATAATACTTGGTGGATTGATTCTGAATATACAACTCGTGTTTCTAATATGATGCAAGGATTCCTTACAATCCAAACCATAAGCTCGAATCAGAAGTTTGTCTTCATAGGAAATAGAGTGAATGTTCTAATGGAAGGTGTTGAGGCTTACCGTTTAATCTTAGACACTGAACATTATTTAGATTTATTTGAAACTTTTTATGTACCTAGTATTTTTAAGAATTTAGTTTCTTTGTCTAAACTTGATGTTATTGAATACTCTTTTAGATTTGGTAATTGATGTTTTAGTTTGTATAAGCATACTGATATGATTGGTTCTGGTATACTTTATGATGATTTATATAAATTGAATCTTGATAATTTACATGTTGAAACTCTTATAACCTTGCATCATAATGTTAGCACTAAATGTAGTTTAGTGAATGAATGTTCTGCTTACTTGTAGCATAAATGTTTGGGTCACATTTCCAAAGAAAGAATGAAAAGGTTGATTAAGAATGATATCTTTCCATATTTGGATTTCATTAACTTTAATATTTGTGTGGATTGTATTAAGAAAAAACAAACAAAACACACAAAGAATGGTGCCACGAGAAGCACTTAGCTTCTTGAAGTTGTACACACCGATACATGTAGACTCTTTGATGTCAATTCTTTCGGTAAATAAAAATACTTTATCACATTTATTGATGATTATTCACGTTATGAATATGTCTATTTACCGTATGAGAAATCTCAGGCAATAAATGCCTTAAAAATTTATGTAAATGAAGTTAAAAGGTAATTGGACAGAAAAGTAAAAATCGTAATGTCAGATAGAGGTGGTAAGTATTATGCATGGAAGATTTGATGAAACTGGATAACACTCAGGTCCATTTGCTAAGTTCTTTAAAAAGCGTGGCATATGTACTCAATACACAATGTTAGGTACACCACAACAAAATGGTGTATCAGAAAGGCATAACCGAACTTTAATGGATATGGTCAAGAGCATGTTAAGTAACACATTTTTACCCTTGTCATTGTGGATATCACTACAAGAAAAATCGTAATTTGCGAAGGATAAATCCGCCGCAAATCACATACAATCCGCCGCAAATGATCTTTTTGCGGCGGATTCGTGACCATCGCAAAAACTGTCGTTGTAAATTTATTTGCGGTGAATTTTAATTTCCGTCGCAAACTTGAGGCGGATTATGCCGCCGCAAATCCGCCACAAAATTGCTCCGGTGAGATGCCGGAAATGGTACTAGAATGCCGGTAATTTGCGGTGGATTTTGGGGCGGATTCAGGCGTGATTTTGCGGTGGATTTTGCGGCAAATTTTTTCGTCGCAAATTGTTGAATATTTTTAATGTTAAAAAAGAATTGTTCAAAATCCATAATTATATTATTAATACATACAAAGACTTTAGATTTTAATTTCAACCTTTTAATGCATTCAAAACAACACTCAAACATCAATTTTAACTTGTTAATGCATTTAAGCAATCCATAAAACAAATATTATCCATACAAAGTTTCGTCAAATACAAAGTTTAACAAGAACTATCATAATCCTCAAACATCAATTTCAATCCATATGATCATTATCATTGTCATCTTCATGATCATCTTCAATATCCTCATTGTCTTCTTCTATTGGTGGTTGTTGCTGGCTTGGCTGAGTGCCAGCGGCTTGCAAATATGATTTCATCATATTACCAAGCATTTGTTGTTGTTGAAGTTGGTATTGTTCAAATCGCATTCTCCACTCCGCCTCACGTTGTTGGTCACGTTGTTGGCTCCGTTGCTCCATTTGTTGTTGAATCTCCTGAACCCGATCCAACATCTCCTCTCCGCAAACCGATTAACATATATAAATACAAATTCATTAATCATTCCACAAATAAATTATTTAACCTAAAATATGAAAAATGGAATGATTGAGTACATCCATCAATATTCTAAAACCAATTAATAAAAAAATATTGCAACTATTACTTAACTTGATTAATAACGTGTTTAGGAACTTGACTC
Organism: Ormosia semicastrata; assembly: GCA_029884595.1. NCBI lineage: Eukaryota > Viridiplantae > Streptophyta > Magnoliopsida > Fabales > Fabaceae > Ormosia > Ormosia semicastrata. The sequence goes on along the minus strand of JAQQTO010000026.1, from coordinate 4,488,845 downwards.
GATCCAGGCCTTGAGGAGGATGATTCTTCATGGTCATAGATAGATGCTTGAGAACCAAGACCATAAACACGCCCCTTTTTTACCCAGTGCCAACAATCCAATCCAAAGCTCACGACCGTCAAGTGTACCAGATGCTCCTTCTTCATTGGAGCACTGAGAAAATTGTTCAGATTCTTTTGCTTTGAATTCCTCCTAAAGATGGAAATAAAAAAACTGTTATGGCTATTAAAGTTTGAAAACACAAGATATTTATTTATTTCCCCAAGAACCACGTTCCTTGTATATACTAAGTAGGATAGGCATAAAAACCCATACACTACCTGGTGATGTGTGGACTTGTTCCCCTCACAAAGGTAAGAGTACTACTACCAACCCCATACACTGGTAACCCTGACCATACTAGCAAACATGCAAGGATAATTCGGATCCAACACCTCATTCTCAGGTCATATGGTTGTGCACACCATCTAAGGTCACAATACATAGGAAAATAAAATAAATATCAAGTTTGAAATTGAATATCCAAGCCACAAATTCAAATACTAGCATATCATAATTCTTAACCCCACTTATCCAATAAAGTAGCAAGAAATTATGTTACTAGATTGCCCATACCAAGATCCTCACATCATCACTTCACAAGTGATTTCTAAGACAACCTCATGTTGTGCAAGGTCTTAGATATATTCACATCATCACTTCACAAGTGATTGCCACGACAACCTCATGTTGTGCAAAGTCTTAGATATATTCACATCATCGCTTCACAAGTGATTGCCAAGACAACCTCATGTTGTGCAAGGTCTTAGATATATTCACATCATCACTTCACAAGTGATTGCCAAGATAACCTCATGTTGTGCAAGGTCTTAGATATATACTTATAAGGCTTTCAAACTCAAGGTTTTGCCTAAAGTCTTCTCACTTTCAAACAAATATGTCAAATGGTTATTCTTTCCAAGAATTACCCCCATTTGTGTCCCTTCACAAGTAGGAAAGTATATATAAGTGATCCCATCACTTAAGACATCCCAAAATATCAAAAATGATACTTTTGGTGTTCCAGAACTCAGCGCCTCGGCCCCCAAACTCATGCGCCACGGCCCTCTGCTCCCTGGATTTTCTCTGGTGTCATTATCGATCGAGCGCCTCGGCCCCGTTACATGAGCGCCTCACCAGCGTTGAGCGCCGCGGCCCCCGTTACCGAGCGCCTAGGCCCCCGTGACACCCAAATTCTGTAGAATTTTACAGAATGGTTACTGTTCCAATGGCCAAAATATTGGATTTTGGCCACTTCAAACCAATTTCTAGGTAATTTCAAGTCCCAAACAAGTTCACAATCATGAGGGAAACTTAAAACACTAATTGATTTCACCAAAAACAGATTAAAACACAAATCACTCATCCAAACCCCTAAAATCACCTCTTTGAGTAATTTAGGTCCAAAATGAATATTTTCAGTTTCTAATCCCAAATCTTAGCATGAACAAGTCCTAAACATCATTTTAAGCTCTTTCAAACAAGAAAAACACTTAAAATACATCCAGAACTCAATTTGACATATTAGGTTTCAAATAACCTATGTATGAAAAATGAGTAGAAAGATGGAAATTAAGTCCAAAAACCCCTACCTTAAGTAGCACAGATTAATGTGATGATGAAGATGATCACAAATCCTCAAGCTTAGTGCGGGGTCGCCGGACTCGGGGTCGCAGACGCAAGGTCGCCAGACGCGGGGTCTAGGCGCGAGTGCGGCCGAGGCGCTGCACCGGTCGCGGCCAGCGGTGAGGCGCGGGTCGCAGTCACCGACATGCACGTGGGTTGCGGATCGGTGGTCGGTGGCGGCGAGCAATGGAGGTCACCGACGGTTGAGGGAGAGGAGGAGGAGTCAAGGAAGAAGAATCATAGAGATAGATTCGGAAAAATGAAAATGGAAGAAAGAACAGAAGGTAGATCTGGTTTTGCGATGGATTTTTTTGCGTGCGCATTTTTTCGCCGTAAATTTATTTTTAAATTGCGGTGAATTTTTTGCAGCAAATTTATCCGCCGCAAAGTATTATAACCATTTTTTAATTAGTTTTATATTTTGCAGCGAAAAAATCCGCCGCAATGCCTTTCGCAATTGCGAAGGATGCGAATCTGCCGTAAAAAATCTGCCGCAAATTTCTAATTTTCTTGTAGTGTATATGCTTTAAAAATTGTCCTGTATTTGTCGAATAGAGATCTTAGTAAGGCAATTCCAAAGACATATTTTGAACTGTAGATAGGTAGGAAACCCGGTTTAAGACATTTGCATGTTTGGGAATGCCAAATAGAAATAAGAATCTATAATCCACATGAAAAGAAACTGGATGCAAGAACAATTAGTGGATATTTCATTGGTTATTCAAAAAAGTCTAAAAGGTATAGATTTTATTGTCCTACCCATAATACAAGAATTGTTGAAATTAAAAATATTTGGGTTCATTGAGAATAATGAAACTAGTGGGAGTGAAGCTTCACGAAATGTGGAGATTAATAAAGTTAGAATACAAGTTCCTTTGACTTGTGTTCATACTTATGAAATTGTTATTCCTTATGTTGTTGAGCCGAATAACAATCAAGAAGAACTACAAATTAATGATCCTAAAGTTAATAATGAACCTATAGTAGAACAACCACAAGAAATAACATTAAGGAGATCCCAAAGATATGCTATTTCGAATGACCATGTGATGTATCTATAAGTGTCAGAAAACGACTTGGGAATTAATGACAATGATCCACTTTCATTTTTACAAGCCATTAATAATGATAATGCTGAAAAATGGTTAAATACCATGAAAGATGAGCTTAAATCAATGGAACATAATAGTGTATGAGACCTTGTGGAATTGCTTGAAGGGTAAGAGTTAGGTGTAAATAGGTCTTTAAGACTAAGCGTGACTCTCATGGCAACCTTAAACGCTACAAGACTCGTCTTGTTGCCAGAGGTTTTACTCAAAAGGATGACATTGACTATAAGGAAGCATTTTCACCAGTTTCCAAGAAATATTTTTTCAGAATTATCATGACATTAGTAGCTCATTATGATATAGAGCTGCATCAAATGGATGAGAAAACTGTCTTTTTTAAATGAGAATTTAGAGGAAGATATTTATATAGATTAACTAATGGGTTTTTCAGTTGAGGGAAAATAACACATGTTGTGTAAACTTAAGAAATCAATATACGGACTTAAGAAAACTTCTCGTCAATGGTATCTCAAGTTCAATGATACTATTATATCCTTCAGATTTAAGGAAAACACTGTTAATCGGTGTATATAGCTGAAGGTCAGTGGGAGTAAATTTATTTTTTTGATTTTGTAAGTTGATGACGTCTTGTTTGCAACTAATGATCTTGGTCTATTAAGTAAGACTAAGAAGTTTCTCTCTAATAACTTTGAAATGAAAGATATGAGAGAGATAAACTATGTGATTGGAATAGAAATATTTCATGACAGATCACAAGAATTGTTGGGTTTGTCTTATAAAGCCTATATCAATAAAGATCCATGAAGTAGATAAATGGCCAGCATGTATGGTTTCAATTTAGAAAGGGGACAAATTTAATGTTATGACATGCTTTGAGGTCATTATTAATGAATTATGATTGCAGAATTTTATTTAGGACTTAGAATTGTCGACAGTATTGTCAAGTTGCTAAAGTTTATTGTCTGTGACAATCTTCTTTTCTAAAAATGACAAATATTCTAAAGTTGCTAAACATGTGAAATTGAAATACTTTGTTGTTAAGGAAAAAGTTTAGAAACATAGAGTGTCAATAGATCATGTTAGGACTGACTTTATGATTGCTAATTCTTTGATGAAATGGTTACCATCCAAAACATTTAGTGAACATGTTGAAAGTATGGGCTTTATTGTATATTATGTTAATGATTATGTTTTATGTACTTTGACACTATGAGCACATGAATGCATATATATCTGTTTTACCTGTTCTTCGAGTTTGTATACATGATTAAATATGAATGATGATAATAGGTTCTATCTTTAATAAAGACATTATTGTTAGACTAATTATGTGTTTCCTATTTATAGGTCATATCAAGGATATGACTAATTTTATGGTACATGGAAGAGAATATGTCGACTAAATGATATACTACTGTCATGACTTATGTTAATTAGTTTATTTTTTTGTCATGATGAATGATGTATCCAATGTAAAGAAGAGTTTGACTATATATATGAATTCATATTATGTTTTGACAAACTTATCAAATTATAAAGAAGGTAATATTACATGAGACAAGTGAGAGAATGTTAGATTAAATGTCTCATATGATAGGCTTATAACTTATCTTATTAGTTTAATAAATAATTAAATTAAGTTAATTAGCTAAATTCTTATTGGGTAAAAGGGAAAGAGCAATTTTGTAATTATAGTAACTACCAACTTGATGGAAGTTAGCAGTATTTAAAGAACAATTTTTACGCAAAACTCAAGATCTATTCTTGGCCGTCAAGGTTTCTTCTTCCATCACCATCACTAAAGTAGAAGAAGCATAAAGAAAAGATAAAAAAATAGAAAGTGAGTTTTATGATCTCTCTAACACTCTTAGAATACAGTCTACGTACTAATCATTTATGGATAAATAATGTTAGTGTCTTCTTACACTATTATTTGTAAAAATCATGAATTCTAATATCATTATGTTTTAATAATAATCTTCTATATTAAGATTCTTACAAAACTTACAAGTAAATAATATCTCTTGTTATTCTTATCTATTATGTAACTTAATTTGTAGATAATATGCTTATTATTCTTCTTTAATCAAGGAGTTGTATCATGTATATATTCTGTTATAACTCCATTGTTTGAATGCCAATACAAATTACTCTTCACTTCCAACTATTATAAAAGCAGTTCTCCCATGTGTTTCCTCTTCCTAACTTTCCCCACTCTTTGCCTCTACTCGTGTGAATTTTGAGTGGGCAATGGTCTTCACATGCTTTGAGACGTGGTTTCACATGTTCATCATCATATAACAATATTTAAAGCACCTCCAAGTTACATAATTTTCTGGCTTTGCGCTAATCTTTGTGCATGAATAGTATCAAAACACCCATGTTAAGTTAATTACAAAGTTTTAAAATCTGTGGAAAAGATAAGTAATTAATTAATACATTGATCATCATGTTTTAAATTTTAATTGTTTTGGGGAAAATTTGCACATTTCTTTTTGGTGGTTGAATATTAAAACCCTGTATTTAAAATCAAAGTATGTTCAAAAAAATAAATAATGAAAGTACGCAGCTCTATTTAAATGACGCCATACCATTTAAAATTCTCATTTTTTTCTGTAAAATATATTATAAAAAAAAGGTCCGGGGGGGGGGGGGGGACGAAAGTTAATATCTAAATCTTTAAGAAATATTATCTCTTAAGTAAATTTGTCATTTTCGTTTCCTTTCCATTCACTACCTGAAGTTTTTGGCAGTTGTTTTCCAAATCTTTAAAAAGGTGGAAAAAAATTGGATTAAATTAATTTTGAAATATTCAATAATAGCCTTCTTTTCTAATTTTATGAAAAAACACCCAGTCCCCAAAAAAAAAAAAAAACCCATGCGCGTAGTACTTAATTTTCATCAGATTTTCGATAACCTTTTCTTTTTGGTTAAAGTTTTTATGGCCAACAATAGAGATGCTGTTTAATAGAAGATGAAAATTAAGAAGGAAAAGAAAAACATGGCTAAAGGGAGAAAGCTATAGGAAAAATGTTTGTGTAGAATTTGTGAATACAAAATGTATAAATTAGACTAATCAATAATTAATATATTATTATTTTTAATGTAAAATAATTATGTCATACAATAATTTTTATAATTATTTAACTGTTAAATAGTTTAGTCTATACAATTATATAAATAATTAAAGTCCACACAAATATTTCTCAAAGGTAGATAATACCAAAATGAGAAGCTTTTCCATGTCAAAGATGCTCTAATAATTCAGAATTATGTAGTTCACTAGTTTGTAAAATGGGGAAATCACCTCATTTAATTAACATTGAAAGATGTGATTTGCTGCCGGAACACGAAAATACCTAGTTCTGGATCATCGCTGCGTGTTATTCTTATTCACGTATGCATGTCATGTACCTATATATCTATAATAAACCTTCAAGGTCTATTATATTATCAATGTCAAACAAATATATTTACCCAGATAAAAACGAAAAAAGCATCCAATGGATTCACTTAACGCATAAAAAAATAATAATAAAGTTTAGGTTAATTGTACCTTCAATAATTGTGCTTGAAAGGCTCATTGTATCTATTATTGCCATGATTTCTAAAAGAGAAAAATCAAAGTTTATTTAGTAATATGATATGATACCAATGAGCATTCCGAGCATGGCACGGTACCTTCAAATTTAGCTAAAATAATTTTTTTTAATAATATTTATTTTTGATATAAAATTTTTATTTAGCTATTTGAAATGATATTTAGTAATGAAACAGAGTTACATTATACTCAATAATCCCATCACCAGTGGTAACGTTGAGGAAATAGGGCCTATTCTTAGTGAAACCTCTGGCCATCCTGAACTTTCCTCTTCCTCCAACCACAGCCAGTTCCCTCGTTGGCTCACTCACTGGATTCCTCGAAAGCACACTAATAGAGCTTCCATTGAGCTCCCCACAAGTGAAGGCATAATCTACGTACATGACCAGTGTTAGCTTATCATCTTGGCTAGATGACACAAATAGACCCCGCGCGTTGCCAATGACTTTTGAGGTGTACTCAGGACCATCCCTGAGAGTGTTGTCAATGGCAAACACAGTCCCAAACGGTGCAGGTGACTTCTGATCTCCACCAGTACTTTGATTGGCATGCGCCACAACAACTGCACTAGGGTTATTGCCTGTGTGGATGTCAAAGTAGTAGAAGTGAAGGTGAGTCACCTTCTCTGTCAGCTGGTGAACGTGGTTGCCGCTGCTCTCAGAATAATAGTATTCACAATGCACCAAGTTGATTCCAATGCAGAGGAGTAGGGAAAGAAATGGGGTGAATCTGCTTTCCATGTCTCTTCCTTTTGCTATATATATGCGTGAGTATGAAGAAAAAAAAATGCAAGCAGAATAAAGCAAAAAGAAGAAACAATATTATAAAGAATTGATTTTAGATGAAGCATAACCATTAAAAATATGTCAAATGAAGTAAAGACTCAAAGTCAAGTGAGCTATGATGCACGCATACAAGTATAAGTATCGTATACAATATAAGTATAGTATCAAATATATGATTTTTGTTAAAAAATTATAATACGGATATAGAAAAATATGGTGTAACATACATAGAAAAATTATATATATTATATCATAAAACATTAAAAAAAACATATGAAAGTATAATAAAATCTCATAAATAAACAAAATAGTTGGATCATCTTATAATTGAGGAAAAAAGTAAAGAAAAAGGTTTTTATTTTGAGATTAATCATTGCAAATACAATGCAAATTTACAAACTAACATTTATCAAATATCTTATTATTCAATATGATATTAGTATCAGATATATATCAGACACAAATATAACAAACATTATGAAATACTTGTAATTCATAGCTAACGACATTCAAAATCACCAAAGTGAAGCATGCACATAACAAGAGTTACACAGAACAAACAACTAGAATATAAAACTAATAGTGTTTTTTTTTACCTTATAAAATTAATAGCATTTATAAGCCTAAAAGTGATGATCAAAAACCATGTTTATAAATGTTTCTCTATTATACTTCGACTTGAAAATAGATAAACACATAATGGGGGAATGAAAAAATGTATGAGGAGAAGGGAGAGGAAGATACATTACAGCTTTATTGTAGATTTCCTAAACTGAGAAGGACTCTCACAAAATCTAGAAAAGAAAATATGAGATATGAACAAGCCAAAAATACCTTTATAAATAGTTTTATTATATCCTCCTATAACTTAAGAAAAAGTATTAAATGAAAAAATAAATGCAGTAAAAATTTAAAAATATAAAAAAAGTATTTAATATTTTCTTTGTTTAGTAATTAAGAAAATAAATTTTGAATTATTCAATTCTAAATTGTCCTTGTCAAACTCTAAAAAATTCTAAACTTCTTAATAACTTTTCTATGACTTAATAAAAAGTATTAAATATAAGAAATGTTAAATATTTTTATATTTTTTAAGATATTGACTACATTTATTTTTTATTTAATACTTTATTTATTAAATAGTAAAATAGTTATTAGGAAGATTCAGAATTGAATAACTCTAAATTCTAATTACTAAAAAATAGAGTATTAAATACATTTTACATTTGCAAGATCTTAACTACATTTACTTTTTTATTTAATATTTTTTTTATTAAATGATAAGATTATTAATAAGAGAATGGTTTAGAAAGATACAACAAAACTCAATTTGAGTTTTATTAAACATTTAGGAAATTAATAATTATATAAATCAAAACAAGAACAATTTGAAATTACTCTAAAAACATTTAGGTCATTTAAAAAAAATTGTGATTTTAAGTTGCATTTAATGCACCATATAAGGAAGACCTAATAGTATAATTTTATACTATCAAATATTTGATGCACTCATATGATATTAGACCTAATATCATTTTAAGTTAGTTTAATGATCCATTATTTCTGCTTTTGGGTTTGAATGAAAATGGCCCGGTCCGAGGGATGGCTCTATTTTTTTTATACTAAAAAATATTATAGTTATATTAAATAATTATTATATTTTCTTAATTTTTATACTATTATACCAAATATCTAATTATATAAATATCATATATTATCAGCATCTTATTATTTTATACTATTAGATATTATATTATCATATGTGAATCTTAAAGTTTTCAACTTATCACTTTAAACTCTCTAAACAGTGTAACTTAAGCTTCTATTATCACACTAACGGAAACAATATCACGTGCATTCACGTGATTTATTTTACACCAACCACTCCCAAACTCACCCAACTATAGAATTACAAATCCCCTCGTCCCCAAATCCTATACCCAATTGTGCTTATGTTTACCGAAACGAAGAACATTTCCCAAATTCCCTTACCCAATGCCTTTGTCTCGTTCATTTGGTTGATTCGCAGGGAATGAAGGGAGTTCGATTCGCGGGGAGTTCATGCCTGTTGGTGCTGATGGCAGGATTATTCTTTCTTTCAGTTTGCTCAATGCAGATCCAATAGATTTGATATATGATTGGTATGAATTATGAAATGGAACTTCATTGAAATATTGTCCTCATGAACATTTGGTTTTGTTTCTATCTGTATATTATAATTGATATACTTTTGTTGTGCTATACTGGTAATTTATGTCGTGTGTAATTTATATATTGGGGCAAACATAGAAGAACACATGTTTCAACTAGTGCCAGAGTTTGGCAATGAAATATCGGGGTAAAGGCAAAGATTAATGATCACACTGATACTTGATATGTTAAATCTTGATTGAACCCTGGATAAATAATGTATATCTTTCCATGTCATGTTAGTAATATTAACTTAATACGTGTTTAGAATAGTTATAAAAATTAGAATATTTTAATAATTAATTATTGTATAAATTTTTTTATTATAATCAATTATAAAAAAAAAATTTATGTTTAGATATATTAATTAAAAAATAATTTTAATTTAATTTATTTTATTTAAATTGATATAAAAATTATTTTTATACATTAAATTATTAAAATAAATATATAATAATTAAAAAATAATTATTTAATTAAAAAAATAAATATAATATTTACATATCACTGTTGAGAATAATCTCACTAACTTTTTTACAAAACAGCTAAACATTTAGCTGAACCTTCAAGAGCTTTTTTACCCGTTTAAAAGCAGTTGCTTTTTTTCAACTTGAGAACAAGCTTACAACAACTTTTCTCCATAAAAAAGCTACTGGACGGCATAATGTAATCGATCCAAACATGCTCTTAAACTATCTTTGGCATAGTATCATTTTGAGGTTTTTGTGATGATCTTTTTGTATCACACACCGAAGTCTGCATTCTTACTGAGATAATAAGCATGGCAGCCACATATTTACTACCAAGGATCTTTCTTTCTTCGTATGCTTTCTCTATGGCTTTGACTTGTCATTTATATATTACAACCTATTTTAAATATAATTACCACGAATTTAGTTCTAACTTGTGATTCTGCAAACGTATATAAATTAATTGAGTACTTAACATGATGTCTAGCTTATAAAATGAGAAGCTTTTCCATGTGAAAGATGCTCTAATAAGTCAGAATTATAGTTCACTAGTGTGTAAAAAGGGGGAATCACCTCATTTAATTAACATTGGAAGATGCGATTTGCTGCCAAAACACAAAAATATACTAATGCTCGATAATTGCTGCTTCTTATTCTTATTCAAATTAAATCTATAATAAGGATTTAATTTGAATACATAGTTAGAAAAAAATTACATTGATATTTAATCATACATTACCACATCATAAAAATATTTAACTCTTACATTAATTATCTCAAAAATCACATATATAATAATATATAATTATTTGATAGTGTAAAACATTTTACATTAACCATACATCAAAATTATAACTCCTATAATCAACGTTCTTTGTCCATTATAGTATCAAGGTCAAATAAATATATTTACTCGGATAAAAAAAATCCAATTGATTGCCGTAACGCATAAAAGAAAAGTTTAAGTTAATGGTACTTTCAGTCAATTGTGCTTGGAGGGCTCATTGTATCTATTATTGCCATGATTTCAAAAAGGAATCAGGGAAGAAAAACAAAAGAAAGCTAATACAGAAAAATCAGAGTTTATTTAGTAATATGATATGATACTAGTGAGTATCTCTGGTATTGTATGGTTCCTTCAAATTTAGCTAAAAGAAAATTTTATTTAGTAATTTTTTTTGGAATAAAATTTTAATTTAGTAATACGATGTGATATTTAGTAATGAAACAGAGTTACGTTATACTCAATAATCCCATCACCAGTGGTAACGTTGAGGAAATGGGCCCTAATCTCAGCGAAACCTCTAGCCATCCTGAACTTCCCTCTTCCTCCAACCACCGCTAGCTCCCTTGTAGGCTCAGTCACTGGATTCCTCGAAAGCACACTGATAGAGCTTCCATTGAACTCCCCATAGGTGAAGGCATAATCTACGTACATGACTAGTGTCAGCTTAGCATCTTGGCTAGATGATACGTATAGACCCCGCGCATTACCGATGACCCTTGAGGTGTACTCAGGACCTTCCCTGAGAGTGTTGTCAATGGCATACACAGTGCCAAACGATGAAGGTGACTTCTTATGACCACCAGTACTATGATTGGTATGCGCCACCTCAACTGCACTGGGGTTATTGCCTGTGTGGATGTCAAAGTAGTAGAAGTGAAGGTGAGTCACCGTCTCTGTCAACTGGTGAACATGGTTACTGCTGCTCTCAGAATAATAGTATTCACAACGAACCAAGTTGATCCCAATGCAAAGGAGCAGTGCAAAAAATGGGGTGAATCTGCTTTCCATGTCTTTTCTTTTTGCTTTTCTGTGTAAGTGTATGTATATATGTGTGAGAATGAAGATTAAAAAATGCAAGCAAATAAAGCAAAAAGAAGAAACAGTATTATACTGAATTGAATTTAGGTGAAGTATAACCATTAAAAATGTACAGAAGGTATGTCAAATGAAGTAAAGACTCAAAGGTTTGTGAGCTATAATGCAAGAATACAAGTACGGTATTGTATAAAGTACGAAGATATGACTTTTAAAAAATTAAAATATAAGTACGTGACATAATATATATATATATATATATATATATATATATAATATCTCATAAAACATTAAAAAAAATGAGAGCATCGTAAAATCTCATAAATAAAACACGATAATTAGGCCAACTCATTATTAAGGAAAAAAGTAGAGAAAAAAAGTTTTATTGAGATTAGTCATTACAAATATAATGTAAAGTTACAAACATTTATCAAATATTCGAATATTCAATATAGTATCAATATCAAATACATATATGACATGAATACAATAAACACTACAAAGTATCCGTACTTCATAGCTAATGACATTCAAAATCACCAAAGTGAAGCATACACATAACAAGAGTTACACAAAACAAACAACTAGAATATAAAACTAATAGTATTTTTTTTTAACCTTATAAAATTTATAGTATTGAGTTAAGCCTAAGAGTGACGATAAAAAACCATGTTTATAAATGCTTCTATGTTATACTTCCACTTGAAAATAGATAAACACGTAATGGGGGAATACAAAAATGCATGAGGAGAAGGGAGAAGAAGATAGCTTACAACTTTATTGCAGATTTGCTAAACTCAGAAGGCCTCACAAAATCTAGAAAACAGAGTATGAGCATATGAACATGCTGAAAAAACTTTTTTAAAAAGTTTTGATATATCTTTCTAAAACTTAATAAATAAAGTATTAAATGAAAAGCAAATGCATTCAAGATCTTAAAAATATAAAAAAAAAATATTTAATACTTTCTTTGTTTAGTAATTAAGAAAATAAGATTTTGCATTATTCAATTCTAAATGATCCTGGTCAAAGACTAAAAAATTATAAATCCTCCTAATAACTCTTCTATTAATTAATAAAAAATATTAAATTAAAAAAAAAGTCAATATCTTGAAAACAAAAAATATTAAATATTTTTTACGTTTTCAAGATATTGACTATATTTATTTTATTATTTAATATTTTTTTTATTAAATAGCATAAAGACAAATTTGAATTCTCTCATGTCATTTTTCTCTCATGTAGTCAAGTGAAGAAAAAAGATAAATTCAAAGGTATTTATTAATAAGACTCAATAATAGTTTGCGAAATTTCTTTTATAACATTTCTGTTTATCTCTTTTCTCTACTTGATCACATGAAAAAAAAATGATATGAGAAAATCCAAATCCATAGAAAGACTATTAGGAGGATTTAGAATTGAATAATTTTAAATTCTAATTACTAATAAAAGAAAGTATTAAAAAATTTATATTTCAAAATCTTGACTATATTTATTTTTTTCATTTAATATTTTTTTATTAAATAATAAGAGAATTAGTAAGAGAATGTTTTAAAAAGATATAACAAAACTCAATTTGAATTTTATTAAACAATTAGGAAATGAAAAAATATATTAAACATCAATCAAAAAGCAAGAACATGCACCAAAATAAATAAGCAACAATACTTTTTAAATTAACATTAAATCATGACATTTAGCAAAGTAAACATGTTGAAACAAGAAGTAAACTAACTCTAAAAATGATTTGAACAAGAGAACTCAAAAACACCTTTTTAATTTTTTTTTTTCAAAGTTCATTTTTTTACTCTACCAAATCCTATTTATTTGTCAAGTTTACCATTTTGAATTTTTTTTATATTTTATTTTATTTATATGTTTTTCAACTTCTCATTGCTCCCTTATTTAATTTTTTAAAGAAAACAAAAATGGCTCTAAGAACAAACTTAATCCAAAAGCAAATTAAACCCAACTGGTATCCGAAAGATTAAAACTACCCAAAGTTAACCTTACACAGGCCCAAGCCCACTCGAAACCCTCATGAACCAACTTCAATCTTATTTCAGTTTCAGCCCAACACAAAAAAGTACCAAATGAAAGAGGAATAGCCAAGCTATCAAAGGTGGTGTCTAATATATATCCTCTAAAAGAACGTGGTACACTATTAAATCTAAGTCATTAATTTATTCATAAAATAAATCAATAACTTAGATCAATTACTAAAAACTTGCTAAACATATTTTTTTTTCAAGTTTTCTTTTTTTTGTTTTATATTTTTTTTTATATACTACCACTACTGTCGTTAGTTAACAGTGTCACTATATGTTGTTTTGCTTTGGTCAACACTGGCTACTTTTAGTTTTTTTTAAGTTATATAATTATGTAAATATTATAAAAAATTATACAATTGTGTAAATAATATCAATTAAAATTATATCAATCTTTATATTTTTTCATAAATAATTATGCATACTTGAATTTTTTTTTCTAAATTGTAATTATGTTAATTTTTTTATAAATTTTAATTAATAATATTTATACAATTATAAAACCTAAAAAAAAGCTGAAAGTAATCGATTTTCTTAAAATTATAATCGTATTTGTTAAAAAATTTATAAATTTTAACTAATAATATTTACACAATTATACAACTTAAAAAAAATAGAGATGACTGATGGTGGCTAGCAAGCAATGGACAGTAGCCTGCCAACCGACGACAGTGGTAGTAGTAGTATATAAAAAAATATAAAACTAAAGAAAAGAAAACTTGAAAAAAAACCTAAAAAAAAAAAAACATATTTAACATATTTCTTGTAATTGATTTAAACTATTGATTTATTCTAAATCAATGACTTAGATTTAGTAATGTAACATGCACCCTCTTTTAGTTTCTTTCCCAACTATCCTATAAACACGCACTATATTTCAAGATGTTTTGACAAATAAAAACTATAAACATAAAATTACATGTACCGTTATAACTTGGGCTAATAACATAAGAATGGTCATTCACCAAAAAACTAATAACATAAGAATAGATAAGATGATACTAAATAACTCTTTCATTCTCTGCATAATAGATACCAATTTTACATTTGAACAATTGCACATGAGACTCATAAGAGATAGACACTAGTTATAAAACTAGCATCCATGTCTTCATGCCTTCACAGTCTTCAATAGAAAAACAAACACAAAAGAGAACGAAAGACAAGAAATTTATGAACTCTGGCAAAGCATAACAACAAATTAAACAGCTAAGGACCAGAGATGAACAATTCCCTACAACAAAACAAAGCAAGGAGAAGAAAAAAAACCAACTTTGGTCCCAGTTCTAATGTTTCTTCATTCTTGTCAAAGCTGATTAATTCGAACAGAGAAGAGAGTTAGGGCATACCTGGGTTCCAACTGCGGCGAGTTAGGTCAGAGGAAGTTAGGGCTCAAAAACTAGTAGGAATGCGAAATGTGAAAATATAAGTGGGAATGTGAGATTTTGTACGTATAGAATTAGCGGAAAAATGGAAAGTTATTAGCCGGAATCTGGAAATATTAGGATTTATCTAGCCACTTAAAATATTATTAAAATTTTAAAGACAATTTCGTTAAGTATTGCCTCTTTGTATAAAAAAAAATGTTTTATGTGCATCAAAATATATATATTATATTTATATTATATGTTAATGTAAAAAAATATTAAATTATTTTGTATATAATTATAATATTTTTGTAGTATATATATTAATTTTATGAATAAATTAGATAAAATTAAATATATTTTTGTTGAATAAATAAGGAAAATGTTTTATGTAAATAATCATATTCAATTAAAATATAATCTAGCCAGGCTCAAAAATTGTGTTTTTTCGTCCTTTGCGCGTTTTATAAGTGTTTCTCCGTTGCAATTTTTATATATATATAAAAAAAAAGTGAGTTGCAAAAGTATTTTTTATAGACTATATGTCAAATGGATAAATTGATTTGATTTTGAATCGATTGTAATGGATGAATTGAAAATAAACTATTAATATATTTAAGATTTATTATAAAATATTTAATATTATTTAATTTATCAATGACTCAATTTAGTGAATGAATATTCAATCCATCCATTAATCTATTTTAATGGATTAGATAGATGGATATCCAACTCATTCATTTAAAAAAATGTTTCTCTTTCTAAAAAATTTTATTCTCTCTCTAAAATATTTCTCTCTTTAACAATTTTTATTCTCTCGAAATAATATTTATCTCTCTAAAAATTTTTATTCTCTCTCTAAATTTTTTTTCTTTCTAAGAAATTTTATTCCCACTAGATTTCCCCACCTAATGAGAAAAGGCTTGGTTATTGTTGTTGTCTACAAAAAATGTTTGTCTCTTTAAAAATTTCTTTCAAATTTTTTCTTTTCTTTTTAAAAATTTCTCTCTCTAAAATATATTTCTTCCACGATGTGTGTTATGAGCCTAAAAAAAGTTCAGTTGTTTTAATTAAAAAAAATAAAATATATTGGATATTCATTGGATTGGTTTTTAATTGAATATCCATTGGATATCCAATACATATTTTGATTAGATTACAAACCATCCATAATTAAATTTAATCCATTAGATCTAATTCAATAAGATATATTATTTTAATTAAATAAATTAAATTAGTTTTAATATAGATAGATTAGATAAATTAAAAATTAATTAATTTTATTGTCAGGCCTTCTATACAAACTTTTTTTTTAGCTGAATACTCTATACAACTTTAGGTAAAGCGTTTACCCATTTATTGAAAGTTGGGGTTAGCCATCATATGTTGTAGCCTTTATATACGGTAGGTAAAAATTATATTTTGGTTCTCTAACTTATTTTTTATTTTTAAATTTGTCCTCCAAATATTCTAAATTCATCTTTTAATTCTTAAAAATCTAACAATGTTATACTTCTACCTAATTTCATTAGTTTCACTGACGGAACAATCATAAGTGACATCTTAGCTAACAATACGATATTAACTCTTATCAGTACATTAGCTTCTATCAATAAGTGGTTTAGGATCAAAATAACCTCATTTAGTGAGGGAAAACTAAGGAGGGAAATGTTGAAAATTGAGTGGGAAACTTAAGAGGAAAAGACTAAAAACAGAGAGAAAAAATTTATAGCATGAGAATCCTTCTCCTCTGCTTCAACATAACCAAATCATTCTCATTAGTTATATCCTAATTGTACCATTCAAAAAACTCACAACTAGAACCTTTCATATCCTTTTGGAAACAAAGCAAATGGTGCACAATTAGTCAACAAACAAATTAAGGAAATTAAGAAAACATACTACCAACATGAACTAAACAGTAATGAATTATCTTACTCATCAGTGCATGCAGCTCCAAAATCTTCTTCCAAAGTTGGAATTTGTTCCCATGGTGCAAACCACAATTTTGTCCCCACACTTGCAAAATAGAGTTCATCGACCCCTTGTGCTACCAATCATGGAGGAACTACCTTCAGATTTCATTGGCCCTTCTAAGTTCTGTACGAAATAAATGTAATTGCAATACGAGTCCTTGTTCGTCGACGAAATGGAAATGGAGAAGAAACAGAGGAATTGCGATAGTGGGAAGAAGAAGATGAAACAAAAATAGAAACCCTAAGCTGAAATGAGGTGAAACTGGGGAGAACCACCAACAACTAATTTTTTATTCATTAGCCATGTAATGTAGGATCAATAAAGAAAAGGAACAAATAGCCATCGGGGTTCCAAAGACACTCGGTGTCAAGAGAATCGATCTTAAAGTAGGAATATAATCCACTGAATTCAATAATCAATAGTCAATAATCAACAATTGTCTTTTAAAATCTAATAGAAAGGTATTTATTACTCCCTTACAAAAAAAAAATCAATCATAAATAGAATAGATAATAGACTAATCCTATTTTAATTAAAAACTTTAATATAACTAACTAACAATAAGATTTGAAATTTGGATGAATCCTATTAAAACTGAAATTCTAAAAGAGATAAAATCTCTAGAAGTATAGAATGATAAAATCCCTAAATAACATAATTATCTATAAAATATTAAATTATTAAAATCATAAATGATCTTAATTTATTCTACATCATTCTTCTCCTCTAAGAGGACTCTCCTCCAGAGAGTTAGAAAGGAGAGTTAGAAAACTGGTAATTCTCCAAAAGAAGAGGCTTAAGGCGACGCGTAAGGGCATCCTTTGACGGTGGAATTTTGGTGGTTGCCATATCTGAGGCTTCCAATTCTAATCATGGTGGTCATGATTCAAAATGAAGTCCGAATGATAGTGTTTTGAAGATGTCCGGATGGTTGTGTGTATACAGGCAAAGGAAACATAGATTCCAGCAAGTTTTTGATAAAGAGCTGGTGAGCAGTAACTAGCGAAATAACATTGGTTGTGAAAAATATTTGCATTCAAACAACTCAAAGCATGTGAATCAATAAGGCTTTGATATCAAAATAATGTATAACCAATGAAGAAAATGAACAAAGAACTCTCGAGGGTTCCAAAGGCACTCGGTGCCAAGAGACTCGGTCTCAAAGTAGGAATATAATCCACTGAATTCAATAATCAATAGTCAATAATCAACAATCATCTTTTAAAATCTAATAGAAAGGTATTTATAACCCTTTTACAAAAGAAACCAATCATAAAAAAAAATAGATAATAGACTAACCATATTTTAATTAAAAATCATAATATAATTAACTAATGATAAGATTTGGAATTTGAATAGAATTTCATTAAAACTTAAATCCTAAAATAGATAAAATCCCTAAAAATATGAAAAGATAAAATCACTGAATGACATAATTATCTATAACCTATAAAATCTTAAATTATCATAATCATAAATAATCTTAATCTATTCTACATCATGATTGTTGATTATTGACTATTGATTATTGAATTCAGTGAATTATATTCCTACTTTGAGACCGCATCTCTTGACATCGAGCGCCTTTGGAACTCCAAGGATTCTTTGTTCCTTTTCTCTATTAGTCCTACATCAAACCGTCTTCTAAAATCTAATAGAAGGGTATTTTTAGTCCTCTTACAAAAGAAACCAATTATAAATAAAATAGATAACAGAAAAATCTTATTTTAATTAAAATTCCTAATTAACTAACTAATGATAAGATTTGTAATTTGGATAGAATCTCATTAAAACTTAAATTCTAAAATAGATAAAATCCCTAAAAATATGAACAGATAAAATTCCTAAATAATATAATTATCTATAAAATATTAAATTATCAAAATTATAAATAATCATAATCTAATCTACATCACCATGTTATATGTCCCTTGTCACATCAGATCAGGATCCTTTCAATTTTTTTTCTCTCTCAAGTGATTAATTGTAGAAGAGAGAAAGATACAAAAAAATTGTTAATGAGACCTAATTGAAACTTTTGAGATTTATTTTATAATATTGTGTCTTTCTCTCTCTTACAATTGATCACTTGAGAGGAAAAAAAATTGAGAGGATCCTGATCCTATCACATCATATGTCACTTTTATGTTTTTTAGTTATATTAGATGTCAATTATGTTATTTTCTATCGCGTATATAGATGGAACTAATAGAATTAGAATTAGGCGAAAGAATAATTTTATTATGTTTTTAAAAGTTGGAGGACGAATTTGAAACGTTTATTTGAGGATGAAAGTATAGATTTTGCCTATATGGTAAAAAGTTTTGTGGAGTAGGTAAAATGATTAAATTTAGGGATAGGTATGAGGCATCGTGTTATATAGTGAAAAAATACCAGCTCTTAAATGTAGGGATGGCACCCACACAGGGTGCCGCTTACGTAATTTTTTCTTGTCCCCGCATCTGATCCCCATTTCAAATGAAAAATTCTTCCTATCCTCGTTTTCCATAGGGAGGCAGGACTCGCAGGTCCTAAAATTATTTTTAATGATCAGAAAAATAATATATATATATATATATATATATATAATGTCGTAAGCAGTTTTAATTTGAGGTTACAATATCAATAAATTAAAATAATAAATTACTATCTAGTGGTATTTTTTATTTTAAATTAATATAAAAATTTTATAAATGAAAATTATTAAAAAGAACAAAATATTAATATATATATACAAGGACGAATTTAAAAGGAGACAAGCAGATGTTGTTGTCCCCCTAACTTTTATATAATTTTTTCATGGTATATGTAGTATTAGCATGTAAAAAAAAACCCTACTATTACTTTGTATTCAACCATGTAACTAATCCAATTATTGGAAGTGATCTTTTACTCAATAAAAATTGTAGACTGATCTAATTATTAAAAGTGATCTTTTACCCAAATAAAAATTGTACTAATTTATGAAACAAAATAATAATAAAAATGCACTAAGTTTTAAATTAAGAGACAAAAGGAAGCTTAATATTCTCTAATACGTATCCAACAAAAAAAGCTTCTTCAATAGGCGTTTTCACATTTGCATCAATACCCTTCTCTTTTTTGGTTGTTGAGAAAATTAGGAAAAGTGAAAAACTAACTTTGATGCTTTAGATATTGAAATAAGAAGCAACATAAGTTAAAGATAAAATATAATTATGTAATTGTCTAGAATTGTTGTGCCTTGCACATAGTAGGAATTTTTGTTTAAATATTTTGATTCTTGCATTTTATAATTATAGCTCTCTCATTAGTTGATTCTTCAACCTGTCCCTGCATATATATGATATAATTATTAAGAATAATTTAATAATTTTTTAAGAATAGAAATTTCACAGGACGAAAAATACGATTCTCGTTCTCGTCCTTGCATTAGTTTCAAGAAAAAAATTTTCTCTGTTTCCATATTTATTGGAGAAAATTCTCCAAATTCAAGTCTCTAAATAAGACAATCTACACAAAATCCTTAAATGCAAGAAGATTTTGACATCCTACCTAAATGCATGGAAAGAATATATGTATGCTGCGTGCTAGAAGGATATTTAAGATTTTATAATATCCGCCACATTTATATGCGCTTCACAGTCTCTGATGTGGATCCAATATTGATGGCTCTTTCTATCTGTTTCTCAAAAATATGATGCCATAATTCACTAGGAGGATTCTTTGCCAATAATGTTCGATATGTAAACTTTTTAATATAGTAATTCTAGATTTTGCCTAATAATTTTTAATTCTGAGTTGACAGATATACTTTTTTTATGATAGGCCAGGTGAATTTATGAAAATTTAACTTTCCACACATTTTTAACGAATTTAAATTCAAGACAGCAAGTTAGAAAAAATTGGCACTAGCTAGATACAGAGTTGATTATGAACAAGGCATATATCATCTTTTTTAAAAAAGAAATTATGTCAATTATGCATCTAAAAGGGGAAAATTGTTTGCATGAATTAGGTGGACCAGATCAGTCGTGCCATTTATTTTTTCTGATACTCTCGGGCTTGCATTGCACTAGTTAGGCATATAGGAAATTCTCATTTAGAGTATGTTTGGGACAGATTATATACATTATATGCATGTTGGGGATGGATTTGGGACAAGTTTGGGATAGATAATCCGTCCCCAATATACATTATATGTCCAAAAAAACTGTTACAAAATGAAATGCAACGTGTTTGGGTTTTCTCTCAAAAAGCTGTTGATGTTAAAAATTAGTATGACAATAGTTTTTTTTCAAAAGCTAAATTTTGAGCATTTTGTAAAAAAAAAAATTGTTGAGATTATTTTTCACTTTGAGATATAAATATTATTTTATCTTTAATCAAATAACTTTTTAATTAATCAAATAATTTTTTTAATCAGTTCATACCTATTTTGATAATTTAATACATAAAAATAATTTTTTTATACCATCTAACTAAAACAGATTAACTTAAAATCTTTTTCAAATAACATATCCAAATATAAATCTGATTATATTATAATCGATTATAATAAAAAAATTTATACAATAATTGATTACTAAAATAATATAATTTTTACAATTATCCCAAATATGTACTTACTCAAACATTGATATCCATGTCATAGGTAACTTGATTTGATTTTAATAGAAATATATGCTAGTTTGGTTGGGATTATTTCCAAACCAACATCTTTTTTTCTAATTTTTTTACTATTCATAATATGTTTGAGTAATTTTCTAACAATTTTTGCACAAATTTTTATGTATTATTACAACTTTTTTTTTTATAAACCTAAAACTTATAATTTTATGTTATAGATTATTTTAAAAATTTTGAAATGTAAATATCATTTTATCTTTAATCAATTAATTTTTTTTTAATTATTTTATATATCTTTTGATAATTTAATACATACAAACTATTCTTTCTATATAATTTAAAAAAAACAGATTATTTTTTAACTAATATATCTAAATATAAAACTAATTCTATTATAATCAATTATATAATAATTAATTATTAAAATAATTAAAATTTTCACTGCTGAAACAAATTCACTCCAAGTCTCTTCGGAAGTGTCATGATTTTTGCATTGCTTATGCTCAAATGCTTCAAATTCAAGAATATTTCCTACTTGTTCAGGAAGGTTATCGTGGCATTTTGCAAATCTAGTCCTATCAAGAGCTTGAAACCGATGCAGAATGATTTCACCAAACACCTAACCTAGGTAATAGCCATTGTCATATCCCTAGTGACTATATGACTAATATGAGCAAAGTCACAGACGCACACATAATGATGGGGAACAAACAAAATATCATTTACAGATTTGTTACTTGACTAGAGATTCAATGAATACTCAGGCCTCATTAGACTAGACTTGACGGCAAATTAGGTACATGTAATCATAGAGTATCCAACAATTCCAAATAAATTTGCATCTCACACAGTAAAATACTCCTTGATAACTTCCAGCACTCGGTCTGCTACTTCAGGACCAAACAACCTTGGAAAGCTTGAACCCAGATCAATCTCTATAGTCTTGTTTCTAATGAGACCATCCCTTTTTTTCAGATAAGCTCTTTCTGCCTCTCCTACTTCTCGCTTGGCACAAGCACAATGATCCAACCAGATCCCCAACACTTGCTTTGAAATGGGGTCCAAATGGTTCCTGATGATCTCCTCCATGCGCTCTCCTCCACCATTTTCTGTCTGAATACGAACCATTATAGCGGTAGGAGAGGCAACTGCACGGATGTAAAGGGAAGAAGAGAAATAAGGTTGAACCTCAGGAACTCTCTCCAGAGCCTGCCTATGTGTATCCAGCTGAGTGTCCTCATAGAAAGTTTTGAGGTCATCTGGCCAAAGCACAAGGTCCTTCCGTGGAGGCAAATCAAGAATGAGAACTAGCATTGTTGGACTACTGCGGATCAGTTCAAACACAAAATTTGGTGCATCATTTGAACTGTTAAGATAGGCTGAAAGACTTGTTATGTCTAAGGATCCTCCTGTTGGTAGCTCAGAGTGCACCCAGCTTCCCAATACAAAATCTACCTGAGACAAATACACAAAAAAGAAGAAGACCAAATTCAGAATAAAACAAATGTCATTAATTTTCTTCCACATAAATAAATTCATTAAAAGGTGCAAGAAGACAACAAATCCTTGGTGGCAGGGGCAGAACTAAGTTGGAGTGGAGGGGGCGGCCGCACCCCCTAACTGGAAAACTTTTCCAAGTACTTTGGTTAGGTCTACAATAAATAAATTAAAATAATATTAAATTTTACACCATCTGCACCCCTTGCATTTTGGCTCTGGTTCCGCCCCTGCTTAGTGGAGAAAAATAAATGCAAGGACTTTAGCAGTGGTTATTTCTAGATAGAATAAGTTAATAATTTTAGTAGTAACACAAGCTCAACAACATACAGAACAAACCCAAACATTCACAATGAGGGAACCATTATTTCTACTTCTACCAGTACAATACTCGCAGATGCTCTCAAAGTACTGATCTTCTCTATATAAGAAAGATAAGTATATCATAATTGTTAATCCAAGCTTAAGATACAAAATTAGATAACAATTTTGTGATGACTTAGTCAGCTGCAAAATAGGATAGTCTAATAGTTGGCTCCCAACTTGGCTGAAATTGCCAATCAAATTCAAAAACCACAGAAAAAGACAAAAAATCTTGGTTGCCCAATTGCTTCACCATCTAATCCCAATATAATAGATAGAATACCTAGTTCTCAGCCCAATACTCTGATCTCTTTCTAACCTCAATACTAAAATTTAGAAACCCATCAGTTACTCAAAGATAACTCAAAACACAAATAAATAAAATAGATGCATGAGGATAATAATTTAGCAAAAAGAAAGATAAATAATTGGCAAGGGAGCATGAATAATTTGGGAGCTAAAAAAAAAGGAAATTTGAATCATTTGTAGTGAAATTAAGAAAGTTGAGAGCATAGAGCATAAGGGGAATTACTGGGGAGTCACTGTGGCCTGCTCTAATATGCAGTGAAGCTTGGGCAGTACCACGGGGGTTTTGGTAATGCTGAACATCAGGGGGAAGTGTGCAAGGAAGAAGCTGGGAGTGAAAGCGATTGTCCAGTGTTGAAACAAGACCAACCATGAGGTTCTTGTGGGCAGCGGAAACGAAGGGGAACTCCATGAATTTGCTTGGGCCTTGGTTGTGGGTATCATCCATGAGAGAGCAAGAGACAGCAAGTTCACGCCTTGAAGAAGAAGATGAAGAAAAAGGTACAGAAGAAGATAAGATAGAGAGAGGAGAGTGTAGAAAATGGCTACAGATGATGACTTCCATCACCTCCTACTCCTCCGTAACGTAAACTACCACAGCTCTAGTACATGTAATGTCCTGTCCTGTCCTGTCCTGTCCTCTCTCTTTTACACCTTCGCTTGTTTTTTTTTTTTTCTTCCAAATAAATTTCTCTCTGATTATATTATATTTCATTATTATTTTTTAAGTTCTCTTTCTTTCTTAAAAACTAAAAAGTATTATATAAAATAAGATTTTAAATATATAAAAAATCATCAAAATATATGTAAATTTGAGTTCAAAAAGATATTTTAACTATATATAAATTTAGACAAGTAGAATCATGTAAAAAGAACCAATTTTTTTCAGTCTGATAATATGACTAATTAAGTTATTAAAGTCAACAAATCATTAGCATTTCGGGAAAAAAATTAAGGATTCATAAGTAAATAAATAAATATAAAGCAAAAAATTGTAGATTGATTTATATTAAATTTTCTATTTTTGTATACTACAAAACATTTTTGATACTGGGGAGTCACTATCTAATTTGAAATGAATCTGATTTTGGCAGTACTGATCATCGGGTGCGAGAGTGCAAGGAAGAAGCTGTGTTTTCAACGGATCCTCCAATGCCATTACGAGATCTATCTAGCATCATTTCCTTGTGTGGAACCCAAACAAATGGGACCTCCATGAATTTCTGTCTCCCTTCATTATGAAGGAGCAAAGTTTTTGAGTCCTGACGTTGAGGACAACCCTTTAAAAGAGGAAAATTTTCTTAGGTGCTAAACTAATACATTCTAATACATTAGTTAAATTAAATAACCTAAGAAACAGAACAAAATTGGACCCTACTACTAGAGCATGCCATTAATTACAGGTCATGCACTCATGCTTTCATGAAAGCAAATCCCCCCAACACTTCCATCTTGTTGGAGTCTATTTATGCGCTAAAGCTGACTATGTATACAAGAAACAACGTATAACCACCTCTACTTGGGTATGTTGCCACTACACTAGTCATTCCCTATTTTCAGTCCTTTTGTTTCCCACCTTTTCTCTTATTCACTCTTAAAGCTCTTCTCTTTCCTTCCCTGCAGGAATCACTAGAACTTTAGTTTTAAGAATAAGGCATCCATATTATTAAAGAGCTGCATATTAATTATTGAATATAAACATATAATGTTTAAAGTATGAGTATGAGCCCAAAGAGAAGTGTCACATATGGAGAGAACTTTCAACCTGGCTTTTGAAATTTCCTCCTTCGACGGAAATTGCCTTTTCTTCCTCTTTTTTCATTCAGATTTGGATTCAGATGCAGAAGCTTCTTTTCCATTCTCTTTTACACCATTACTTAGATTCTGCTTTTCCTTCACAAACTCGGTACCTTCTTCCTCTTTTTCTGATGGTTCCGATGGTTTTGCACTTGGCATTGAGTTGCTCATTTTTTTCAACTGTGTCAATATTTAACTTCAGTACCACACGTAAATAAAAATTACTTTGGAAAGGATAGTGGAAGGTGAAATTGATATTTTTGATATCACACTCCCATAAGTAGAATTGCAACACTAACAGAATACAAAAAGCATATTTTGAAAAAGAGCAAATCAATAATGTGTTAATTCTTTCTACTGAAAACTTGGCACTTGGCAGTGAGGCAACCTTTCTTTCAAGAATCAGAATTTCATTTACTTATCAAACTAATCCAGTACTCACAGGACTCTACACTGTGTCAACATCCTACACATGCCTACAACTGTGAACAAACAAACTGAGCATACTCCCCAATGGTCTTCCATCTTGTACCAAGATCTTGGTCAATCTATATAAATTTGTTTGCTATTCTTCGCTAGAAAATTTTATCATGGAATGAATTCTAAAAATGCATCCAGAAATACATGTACATATGCATGTGTAGGACGTAAATGTACACATCTGAAGCAGTTCATAAAATATAAATGAACATATGTACCTTTGCAACAAAAAATCCATCCATAATATGTACATGAGGATAGAAATGCGTCATCTTTTCTAAAGACGGGTGAAAATGTTCCCTAAACCTTGTCAACCTGATGGAAAGCAAGTGTCATCAACATAGGCAATTCTAAAGGATTAAAAATATTGTGAGAAAAAAATAAAGGAATACAATCATTACCCTGGACGCCCAAAGTCAAGTCCACATGGCACCAGCTTAACATCCCTCTTTTTGAGTGCATAGTCAATAACTGCTTCATTCTAAAGAAGATTTAAAGAAAAAACTTTTAGAAATACAGGGCAGTAAAAAGCAAGCACCGAAACTCACTATATGCAATTGGAAACAAACCTCAGCAACCATGATAGAGCACGTGGAATAAACAATGTACCCCCCAGATGTTGAATTAGTATCCACAATGTCAATTGCAGCAAGAATCAGTTGCTATAGAAAAGAAACGAAAATAATGAAAATTAAATAATAGTAAATTAATTAAAAACACATCTAACCAGAATCACATTAGTATTAAATTTTAAGATATGATTTAACTGACCAAGAAAAGGAATTTTTGAGTGAAAGAGCAAGTAAAAACTTTTGCCATTATTTTATGCCCAAGTACAGATCATCACTTCAGTATTCTTGATTGGTTTAATTTAATTTCAATTTTCAAAGTACAGGGAAAGTTGCGCTGGATGTGTGGCCATACAAGACAAAATAGAATTAGAAATGAATGCATTAGAGAGAAAGTAGAGATAGCACCTATTGTGAAAAAGATGGGAGAATCTCGCTTTAGGTAGTTTAGACATGTAAGGAAAAGACCCTTAGAAACCCCTGTAAGAAGAGTAGATCATATAGATAATAGTCCAATAGCTAGAAGTAGAGGAAGACCAAGAAAGACTATAAGTAAAACAATTAAAAAATATTTAGATTTGAATGACATCTCTGAAGACTTTGTTTATGATAGGGCACAATGGCTTCGTTTGATTCATGTAACCGACCCCATCTAGTGGGAAAAGACTTAGGGTATGTTTGGATTGATGGGATTGAGTGGGATGGAATGGAATGGGATGGGATAGAGATAGGTTCCATTGTTTGGTTATGTTAAAAAATGATGGAATGGGATGGAAGTGGGTGGGATGGATCCATCCCATCCCAAAAACCCTCATTTTCTTCCCCCCCCCAATTTGTATGGGAAACATTATAATTATAATTAGTATTTTACTACTTTAACCTCATATCTTAAAATTAGATAAGGGTAATTTAAGAAAAATGATAACTCATACCATTCCATCCACTTCTCAAACAATGGAATGGTAATTTTACTCCATTCCATCTTAAAATATCCAAACAATGGAATGGTATTTTTATCCCATTCCATCCTATCTCATCCTATTCCATCTCATTCCATTCCATTCCATTCCATCAATTACTAAATATCCAAACATAGCCTTAGTTGTAGTTGTAGTTGTTGTTGTTTCAAAGTACAGGGAAAAAGTTACTTCTTATAATAACACTTTGGCACCATCTGACTTTTTCACTGAAGCAAGAAGAAGAAACACCAATCCAAAGAAGCAGGAACACTTATCAATCTTCAACAATTATATTATGAGTTGAAATGAACAATCTAGTCCATAAACAAATTTCAGAAAGCTGGTGCTTTAATTGGGAGGGTGGAAGGAACACAAAAGTGGCAGAACTAATGAAAATGTGTAATGCATAAAAATAAGAAGAAAATTTCTCTCCATTGAATCTTTCATTCCTCTTGCAGTCCCACCTTTAATTTTTCTCTCTCCCAAACAAAACCTTTATCAAAGATAAATTTGCCCTCTGTAGATGGGCACTTCTCTGTATATCTTCCAAACTTTTCGAGGTTTTAACAGACTCGCCTTTGGATATAACCAGTAGACAGAAATTCAATCAGTGCCTTTCTAGGGTCTGCAAGAAGGGAAAAAAAATGCAAACAAACAAGGAATCTAACAAACAAAAGACTTCTAAGTATTATTTACAACTTCTTACCCCAGTCCTACTGCAAGGGGCATCCAGCAATACTCTATCAACAGAATTGACACCCGACACCTTTGGAAGCTGAAATAGAACAATATTCGGTCATGCGTACGTCAAACATGAATAAAAAGTTGCATGGTAAAACATGAATATTCAGTCATGCAACTTTTTATTCATGTTTGACGTAAATATAACTGAATATTGGACAAGATCTGTGCAACATGGGAAGGAAGAGAGAAGAAGGGCGATTTTTAAGCTTATCTTTTAGAAACCCTGTTTATCACAATGACTAGAGCAGACTAGGGATAAAGATTCTCTTTGTTGTACGGGGTAAATATAGTTTTTGACTTTTTGTTGAACCCTCCCTCTTGTAGAAAAAATAATAGAAAATATATAAAAATTGATGGATAGAAAAGTAATTAAAAATTACATAAATAAAGACTTATCACATAAATTGGCTGAGGCGTGCAAGTGCACTAGGTTTAAGAGTATTTCGCTACTGCGAGTAGATTACTCGGTGTAAATAGTCTCATAGCTAATACTCTCCAAGATACAATAGCCACTTCTTCCAAGCTTTGCACTTGAAATAGTAAGGGCACAAGAACTTGTAGTATTGCTCACAGGAACAAAAGTAAAAGAGCATAAAAGAGATATATTTTCTCATTTCTTTTTGTGAATGTCGCCAGCTTGGTATTTATAGAGGTCATAAAATATGACCACTCTCATGTAACCTTACTGGCTAATAAGAGATGTTGGATAAAAGACTTTAACGTGTTGCAACTATAGCACAAAAGCAGGAGATGGGGAAAGCAAGTATCCAACTTGCAAATACGATAGAATCAGAAAAGTGACCTTGAGAAAGAATAGGAAATAGAGCAACGTACAGCAACAAACAAAAGTGAAGATAATATCTCCAAATAACAAAGTTTGATAGAGAGAGAAAAATAAGGTCAAAGGTTAATTTTGACTTTGAAATAATTAAATAATAATAAAAATTATAACACCTCCCTCATAGGAGACATTTCAGCTAAAATTGTTTTAAAAAACTAGTGACTTACAGATGCATTTCTAGTTACTTTTCCACACGGTTCTTTCTAAATTCAAATTTACAATTATAAGTTTTTAATTTAATAAAAAATATTTAATACGTGTTTAATGAACTTGTTTTGATTAAAAAAAAATAATCACATATTTTAAAAATAGTAGAGAAAATTGAGATAAACTAATGTGTGGGCACTTTGTTCAATGAGTCAACTTCCTAGATCCAACATAATGTAGCAATACCAGATAAAAAAAATAAGAAAGAAAATATAAACATAAATCAGTTCTAGGAATTAATACATCATCGTGTTTTTGTTTAGTGTCACAACTTGATAGGAAAATTCCATGCTGCTGCTACATAAATGTATTGCCGAGGGAAAAGCACACTTAAGCAAAATGTGTATAACTGTAGCATGTTTTCTTTACAAGCAAGAGCACCTCTACCAGTTTAAGACTGAAACACCAAAATTTATGGTCCAAAATAAAATAAAATGTAGAACAAAAATAATCAGAAATATTCAAATCATGCCAACTGGATATTATATGTGCAAAAATTAGCACAGATACACATTAAAACAAAAGAATGAGCATATTATTCATACACCATCAAAAGAGCAGCATTTCAGGTACAAAAGAACCGCACCATTATCGCCTTTTTGTTCAACATATTTTCGAGCTGTAATTCATACAGAACGCAGAATTCTCACAAATTATACTGAATTCAAAATGTCCAAAATGAATAGCATGAATTGCATGTATCTTTCACAAAACTACACGACAAATAATTGATTATAATCCCTTTCATAATACTGGCCACTTTTAAATCATTGCCATGAAAAGAAATGTATATACTCTTTAGTGCCAAAAGCTGGATATACATGGTTTGAAAATGCAAAGGAAATTACAAACTAAAGACATTAGTGAGATATTTTTACATACCGGTATTCTTCATAAGAGCAGCAACATAAGTTGTTTTACCACCAGGTGCAGCCCTGCAAGAAACATAAACTGCCTTCAGCATGTAAAGAGAAAGTTCTACCATAGGTAACCTGTACAAAACCAAATATTGCAAGGAAAGAAGTATATACTGTGCATTGCTACTGGAATCACAGAGTGCTTATATTAAAAATCTGAATGATTGCATCTTCTAAACCTCCATATGCATTTTGAGAAAATTCTTGAACTGAAATTATTCTTACTGGAGCAATAACAGCTGTTTGTTAAACTAAAGAACTGGTCAAGGGAAGCCTAACAGAGACCAGATTGACAAAGGGGAAAAATTAAATATATGTTTGAACTTTTCCATATTAATTTTCTGATGCATAAGACACCACCAAACAATTCTCATTTAGAGTTACTTATGCCATATCAACAACTCGTTCCTTCTCTTGAGGTGCCAAGGCCATCACAGGCAGAAAATAATTTGCACTTTGAAGCTGCAAACAATAAAGGAACTAATGGCAAGTGCATCATGTAATATTAAATATGATAAGTAACCACATAAAAAAATCACTTACCATGTAGAAACTGGCCATATACTTAGGAGTGGCACCAATTGGTACTTGAGAATCATACACAACAAGTCCAACCCGGGACAAAATTAGTTTGTTCCTTGCATTCATGATAATAAACAGAAGATAAAAGAAACACAGGGAAAGACATGAATCCTTACTTTTGACCATTTGCTTAAAGGATCAAGATTTACTCCTCTATTTATCAAAACATCTGCCAAATCCCGTCTGCGTGTCTAATTATACAAAACCAGACAAATACATACTTAGATGCAAAAACTCAATAGGAAGCATGGATGAGTCCAAAATAACATATCAACACGGAATGACAAAAAAGGCTGTGCTACCTTCAAAGTGTTAGTCCTTAGCATATAGGCCGAGGCTTTTCAAAGGCTTCAATCAGTTCCATAAGTTCAACCAGTGGAAACATCTGTGAGATAAAACTCAAAAAAATCAAAAACAAATACAAACAAACAAACCATCATTACCGAAATATTGCTCTCCCCCTTCTAGTTCCAGGTTGGCAGGTATAAGTAGGAAAAAATGATAGAGAGAAATTTAAGTGCAAATAATAAATATTATGGACAACAGGATAGTGGTAATAGTATAATAATAATATAATTATTCTAACCTCCAGTAAAACCCCAATTAGAAACTCATTGTAGCCATGGTATGAACATATATCTTTCTTAAGCTGTTCAATGTAATCCTTCCTGGTTGACCCTCCTAGCCTCAAACCCTTAAAATTTGAAAGAACTCGAACAACTAGGAAAAAAAACACACAGACACACACAAATATATTTCAAACAACTCGAACAACAACTAACAAGATAAATTGAAAATGGTGCATGCAGGACAATTAGTTAATTGGAAAGTAACTTACTCTCTTTAATTCTCCTCTGGAGATTAGGTGGACACAGAGCCTCTTCCTCAAGTTCCTAAGAGTTATGCAAAATTAACCCAAAAAAAAAAATGTAAGCATTGTACCAAACATTTTTACAATTAATGTAAGAATCCAATTGCAAGCATAATCCATTATTATGGGGTACAAACAAAAAACCTCCTTGGTTGGCAATCTAAACTCATCAGACTCTTGTTTAATGTTGAGCTATATTTCAGCTTCAGCATCTTCTTCCTCTCTCGCCCTTTCTTCATCAATAGCTCTTGACTTTTTTTCAATATCGAATTCATCTGAATCAAAAACTGAGGCTTCATCGTCAGTGAAGGGATTGTCACCATCAGAAGTGGAACCAGAATCATCTTCAACGTCAAATGGGTCGGGTAGTTCGTTCAGCTTCGCGTCTATGGGAATGATGAGTTCATTCTTTTGCTTTTTGTGTGACTTGGAAGCTTTTTTGGTTGCAGCAGCCATAGCAGTGCCGTAGAGTGAGTGAAATTTGTTTTCCAACTCGAATTCAACTTCTTCTCGGTTCCTTCTTAGTTCTTGGGAATCGGCTAGGGTTTAGGGTTTACAGGGTTAAAGTCCCGCGACGTCGATTTGAGAGTCTCGTTTTGGCAAGAAGAACATGCCAATGATAAATAATAATATGTCGTATATACAACGGATTGAGTTTGAGTTGGACCTTGCTCATCAGATCGGACTAATGGGTTTTGGCTCTTGGGTTAACCCATTTGAGTCAATAAATAGGGTGGACTGGGTTGTTATTTTAGTTGCTTTATCCACCCTGTTATTTAGAATTTAAAGCCCTGAAACTGCAAGTGAGACCCCTCCCAAACACTATTTTAATGTTTTAAAAATTAAAGGTTGAACAATTAAGAATTTTAAGTTAGAATTTGATTAGTTGAATTAATTAAATTGATCATTTAACCAGGTCAAACCAAATAATATAATAAAAAATATAGACTGAAAACATAACTAATTTATGATTTAACTAGTTGAACTAACTAATCCAATCTTATTTTTAAAACATTGTAATAATATTCACATTTGACATATTCAACTTAGTTGGCTTCTCCAAAGGACTTGTATTCTTCCTTTTAAAGAAGGCTATGTCTTCCATGCACCTTGATTGTGAGCTGTTGATTTTGAGTATTTAGACATCAATGACAGCAAACACTCATGTATAACTTGTTGAATCAGTTGCTGGTATAAAATTGTAAATTGCAAAAGTTAATCTCCATCTTCCCCCAATCTCCATTTTGCCTTCACCTCCTTTTTTTCTCTCCTTCCTTTTCACATACTCCCTGTAAACATTCCTCTTCCTTCCCATTCCTCATTCTCCCATTTTCACCCTCCAATGCCCCTCTACAAAATTACCAAACTCTGCTCTCCATCCATGTTCTCCATCTACAAACTCATTTCCCTCACATGCATTTCCCCTCCCTCCATCGATCCCACACTCCAACACTATTCCTTTCTCGTCAGCAACTACTGTTGCGAATCTCTCCTACACCTCCCCGTTCAGTCATTTGCACTGACACCGCCTTCCAACTCGAGACGTTCATTGTGCCCCTTTCAACTTGGCTAATTAGCTCAGTCTCATCTCATCGTCGAGGTCCCAACATGTGTCCTCTACCACCGAATACTTGATCTAAGTTTAAATCGCGTCCTTTAGGTCGAGCAAGTTGACCCAAAACATAGAGCACTAGAACCACTCGGTCTCAGTCTCAGTCTCGGTCTCGTCTCCACCACATTGGAGAGGATGAGACTCTGGCGACAATGGAAGAGGTTAATGGCTAAGATCAGTTGGAGCAAGTAATACTGATTTATCGAGGTAGCGACCATTATGGAAGGTTGTGAAGCGGAGAAGGAGTCAGAGCAAAAACTAGAAAGAGTGAGAATTGTCAGGAGAAGGTAAAGATGATGTGGTAGATGCATGGTGCGTTAGTAGAGGGCCACGTGAAGTGGCAAATGTTTGTCTAAAAGTGCTCGTAGGAATGGAAGAGAGGGCTGGAGTTGGTAAAAGTTTGTGCTTATCTAATGCAAATTTTAACGAGTGACTACAATGACATATACAACATTTATGGGGTAAAAAAGTGAATAACATAAAACTATTTAAAAGGCAAATAAACTTCTAATACCAAGTCATTTAAACGGTGCACAAGTGCACCTTAACATAACATGATTAATTGTAAAAAAGCCCAAATTATGACTCTTACTCTTAAAAGGAAACTCCTTCCCAAATTTACCTCGAGTGTAAGTTGAATCCATTTCTCACCCTTAATCACTTTGAATTTCACGATTTCATGTTATAACATATCTCATCAAGATTCGAATTTCAAAATTTGAAACAATACACATCTTCCTTTTTGTTCTTGCTTGGTTGGCTTCCTCTCTCTATCCATCACACTATTTTATTTTGTAATTAATATAAATGATTAAAAATATATTTTTGCATAAATATAATGTACTTACTAACACTAAGCTAATAAGAAATTAATATATTATTAATAATAAAATGATATTTTTTATGAGATTAATAAATGTTATATTTATTAATGCAATAACGATGTGTTAATATTTTTTAAGCTTTGTGTACCAAATTAAATATACCATATGTTTATACAATAATCTTTACGGAAAAAAAAAGATAAAAAAATCCAGAGATCAGTACGCTTCATTGTCTGTGAGAGTAGTCCAAATTGCAAACTGTCCAAGTTGTATTTGGTTAAACATATAAATTGTCCTTGCACATTCCACTAGGTTATGTTTGGATATTTAATAATTAATAGAATGAAATGATATGGGATAAAATAAAATAAAATGGAACGGAATGAGATAAAAATATTATTCTATTGTTTGGATATTTTAGGATAGAATAGAGTAAAGTTATCATTCCATTGTTTGGGAAGTAGATGAAATTATAAGAATTATAACTTTATTTTTCCTAAATTATCCTTATTGCAAACACATTAATTTTAGGGTACGAGATTAATGTAATAAAATCTTAATTATAATTATAATAGAAAAGATGATTCTATCTCATACCTCCCAAATTGGGAGGGGAAGAAAATTAATGATTTGTGGTGGGATGAGATGGGATTCATCCCACTACTTCCATCTTATTCCACAATTTTTTAACATAACTAAACAATGGAACTCATCTTCATTCAGTTTCATTCCATCTCATTCCACTCAATATCACTAATTCAAACATAGCCCTAGGCTTCACGGGTGTCCTCACAAGTCTCAACATATAAACAAATATGTGGATCTTCATGTACCTCTCTCTCTCTCTCTCTCTCTCTCTCTCTCTCTATATATATATATATATATATATATATATATATATATTCTTCAATGATTCATTAAATAATATATTTATTAAAAAATTCTTTAATTTGTCACTAATGTTTAAATTATTAAATTTTTTTCTTTACTTTACAATCTTTTATGTAATGTCTTACTTTTTCACATTTATAACATACTTTTTCACATTTTGACTAAGATCTATACTTTTTTTTCTTTGATGATATGAGTTTTGATGAACTGCCTTCTTCTCTATAATGTTTTTCATAATATTTTATTGATTTCTTAGATATACGAGGAGCATATATTTTTTGAACTTCTTATTTTCTTTGCCTACTTGGAGTTTTAACTTCTTCTATTTCTCATTGGAAACAGAACGATCCTAGATCTTTCCTAGTTGTCTAGGCTTCATTTTTAAGCTTATGTTGAAGTTTCAGATCCAAACATACTTGCAAACTAGTTTCTATAACATAACTAGAAATTTGTCCAAAAGTGAGTTGAATATAAGGAATGGTACCTTCATTTTGATTTTGAATGGTTACCTTAATCTTTTCTGCAAATAATTTCAGAAGACCAACAGTAAATCACTCTTTCCAATAATTGGCGGATGCATCACTTCTTAAGTAAAGTGTTGATAAGAACATATCCCTATACCATCTATAATCTGACATAGAGGGACAATAAAGATTAACAATTTGATCAGTAATTCTCTGTTGAAATTTCAAGGGTTCACCTATGAAATGTTTTGTGATTGTATATAGAAGAGTCGTTATAGCATCTTCTAATATTGTTCCATTTTAATCAATTTTTGTTGAATTCATTATGAAACTTTGTTCTTCTTGGGATAATACATTATCCCACTAACCTTTAAGTTGGCCTATAAAACCTATAATTATCAAAGATGCAAATGATTTATCTAAATTTCCTTTTCCCTTAAAAACCATTGCAGCCATGGTCATTTGTTGAACAATATCAAAAATTTGTTGTTTGCTTGCCCCATCAATATTCCATTCGACTATAAAGTCTCCAGAATATGAGTTTTCAAAATGAAAATGGGGTCTTTCTTTATATTGAACATCAGGGTAAGTAGGTATTGAATAGTAATTTTTTGTTTCTGGGAGAGGAGCATTTCTTCTTAGCTTATTAACTTGAAAATCTAGAAGTTCATTTTCCAATTCTTCAATTTTTTGTAAAGTTTGTACCTTAGGTGTAGATGTTATCGTTAATTGTTCTAACTTTCTTTTAATTTCTTTTATAGAATTATCTTATTTTGAACCAAAGTGTATATCTTTTAAATCAGATTCAGGAACATTAATTACTTTATAAATAGGTCTTTTAGGATCTAAGTTTTTATTAATATTTTGAGCTGATACAGTTTCTTTAGGTTTTTCACTTATCTAGTTTTCTATTCTTTTTAAATTTTTTGACATAGTATGGAGCATTTGATTTGAATAATTAAGTTATTAATGAACTTCATTAATATCTACTTTCTCTACGGGTTAGGTTAATGATCTTGAAGCTATAGCTTTAAAAGGTGAGGCTTCAACTTTTATTCCTTCTTTAGTTATTACCTTTATTGATTCTAAGGGAGGATGTTTTGAAATTATTATCTTATCTTGTTTTACTTTCCAACAAGTAGTTGTTTTAGTGTTTACTAAAATTTCAGGAGTTATTAAATAAGGATTTTCAATATTATTTATCTAACAATACTTTTCAAACCAATCAAAGGAGTGCATGTTAACCTGGTGTTCTGTTAAAAAAGAATAAAATTCTTCTCTAAACTTAACAGTTTGTTCTTTATTAAAAGTTTTAAAATATCAATCTTTATTGTCTTTATTATAATTAGCTTCAAAGTCGTTACTTATCCATTTCTTATCTATTTCAAAAGGCTCGTCTCTTGTGATTGTATTAATTACCTGAGATCTAGTAGGTGAGTATTCTGCAGATTCAGACCTATGAGTTTCTTGATAAATTGGTTGAGGAACATTAGGTTCAAAATTAACATCAGCTAAGTTTATGTTGATCGAAGAACCATCTACAAAATGCCGTGAAGAGATGATTGTAAAGGGTCGAGTAATTATTGGGGGTGTAGAGGTACTAGGTCTGAAAGAGTTTGATCTAAGCATTCCTATTCTTATACTAGAACCATCTTGGATTATTGACCTTATCCTTGTATGCTGAATTGGTTGAGGGGATATAACTTCTGGAAATACCCAATCTTCTAGAAGTCTAGCCAAAATTTCATCATGAGTTAATCTTTTGGGAGTTAGTATTAAGGATCTTTTAAGATTTGCTTCCATGATTACTATTTCATGTCTTGGTGATTATCTTAAGGCTTTAAAATTTTGATCTTCATAAGAACTTTATAATAAATTCTATAAATTATCGACATGTGAGAAAAACCTTCTTGAAATACATCATCTAATATCTTAACATTTAATTCTAAAGCTAGCTTAGTCAGATTATTTTCTAAGGGCATAGTATAATTAGGATAACAATTAAAAAATATAGGACCATCATGTAAATTAGATTCTAAAATTGCAATTATTAAGTCATGAAGTTTTCTTAACCTCCTATCTCTCAAGAAAACTAACACAGGATTATCAACTCCTAATTTGTGTTGTCCTTTTGCAGCAACTTGTATTAATCCTAAATGAATAAATTTGTAACCTTCTTTAACATGTTGATCTATTAATTGATATGTGACTAAGCAAATCAATTCACAATATTTTTCTAAAATATGAGTAGCTTCAAACATATGAATTGAATCCTTAGGCTTAAGTGAGAAGGTACTTGTCTTATATATTTCTTTAGGAAGAACATATGGTATTGACCAATTTTGAAGATTATTTTCAATAATTGCTATTGCTAATTCGTTTTGTTGAACCTAATCTTAATCTACCCCTAAACTTGAGGATGCAGATTTAAACTGTGATGAACCTATACTGGGAGCCTTCCCACAATAGTGAGAGAGCTCATTTAAAGTCCTAAGTACCCTAGACATAATTAAGGAATTCTCTTACTAGGACCACCACACACTCGTATGGGACAACCTAAACCTGTCTTCTTCGGCACAAACATGACTGACCAATGTACGGACCGCGTGCTGACCAATGCTGAGTCTTTCTTCCCTCCTTAGGCTAAGACACTCAGAACCTCTCACAAGGCTCTAATACCATAACAGACATGATCGACGACATAGGCTCAACAATGATATAAATATGCATTCAAAGAAAAAAAATAGATCAGAAATCAGGAACAAAATATTGATTGTATTGAAAATAGTACTTATAACTAATGATACAAATTTTTATAAGTCTTGATTTGAGTTCTGAAATCCAAATGTTACAGATGGAGATAGAGTAGGAACAAATACAAAGAAAATATTGATGTAAGGTGTTTGAAACAAAGAAAATTTTATCAAGTCTAAAATTCTTGATGCCTTCAGAATTAAGGAGCGACTTCTTAAATAGATGAGGATCTTCCATATTTCAAACTAGTTGAAGTTCATATTAGTGAGGATCCAGGCTGTAATCGGATTTCAAAAGCTGTAATCAGATTTCAAAATTTTGAAATCCGAAATAATGATTTATTTTTCTAAGTGGGAGATTGGCTTTGAAGCGGAATCTCTTTTTGCTTTTCTTCATTTGTCTTTATCTTCTTTAATGATAATGCTTCGAAATGCTTTTTAATCAGGCCCTGAGTAACATGATGAGGAATCTTTTGTAGTTACCATGGTGGGACCCTATAATTTAGAAAGGTCCACCCCATAGCAATCATCTTCATTGAGAAGATTGTCATTTTCACTTGCTTCACTAGGAGGAGTACTTTGCCGAGGAGAGGATCTAGATGTGGACATCGAGGTGATCATTTTGAGTAACAATTCTTTTTTCTGATGATGCCTTTGTTAAATCACAGAGAAGTTGTTCCTTGAGTTGTTCAAATTTAGAGGGCTTATTGTGATTTTTCTTTAACAAAGTAGGATTTTCACTGCACCATTTATTAACAACATTAGTATCTACTAATATCAACATTAGTATCTACTAATATCAACATTAGTATCTACTAATATCATGTTAAAGCTGGACCACCATTTAACACTAAATTCTCTGGCAACCCATTCTGGATGTTGAACTTGATACTTATGATAAAAATTATAATCCTAGATGTTAATCCAGGCAATACCAAAAGCAGCATAGAAGTGCAATAGTCTAGCGCCTTGAGGAAAATCTATCCTTTCTGTGAACAGATTGTAGGAATCTTTAGCTGCTTAAGGCAGAATTT
The DNA here is from genome assembly GCA_029884595.1 of Ormosia semicastrata. NCBI lineage: Eukaryota > Viridiplantae > Streptophyta > Magnoliopsida > Fabales > Fabaceae > Ormosia > Ormosia semicastrata. The sequence continues at coordinate 4,449,531 of JAQQTO010000026.1, read as the reverse complement.
CCATACACGGCCCTGTTATATATACACATCTAGTCTACTAGCCATACAAGGAAACTCTTTATGCCTTTTTGGAACCAAAAGAATCATGAGTATGAGTAAGGTCTGATTAGCATAAACTTATATCAGGCCTGTTGATAGTCCCAATAAGTATAAGTTTGAGGATCATACTTAATGGAAAAGGATTTTGGAGTATGAAGCGCCTGATTCCAGTCCTTGGGGCTGAGTACTTTGAGTATCTTGACTTTAGAAAAATCAATATAGTCTGAGTTATTAGCATTATAATAATGATATAGTTCAATTGATTTAGAATCCACTAGAATAAGCTCATAAAAGGTTATGTTTCTTTTAAACGAATCCTGAGGAACAAAATGAAAGTCCGTAGGAAACATGTTTTAAGCAATTTCTCTGGGTGAGGATTGAGGAGAATAAAACCCTAGTTCAAGGGTAAACAAGGGTTCAAAAATATTTTTCTTAACATATTTGTATTCTTCCGTTGTGGGAGAGTTGGTTAGGAGCGGGGTTAACTGTTTAGATTTTTGCAGAGTCTTAAGAGGGGGCTGGTAACTGTTTGTGAGTAACTTAAAGGTGTAAACCTGTTTTGATTAGAAGATGAGTGTCTTATTGATTGAATAGGATTAGGAACAACAGTAGGGGTGGAAGACCCTTTTACGGAGGTAGATGACCTTGTACTTATTTTGGTGTCCTTATCAGTGTTGATATGAATATACTTATCTAGGGTAATCTTCTTACCCTTTGATGTTGATGAGGAACTAGAATTCATTGTAACCCTGCAAAAATTCTCTTATTAAAAAATCAAGAAGATAATTATCTTTTCCTTTGATATGCTGAACCTCAAAATCAAAACAAGATAGCAGTGCTTGCCATCTAGGAAAAATCTATTTTGAAACTGAATTTTTAACATCCTTTTGAATAATAGAAGGAGCAGCTTTACAATCAGTTTTTAACAAAAACTTTTTGTTAAACAAATCATTTTGAAACTTTGTGATACTTAGCACTATAGACAAAATTTCTTTCTTAACAGTACTATACTTTTGTTGAGCCGGTTGCCAAACACCAGAATGTTACCTAACAACTTGTTCTTTCGATGACTTGGGTAATACTTGCTTTAATACTCCTCCATACCCCAAATCAGAGGCATCTGTTTCAATTATGAGATAAGCTTGAGGATTTGAAAGTCCTAAATAAGGAATTGTTTTGACTAATTTCTTAATTTGTTGAACAACATGAGTCATACTATCATCCCATATAGGACGATCCTTTCGTAACCTTCTAAACAAGGGCACATATTATCCTAATATTTAGGATAAAATCTGATACATAATTAACACATTCTAAAAATATTTAAAGTTTAGTATCTTTAATACCAAGTCATTTAAACGGTGCACAAGTGCACCTTAACATGCGAGTAGTAGGGATAGTTTCAGCTGGGGTTGGGAGAAGAAATTTTTTTACGTGATTTTGTTAAATGTGTAGTTACAATATTAAAAATATATGCCTAAAAATATTATGAATTAAAAATAATTATGGCTATATCAAATGATATATTCCCATATTATTAATGAATTTAACATCTCATATAATTATTAATATAATTAAACTCAACAAATAAAGTAAACTCAATATATATATATAAAAAAAGCATCTTTTGTTCAGGGGGAAATCATGTCGAGAAATGCACGCCATGCTCACATAGTCGCATGGATAGGTCAGGTCATTACACAAAAATGTAGCCCTCCATTTAAGCAAAGCGTTAGGGTCATTCAGCTCAACCGAAAATGGATATTGACCTTTACCGAAAGAGAAAATGAATATTGACCATTAATGTAGCCATGTGATACCACTCTCAAGCTATTTTTAACAAGAGTACAAATATATTAATTGAGATAAGCATAAATACTACGGTGTGAAAATTAGCATCTGATTCCTATAATACATATAATATTTATATGTAGCCCTCCATTGAAGCAAAGTGTTGGGGTCATTCAGCTCAACCGAAAATGATTATTGACCATTGGTGTGACCATGTGACGCCTCTCTCAAGCTATTTTTAACCAAAATACAAATATGTCAATTCAGATAAGCATAAAGAGTAAGGCGTGAAATTAGTATGCGATTCCTATAAATACATATAATGTCATTATATATTATTAGATATTGATTACATAATTAAAATTAAGTTAGCAAATTATTAATAAAATTATATAATAGAGAATATATATATATATATATATATATATATATATATATATATATATATATATATATATATATATATATATATATATATACTTTTTTGCAATATTTACAAAACATACATGTAATTACTAAATTATGCATATAAATTTATGTTAAAAGTTCATCAAAATATTATCATAAACAAATACCACAAAATTGTGTCATGTAATTGCTAAAAGTTAAATACGAGTGTCATATAATTACACGCATTTTTTATTTAATTTATTTTATATATATTTGTATTAGTAAGGTTCCCTTGAAAACAATCATTGATACCAACAATTAAACATTAAATATTATTTGTCAAATGCAAAGAAGAAATCAATTAATGCCAGTATATTTTATGTATAGATTAGTAAAATTACATTAAAGATATTAATAATTAAATGTTAACTATTATTTATCAAATTTAAAGAAGAGATCAATTAATACCACTATATATATATATATAAAATTTCCTTGAAATAAATTAATGATATTAAATATTAATACGAGTGTCATATAAACAAGCATTCTTTTTATTTAATTTATTTTATATATATTTGTATTAGTAAGATTCCCTTGAAAACAATCAATGATGCCAACAATTAAACATTAACTATTATTTGTCAAATGCAAAGAAGAGATCAATTAATGCCAGTATATTTTTTATGTATAGATTAGTAAAATTACATTAATGATATTAATAATTAAATGTTAACTATTATTTATCAAATTTAAAGAAGAAATCAATTAATACCACTGTATATATATATATGTAAAATTTCCTTGAAATAAATTAATGATATTAATTATTAATTATAAAAAAATAAATTATTGTCACTATATATTATTAAATATAGATGATATAATTAAAAATAAGTTAGAAAATTATTAATAAAATTATAAAATAAGAAAGATCTATAAATATATACTTATTTAATCTTTATATATATATATTTATTTTTATATTAATAAACTTTTCATAAAAGAAATTAATGATATTAACTATTCAATATTAACTATTATTTATCAAATGAAAGAGGTAATTAATGTCATATATATTATTAAATGTTGATTATATAATTTAGTTTAATTTAGAAAAGTATTAATAAAATTGTAAAATAAGAAATCTCTCTCTCTCTCTCTCTCTCTCTCTATATATATATATATATTACACTAATGATACTAATTATTATACAGTAACTATTATTTATCAAAATAAAGAAGCAGTTAATGTCATTATATATTATTAGATATTGATTATTATATAATTAAAACTAAGTAATTAGAAAATTATTGATAAAATTATATAATAGAGAAAATCTATATATACATATAAATATATATATATATATATATATATATATATATATATATACTTACATGTAAGTACTAAATTATGTATATAAATTTATATTAATCAAAATATTATCACAAACAAATACCACAAAATTGTGTCATATAATTTCTAAAAGTTAAATACGAGTGTCATATAATTACAAGTATTTTTTATTTAATTTATTTTACACTTAAAGCTTTTTAGTTAAAAAATATTTTTAAAATATGATGATTATTTTTTATTCAAAACCAGTTCATTTAAGCACATATTAAATATTTTTTATTAAATTAAAAACTTATAATTATGAATTTGGATTTTTTTTTAAAAAACCGTGTGGAAAATTAACTGGTAATGCATATGTAAGTCACTAGTTTTTTAAAATAATTTTAGCTGAAATGTCTCTTGATCATTATAAGTATTTGATTATTCTTAATTCTATTACTATTATTATTATATAGAATATATATTCTATATTCTATAATATTTTAGAATATTCTTTTTATTATTATACTCTATATATTCTATTTTTTATTTAATTAAATATTAAATACTCTTATTTTATTTTTATTCTAGAGATTCTATAAGATTTTTTTTGGTTTCATATCCTATATTTATTACCCATACAAAGAATCTTTATCCCTAGTCAACTTTCGTCATAGTCACAAATAAGGTTTCTAAAATGAGAATTGTTATATATCACCAAAGAAATTTCATAAAATGACTCACCAATGAATTGAAATGTATTGCAGATTTTTCATTTTGTCATAATAAAATATTCTTTTTATTATTATACTCTATATATTCTATTTTTTATTTAATTAAATATTAAACATTCTTATTTTATTCTTATTCTAGATATTTTATATGATATTTTTTTAAGTTTCATATCCTATATTTATTACTCCATACATCAAAGAGAATCTTTATCCCTAGTCAACTTTAGTCATGAATCGAAATGTATTGCAATTTTTTTTATTTTATTAACCAAAAATTATAAAATAAAATATAAAAAAATTATCCAAGTGCACTTTACTTGTATTTAGATGTTTTTTATTAATAAATTAGAATATATGAAAATATACTGGAAAAGAAAGGGAAGAAATGAAGTATAGCTAACATTTTCTTTATTTAGAAGTTTCATTAACAGAACAGATCAAAATTTTATTACCTATGTGTTCCTCTCATTCCACCTCAATTTTAGGAGAACAAAAGTTGAGCATTTAAGGGGAAGAGAGGAGAAATGATTCATCATGTATTTCGTTCCGTTCTCATATATTTTAAAACTTTTAAACAAGAGAAGTTATTTTCTTTCCCCTCGTTTTCTTTTCCTTTCCCTCGTTACTTATCATCCAAACATAGTGTTAACTTATTAATAGCTACTCTACGAAATTAGTTTCGTGGAATTAATCATTTCCCGTCTAAAATATAAGCTTAAGAACCATCCTTTTTTAGGGGAAACACTGGTTGGTGTTCAAGGAGATCCTAGTGCAATGGCTGGGGTCGTCGAGGATGTGCCTGCACAGAAACACGAATCCAAAGTTGGCATAACTGGTAACTAGCAAACATCCCTTTTTCTTCTCATTCTTACTCCTAGCCAATATATTCATTTCACTGTGTCAGATGTATATATAATAAAGCCATTTTCGTGCCTTCATCAGATAGATTAAGCTTTTGGGTTGACATAATTTCATAACATGATATCAGAACCTTTATGATTAAGTGGTTATAAGTTTAATCCTCACTGCTTTTATTTTTCTAAATAAAAGTTAAATATAAGTACATAATAAAAATAAATTTATGTTCACATTTAGAGATATAATAAAGTCATTTATCTTAAGCTTGTGATAGATATGGTTCCATGACAAATTGATTGTTGAAAAGTTGAATGCAAATGTTATATGTTCATTTGAATAAAAAGGAAGCAAGTTTCATTATTCTATGATATTTTTTGCTGCATTATGCTAAAGGTTATGTTCTTGCAGATGATACTGAGATTGATGACTGTCCTATCGAGCAAGTTAGGCTCACAGTTCCAATCACTGACGACCCTACTCAGCCAGCACTAACATTCCGGACATGGGTTCTGGGGTTGGCATCATGTATGCTCCTTGCCTTTGTGAACCAATTTTTTGGCTTCAGAACCAACCCTCTATCTATTACTTCTGTCTCAGCTCAGATTGTTACCCTCCCACTTGGGAAACTAATGGCTGCAACACTTCCCACAAAACCATTTCGAGTCCCATTGACGAAATGGTCCTTTTCGTTGAATCCGGGGCCATTCAATTTGAAAGAACATACTCTGATCACCATCTTTGCCAGCTCTGGGTCTAGTGGTGTTTATGCAATTGACATCATCACAATTGTTAGGGCTTTCTATCATAGGAGCATCCATCCAGCGGCGGCTTATATGTTAGCACTATCAACGCAGGTGAATAATTTGGTTGTTAAATGTTAATATATGCATAATTTCAATTTAAGATGATTAACTAAAAGAATAATTAATGAGCATATATATTCAATTCAAATATAGTTAACATGGTGAATTATGTCCTTGAATTTTTAGATGCTTGGTTACGGATGGGCTGGGATTTTCAGAAGATTCCTTGTTGACTCTCCCTACATGTGGTGGCCTTCAAACCTTGTGCAGGTGTCTCTATTCAGGTATTTCATTTATTCTTCATGTTTGGTAGTTTTTGCAAATACTAGTTATTAATTGATATGAATAAAAGAGATTAAAGCTAATTAACACATTTAATTTGGAAAAAGTTTTGTTATCTGTTCGAGAAATAATTTTCATAATATTTATTGAACAAATCAAGAAAATTACTTTTAAAGCAAGAGTAAATGAATGTTTACATATTTAAGATTTAAGATGATGACGTTAAATTTGGCATTGACAAACAATTCTTGAATGACAGGGCATTCCATGAAAAAGAAAAAAGGCCTAAAGGAGGAAAAACTAGGCTGCAATTCTTTTTCCTGGTCTTTGTAGCGAGCTTTGTTTATTACATTATTCCAGGCTACTTTTTCCAAGCAATATCAAGTATCTCCTTCGTTTGCTTGATTTGGAAAAATTCACAAACTGCACAACAGATTGGTTCAGGCATGAGTGGCCTTGGCATTGGCTCATTTGGCCTTGACTGGAACACCGTTGCTGGCTTCTTAGGCAGTCCTTTACCTGTACCTGGCTTTGCCATCATCAACATTTTGGTTGGATTTGTGCTGTTTGTCTATATTGTGGTTCCCCTTGCCTATTGGAGCAATGTATATGATGCCAAAATGTTTCCACTCATTAGTGCTAGTACATTTGACTCTACTGGTGCAAGATATAATGTTACCCGGATTCTGAATAAGAAAACTTTTGACATTAATATAGATAGTTATAACAATTACAGCAAGCTCTATCTTAGTGTCATATTTGCATTAGAGTATGGATTGATGTTTGCAACTCTGACCGCCACTATTTCACACGTTGTCCTCTTCCATGGAAAGTAAGTTTCTTTAGATCCCCACACTAATTTGTAATTTTATATATTCCATGTTTCTATAATAAACCATCTAATTATTCTGGTGACTGTCTATTTGAAAGAACAATTTATCAGATGTGGAAGAAGACAGCAACTTCACTAAAAGGACAACTTGGAGATGTGCATACAAGAATTATGAAGAAAAACTATGAACAAGTCCCGGAATGGTGGTTTGTAACCATCTTGATTCTAATGATTTTTATGGCCTTGGCAGCTTGTGAAGGCTTTGGCAAGCAGCTCCAACTGCCATGGTGGGGAGTCTTGCTTTCTCTAGCAATTGCATTTGTTTTCACCTTGCCAGCTGGGGTCATTCAAGCAACAACAAACTCGGTAATGTCCATTGTCCAAGTAGAAAAAATTAGACATGCAGTGCCTTGTATGGATTTCTACATTTTTTTTTTCAATTTATTATTGCTTCAAAGGTTGTCTTTCTCAACATACAGTAACTTCTTGTGCAGCCAATAGGACTCAACGTGATCACAGAGTTGATAATTGGGTTCATGTACCCAGGAAAGCCCCTTGCTAATGTAGCCTTCAAGACTTACGGGTACATCAGCATGTCACAGGCACTTGCATTTCTTGGTGACTTCAAATTAGGCCACTACATGAAAATTCCTCCAAAATCTATGTTCGTCGTGCAGGTAGGATGTGGATGTATGCTTACAAAATATCTAGCACATGAAAAAATATGCAAAAAATTTAATGCAACATAGTTAATTTGTTTTGTCCTCAGTTGGTGGGCACGGTAGTTGCTTCAACTGTCTACTTTAGCACAGCATGGTGGCTTCTCACATCTATTGAGCACATTTGTGATGAATCATTGTTGCCAGAGGGGAGTCCATGGACATGCCCTAGTGATGTTGTGTTTTATAATGCTTCAATCATATGGGGAATAGTAGGGCCAAAGAGAATGTTTACCAAGCTTGGCATTTACCCTGAGCTGAATTGGTTCTTCCTCTTTGGTCTACTTGCCCCAGTTCCAGTGTGGCTGCTTGCTCGCAAATTCCCCAACCACAAGTGGATTGAACTCATCAACATGCCAATTATCATTGGAAGTGCTACTGGCATCCCACCAACCAGATCCGTGAACTATATTATGTGGATAACTGTTGGAATCTTCTTCAATTTCTATGTTTACAGAAAGTTCAAGGCATGGTGGGCTAGACATACTTACATCCTCTCAGCTGCTTTAGATGCTGGAGTTGCTTTCACGGGTGTGATGCTCTATTTTGCTCTCCAAACCTATGGTGTTTATGGTCCAGAATGGTGGGGTCTTGCTGCAGATGACCACTGCCCTTTGGCCAATTGCCCCACAGCTCCAGGTGTAGTTGCAAAGGGATGCCCGGTTCTATGACTATGACTTCCATATTAGCATTCCATCACCCCATATTGATCATGGAAACGTATAGAAAGTCAGAATATTTATTTATTCACTTGGTTTCTACTTCCTACTTTCTATCACTACTGCTGATTGCAAAAATACAATAGAAAGTTGAACAAGCTGTATAGGTTGTTACTTGTTAGCAGAGCGAGCAAAATTGTTTAAACAAACTAAGAAATTGTTCGACCCTGATCTCTTTGTATTTAACAGTATCAGTGAAATTTACAAGCATTTATTTGCTTAAGCAGAGACAGCTCTTTTTTTTTTTTTTTTTGAGGTGCTTGACTTTGTAATTAAGGTATCTGTACCCAATGAAAATTACAAGCATGTGTTCTAGCAAAGCAAGCAATGTGTTTGAACAAACTCACAATGGCCACAAAACATGATCGTTGAAAGTTGAAACAATGAAACCGATTCGAATCATCCACCCACCATGATTTCTTGATTTTCAAGGTCTGATAATAATTGTTTAAAAGCACAATGGATGATTCATGGTAGCACTAGCAGCGGAAAACCCACGGTACTATGAACCTTGCCAATTGCCATGTATATAACACGAGTAAAGAAGCATCAGCAGTCAACAATATACAATGTTGCTGATATTACAGGCAAAAATTAGCAGGTGCCGTATGAAACATTGACCAATCTGCAAGTCTTTGTATTAGAACTAGACTTATTGTGGATGAGTTAGGTTTGCAAGGGTTACGTCAGGTAATCATGTTAGAGCAAAAGTTTACATAACGTGAATGAATTTAATATCCCATGATGCTGGACAACCCTTCAAATTTCAAATAAGACAATTTCTTTTATCTCTTTGCTTTACAATGACAATTAACAAAAGTCAAGAACAAATATTATCTCATGTTAGTTTGTATTTACCTCGACCAATATTTTTACATGGACAATTATATTTTGTTATATATATGTCAGGTTAAATGTAAAAGCGGATGAAAGATATTGATTTGCAATGATGATGTAGATCTTTGTTCAAAAACCAAGAATGTAGTATTTAAGGAAGTTTTCCATAACATTTAAATTCATATTTGTAATGTTTTCTGTTAATCTCCAGTACGTATATTATTTGATCGATTATTGTACAATACGAGATTTGGTACATGAATTAGTTAGTAGATATAATTTTTGTTAAAATGATTATTTATTGTGCTAGATGATTCTTAGATGATATTATACTTTTTTTGTTCCTCACTATATTTTAAATATCTATTATAGACATAATTTGTAAATTTAAATTTTTCCTTATATGAATTAACGATTAAAAGAAACATACGTCGTTTGTTTCAATTGATAGATTAATATAAAAATTAAAAAAAATTCAAAATTGAACCATGATGCTAATTTTTATAACAATTTAGTTTTGACCATAAACGATAATAACATATTTTAACCATGCATTGCATGGGTAAATGTCCTAGTATAAATACATATGCATGTACCCAAAAATATAAAATAAAAAGAGGTAATATATATATATATATATGCTAATGATAATGATGACGTGTTATCGTATCCAAAGTCGCTAATCGTTATCCTTAACAACATTACAGGCAAACCTTTTTTGAAAACCAACTTGTGATTAGGAAGAACTAAACACTTTATTCCATTAAGGAACTCAAGGGTCAATCATTCAAACTTTTTTGAAAATGGACAAACTTTCTTTCTTGGTTATTTGGTGGTCTTCTTTGATTTGTGTTTAGGTTTTGGGTCCATGGTTGAACTAATTGAGGTGGTAAGGTAGAGGATGTTTGTGTTACCAAGTGGCCTCAATACTCAAGAGGGGGGGTGAATTGAGTAGTTAAAAATAAGTTCACAAATCTTTCGCAAATCGTTTGACAATCAATTTTCGTTGAAGCTATTGAATGATCAGAGATAATTGAATAGATGAGTTAAGCACTTTTACTAATGAACGTAATAGTCAAGGAGACAATATCCAAATAAAACAATGAAACAGTGCACAAGGATAAACAGAGAAGAGTTTAGAGAAACAAACACAGTCGTTTATCCTGGTTCAATCACTACTCCACTTGTGATCTACGTCCAGTCCCAAGCAACACCTTGAGATTTTCCACTATATCTTCAAGCTTCAATGGGTGCTTGAAAAACCACTACAACCTTGAGCACTCAACAAGTATGGGATACCTCACCCAAAAGCTTGAGCCTCTATTTTCCAAGGGATACCTCACCCTTACAATACTTGAGGGATACCTCACCTCACTAATCGAAAGTATAAGATTGAAATAGAAGAAACTCTCTCTAGAGCAAGTGTTTACAAATTGAAGCTCTAATATGCTCTCAAGGATTTTTCACGTTTTTAGTCGAAAAAGCGAGCAAGAAATGATTTTAAGAATTGATTCACGTTTTGAAGTATAATGATCAGTTTTTGGTTCAAGGTCAACCAGTAAACAAAGACCCAATCTGGGTATTTATAAGTTTCTCAATTAATAGAGCCGTTGGAGGTAGTTGGGCATGCATTTAATGCATTTAATATAGCCGTTGGACCTTGTCAGGATGCGTGTAATCGATTACATATCTCAGGTAATCGATTACATTATTGTTCCAACGTTTTCTGAACTTTCTGGGCTCTGTGTAATCGATTACATTCTTGAGGTAATCGATTACATGGCTTCTGACTTTGCTTGTAATCGATTACAATGCTCATGTAATCGATTACATGACTTCTGACTTGTTGTGTAATCGATTACAATATCTTTGTAATCGATTACATATGGCTCGTCGAACATGTTCTTTGAGTTTCTGGGTTTTGTGTAATCGATTACATATATTGTGTAATCGATTACATTTCTTGTCGAACGTGTTCTTTGCCTTTCTGGGCTATGTGTAATCGATTACATATACTATGTAATCGATTACATGGCTCTCTGACTTTCTTGTAATCGATTACATTGTTCGGTAATCGATTATTACATGCTTTCTGTTTGATGTGTAATCGATTACAAACATTGTGTAATCGATTACATTTGCTGCTTTGAACACATTTTTCAAGTCCAATAACTCTTGTAAGTCATTTCCAACACCTCAAGGTACTTGTTTAAACATAAATCCTTTTAAGAGTGTTAGATTTAAAATTGAAACTCGGGTTTTATTGAAAGCCATGTTTATCTTTGAAATTTCCTATTTATTTTTGAAATCATATATATTGAAAAACCATTTGAGAAATCTTGAGAGCATTTAACATTAATGTCCTAATGACTATTTAAACCTTCTCGTCTTCTTTCTTTGATCTTGATTTTTCCTTTTGTGCTTGATCTTCTCTTTTGCTTTTGTTATCATCAAAAACCTTTCGACATGTCTTAGAGACATAAGCATTCACATTCTCCCCTTTTTGATGATGACAAACGATCATAGGAAAAAGAAAGAGTTTTTGCATTTGTATATCATAGTCATTTAGTTACAATGCTGTCCCCGGAGATTATGCATGATATTGGGTTAGATTTTGCATATGAAAAGCTTAATAACTTAAAAGTTCAATAACTCCCCCGTACTCATGCAACCTTTAATTACATTTCATTTTTCCTTCAATAACTCCCCCGTACTCATGCAACCTTTTTTCCTTATTTTCTCCCCCGTTGGCATTATCAAAAAGACATAAGCATTAAAAAAAATGGACAGCATGTCAGTTATAGTTCATGATTTGATCGGGACGAAATTAGGTTAGAAAAGTGGAGAGGGTGTTCGTGGGAGAAGATGGGGAGATTTTGGATGAGGGATTTGAGGAGATTTGATCGGTGGGTTATGTGGAGAGGGGATTTCCGAGATTGAGAGAGGCGAAATGATGAGTTTTGATGGAAATTTGAGTGAGAAATGAGAGGTTTTGAGATCCGAGGTGCGTGGGTGCGAGAGGAGAGAACGAGGAAGATGAACAGGGCCAAACAGAAATGACCACTACGCGTCGAGCCTTTTAAAAAACCTGTGTAATCGATTACATTGAGTGTGTAATCGATTACATGCATTCTCAGTGGGTGTGTAATCGATTACATTTTTGGTGTAATCGATTACATGCTTCTGGTAGGTATGTAATCGATTACATTTTTAGTGTAATCGATTACATGATTCTGGGAACCTTGTAATCGATTACATAGATGATGTAATCGATTACCTGAGTTCTGAGTTGGTTGTGTCGATTACAAAATGTGTGTAATCGATTACATGCGTGATGAACACAATGTAATCGATTACAAAGGCATTGTAATCGATTACAAAGACTCTTTAACTCAGATTTTATGCGTTCCAAACAACATATAATCAATTTTAATCCACCCAAAACAGTTTTAAAGCAACTCAAATCAATTCAAATCATCATCCAAGCATGTAGATTAATCACATTATGATTCAACTAATATAGTTGATCAAAATTATCATGTTTACCAAGAATTTCACCCTTTTTGGTGATTTTTGAGGTTTGTTGAATTTCACCCTTCTTGTCAAAGTTGGACATGAGGGAGCACCATAAAATAATTTGGAAACCTCCGACGCTCAAGTTAGTATGGGATTCAAATATATATAATGAAAATTCAGAAATTGTGCAAAGCGATGTGGCATAATTATGCGAAAAAACGCAAGCTTAGGCTTTTGTTTTAGGATTATGCGAAATATTCAATTTATGCATGAATGGTCCAATATACCCGATTCGTTTCTAATGTAGAAAAATGCTTCTTTTGCAAGGGTTTGGTGAAAATATCACTAATTGCTTAGTTGTTTCAACAAATTCAAGTATGCAATCACCTCTTTGAACATGATCTCTAATGAAATGATGTCTTATTTCAATATGCTTAGTTCTAGAATGCAAAATGGGATTTTTTGACAAGTTAATTGCACTAGTGTTATCACATTTTATGGGAATGTGATCAAGCTCAAGACCATAGTCCAAGAGTTCTTGTTTCATCCAAAGGACTTGAGCACACAACTCCCACTACAACATATTCACTTGGTTTGTGGATAATGCCACACTATTTTGTTTCTTCTTGTGCCAAGAAACTAGTGAGCTTCCTAGCAAGTGGCATGTCCCACTAGTGCTCTTTTCGATCCATTTTGCATCCAAAGCAAAATCAGAATCGGAATATCCAATAAGACTACATGAGGCACCCTTAGGGTACCATAAACCCATTTGTGATGTGCCTATTAGATATTTCATTATTCTCTTAACAAAGACTTAGGTGTGATTCCTTAGGATTAGCTTGATATCTAGCACACATGCATACACTAAACATTATATCGTGCCTACTTGCGGTGAGATAAAGGAGTGAGCCAATCATACCTCTATATTTTGTAATTTCTCTTGATTTACCTCCTTCATCCTTGTCCAAATAGCAAGAGGTGCCCATAGGAGTAGCCATATGCTTGGCATTGTCCATTCCAAACTTTTTGAGCAGCTCCTTGCAATACTTGGATTGGCTTATAAATGTTCCTTCTCTTGTTTGCTTGATTTGTAGACCAAGGAAGAAGTTGAGCTCACCCATCATGGACATCTCAAACTCACTTTGCATAATATTTGAAAATTCTTTACAAAGAGAGTTGTTAGTAGCTCCAAATATAATGTCATCAACATAGATTTGAACTAGAAGAATGTCATGCATTTTGTGTTTTATGAAAAGAGTGGTGTCAACTTTACCTCTAGAAAAGCCTTTTTCTAAAAGAAATTTGCTCAACCTTTCATACCAAGCTCTAGGAGCTTGTTTCAAGCCATACAAAGCCTTTTTCAATTTAAAAACATGGTTGGGCATTTCAAAGTCCTCAAAACCAGGAGGTTGTTCTACATACACCTCTTCTTGTATAAAACCATTTAAAAAGGCACTTTTGACATCCATTTGATAGAGTTTGAAATCCATGATGCAAGCATATGCAAGTAGCATTCTAATGGCCTCTAATCTAGCTACGGGAGCATAAGTTTCTTCATAATCTATGCCTTCTTCTTGATTATATCCCTTAGCTACAAGCCTAGCTTTATTTCTTATTATTAAACCCGTTTCATCAAGTTTGTTCCTAAAGACCCATTTGGTGCCAATTATAGGATGATCATTGGGCCTTGGAACTAATTCCCAAACTTGATTCCTCTCAAATTGGTTTAGTTCTTCTTGCATGGCCAAGATCCAATGCTCATCGTTAATGGCCTCATTTATGTCTTTAGGTTCAACTTGAGAGACAAAGGCTAGATGATTACATGCATCTCTAAGTGAGTTTCGAGTGATTACCCTTTTGATACATCACCTATCACCTTGTCAAGAGGATGATACCTTGAAGTCCTCCATTCCTTGGGTAGATCCGAGATTTTAGAATTTTCTTGCCATGAGTGATCAAGGAGTCTCTCTTCTTTCTTCTTGGACTCTATCTCTTGATTTTCCAAGTGCGTCTTTGCCAAGATTTCGCAACATCATCAACAAGTTCCTTTCTCGGCACATTTGGGTTAGTTTCATCAAATGCAACATGTATGGATTCTTCTATGGTCATAGTTCGTTTATTATAGACTCTAAAGGCCTTGCTATGGATAGAATAACCAATGAATATTCCCTCATCGATTTTGCATCAAACTTCCCAAGTTATCCTTTCCATTATTCAAAACAAAGCATTTGCATCCAAAAACATGAAAGTGTGACACATTAGGTTTCCTTCCTTTGTACAATTCATATGGGGTTTTCTTTAAAATTGGCCTTATTAGGGCTCTATTCATAACATAACAAGCGGTGTTAACCGCATCATTAAAAAGTACTTAGGAAGATTGGCCTCATTGAGCATAGTTCTTGCCATTTCTTCTAAAGATCGATTTTTCCTTTCTACAACACCATTTTGTTGTGGTGTTCTAGAAGCGAGAAAAATTATGCTCAATGCCATGTTCATCACAAAAAGTTTCAAATTCATGATTTTCAAATTCACCACCATGATCACTTCTTATGGATGCAATACAAAAACCTTTTTCGTTTTGGATAACTTTGGCAAGTTTTCTAAATGATTGAAAAGCATCATTTTTGTGAGCTAAGAATAATGTCCATGTAAATCTAGAAAAATCATCCACAATTACTAATGCATAGTAATTCCCACCAAAGCTCATAGTTCTAGAGGTCCAAAAAGATCCATGTGCAAAAGTTGTAAAGGTCTAGAAGTTGAAACTATGTTTTTAGCCTTGAAAGAGACCTTTACTTGTTTTCCTTTTGACATGCATCACAAAGTTTGTCTTTTTCAAATTTGAGCTTTGGAAGACCAATTACTAGTTCTTTAGAAACCAATTTGTTTAAGTGATCCATGTGAATGTGAGCAATTCTTCTATGCCATAACCATGAATCATTTTCTCTACTCATAAAGCATTTAGCATCATTTGAGGAAATGTCATCAAGACTAATCATATATATGTTATTGACCCTATGACCAACAAACTTAACTTGCTTGTCATCCTTTCCCTCAATTATACAACAAGAGGAGTCAAATATAACTCTATTTCCTTTATCACACAATTGACTAATACTAAGTAAATTATGTTTAAGTCCTTCAACAAGTAAGACATTATCAATAGATGATGAAGGGATCTTACCAACTTTGCCAATTCCAAGAATCTTCCCTTTGTTGTTGTCACCATATGTGACATGACCATGTTTCTTGTGTGTAAGGGAGGAGAACTTGGAGCCATCTCGGTCATGTGCTTGGAGCAACCACTATCAAGATACCAACTTGAGCTCTTGGTCTTCAAGCACACCTACACCACACATTCAAGATTTAACTTTTGGTACCCAAATTGTTTTGGGTCCTTGTGTGTTAGAATTAGGTATGGTGCCTTTAGGGACCCAAACCCTTTTGATTCCAACCTTGGTGTTTATGTTCTTTCTAACATTGCAAGTGGATGCACTATGCCCTTTCCTACCACAATGAAAACATTTAACAAAGGGGCTACTTGAAGTTTTTGAGGAAACAAAGAAATTCTTATAAGATTTTTTATGGTTGTTTGGATTAAATCCTAAACCGGCTTTTTGGAAAACACATTTTTGTCTCCCTAACAACACATTCAAGTTGTCTCTTCCAAAAGTGAATTTTGCAAGAGTGTTGTTCAAGTCTTCAATTTCTTTTTCAAAAGCTTTGCATGATAGACAAGGTAATGATATGGATGCATTTTCATGTGAGGAACAAATCATGCATGATGAATTAGCATCTATGAGTCCTAAAGTCTCATTTTCAATTTTAAGTTCATTTATCTCCTTGGTTAAAGCAGAAACTTTCTTTGTCAATAGGGAGATTGTTTTATTGGAAGACAAAATCATTTTTGTGAGCCTCAAAGATTCATCATGCAATTCTTGAAAGGCATCTTGTAATTCATCATAAGAAGGTGGAGGTTCTAGGTTAGAAGAGGTTACCTCGGTGTCGCTTTCTCCACTTTCTTCTCCTTGAGCCATGAGGCAAAGATGGGCTTCCTCATTTTCAGAATCATCGCAAGAGCTTAAGTCATTGTCCTCCCAAGCTATATATGCTCTTCTTCTTTCTTTTCCTTGGAGGGTCTTCTCTCAAACTTCTCCGTCTTCTTGAGATATATAGGACACTCCATTTTCATGTGCCCTGGTTTTCCACATTCATAGCATTTTGGAGGAGTGGAGGATCCTTCTCCTTTGTGATATGCTTTCTTTTGAGGAAACGGTGGTCTTCTTTGAAATCCCTTTTCTTCAAGAATCTTCCGAATTTTCTCACAAGGAGACTAAGATTCTCCTCACTTAGCTCAATATTTTCAGCATCCTCTTCACCATCTTCATCATCATCTTCAAGTATGGGAGAGGTGGCCTTGAGTGCAATTCCCTTCTTCTTTTGTCATGTTCTTCATTTTGATTGAGCCTACTTAGTTCCAAATTTCATGCTCTTGAAGTTTTCCGAATAGGGTGGCTAGAGACATGGTTGATAAATCTCTTGATTCCGCAATCGCAGCTTACCTTGGGTTGCCAATTCCTCGCTTAGACATCTCAAGACTTTGTTAATAAGATCCTCATTAGGAAATGTCTTTCCCAATGAGATGAGATGATTAACAATATGAGTAAATCTCTTTTGCATATCTTGAATACTCTCACCTTGGTTCATTCTAAACAATTCATATTCATGAGTAAGAGTGTTTATTCGAGATCTTTTTACCTCACTAGTGCCTTCATGAGTTACTTGTAGGGTATCCCACATTTCTTTTGCGGTCTTACAGTTTGACACCCTAAAGAATTCATCATACCCCAAAGATGTGGTGATGATGTTCTTGGCTTTCAAATTATATTGAACCTTCTTTTTATCATCATCGGTCCAATCACTTCTAGGTGTATTAATTGTCACACCATCCTTAGTTTGTGTAGGGACAAAAGCACCATTTTCAACTGCGTCCCACACATCTAAGTCAATAGCTTCAATAAAAATTTTCATCCTTTCTTTCCAATAGGCATAGCCATCCCCATTGAAATAAGGAGGTCTATTTATAGAAGAACCTTCATTTGAAAAACCATTTGAAGCCATCACTTCTCTTGAAGGCTTGCTAAGCTCTTTATACAAGAGTCTAGCTCGATACCACTTGTTACCAAGTGGCCTCAATACTCAAGAGGGGGTGAATTGAGTAGTTAAAAATAAGTTCACAAATCTTTCGCAAATCGTTTGACAATCAATTTTCGTTGAAGCTATTGAATGATCGAGATAATTGAATAGATGAGTTAAGCACTTTTACTAATGAACGTAATAGTCAAGGAGACAATATCCAAATAAAACAATGAAACAAAGGTGCACAAGGATAAACAGAGAAGAGTTTAGAGAAACAAACACGGTCGTTTATCCTGGTTCAATCACTACTCCACTTGTGATCTACGTCCAGTCCCAAGCAACACCTTGAGATTTTCCACTATATCTTCAAGCTTCAATGGGTGCTTGAAAAACCACTACAACCTTGAGCACTCAACAAGATGGGATACCTCACCCAAAAGCTTGAGCCTCTATTTTCCAAGGGATACCTCACCCTTACAATACTTGAGGGATACCTCACCTCACTAATCGAAAGTATAAGATTGAAATAGAAGAAACTCTCTCTAGAGCAAGTGTTTACAAATTGAAGCTCTAATATGCTCTCAAGGATTTTTCACGTTTTTAGTCGAAAACAGAGCAAGAAATGATTTTAAGAATTGATTCACGTTTTGAAGTATAATGATCAGTTTTGGTTCAAGGTCAACCGTAAACAAAGACCCAATCTGGGTATTTATAAGTTTCTCAATTAATAGAGCCGTTGGAGGTAGTTGGGCATGCATTTAATGCATTTAATATAGCCGTTGGACCTTGTCGATGCGTGTAATCGATTACATATCTCGGTAATCGATTACATTATTGTTCCAACGTTTTACGAACTTTCGGGCTCGTGTAATCGATTACATTCTTGAGGTAATCGATTACATGGCTTCGACTTTGCTTGTAATCGATTACAATGCTCATGTAATCGATTACATGACTTGACTTGTTGTGTAATCGATTACAATATCTTTGTAATCGATTACATGGCTCGTCGAACATGTTCTTTGAGTTTCGGGTTTTGTGTAATCGATTACATATATTGTGTAATCGATTACATTTCTTGTCGAACGTGTTCTTTGCCTTTCTGGGCTATGTGTAATCGATTACATATACTATGTAATCGATTACATGGCCTCTGACTTTCTTGTAATCGATTACATTGTTCAGGTAATCGATTACATGCTTTCTGTTTGATGTGTAATCGATTACAAACATTGTGTAATCGATTACATTTGCCTTTGAACACATTTTTCAAGTCCAATAACTCTTGTAAGTCATTTCCAACACCTCAAGGTACTTGTTTAAACATAAATCCTTTTAAGAGTGTTAGATTTAAAATTGAAACTCAGGTTTTATTGAAAGCCATGTTTATCTTTGAAATTTCCTATTTATTTTTGAAATCATATATATTGAAAAACCATTTGAGAAATCTTGAGAGCATTTAACATTAATGTCCTAATGACTATTTAAACCTTCTGTCTTCTTTCTTTGATCTTGATTTTTCCTTTTGTGCTTGATCTTCTCTTTTGCTTTTGTTATCATCAAAAACCTTTCGACATGTCTTAGAGACATAAGCATTCACAGTTTGGTGTTGGGTGGGGGAGATGGCGTAAGGTAAGGCATTATAGGGTGGTGAAGTTGTGGATATGGAACTTGTGAAGCAATGGTAACATACGGATGGTAAGTTTGGGAGTATGGAGATGGTGAAGTGGTGGGAAAATATGGGTGGTAAGGTACGAAAGGGGTTTGGAAGGATGGTTAAGGGTTCACAGGTATTTTCCCTTGAGTAAATTTCTTCTGATCAAACATCACTGCATGGGTCTCTCCTTCCTTTTTCACAATCGGGAATTTCTTTGCATTGGTCGCCCAACTGAGCTATCAGCGATCTTTCCACTTCTTATTCCACTTTCAACCCTTTCTCCGATGATAACAATGTCTGAGAAGTTTGAAGATACACTCCCAATCATTCGATCATAGAAGGGGGACTGAAGGGTGTTAATGAATATAGCCACCATTTTCCCTTTCTGACAATAGGGGCTCCACTTGGACAACTATTTCTCTCCGTCTCTGAGCATACTCCTTAAAAGTCTCAACATCAATTTTTGTCATATTTTGTAACTGTAATCTATCAGAAGCCATGTCGAGATTATACTTGTATTGCCTTAAGAATGCATCAGCTAGATCCTAGAAAACTACATATATGGGCACGCTCAAGATGCATGTACCAATTCGAAGCTGTCCCAGTTAAACTATCTTGGAAGAAGTGGATTAACAACTTGTCGTCATGAGCATGCGAGGCCATCTTGCGAATGTACATGGTTAAATGGTTCTTTGGACAAGTGGTTTCTTTATATTTGTCAAAATATGGAACCTTATATTTTGGGAGAATGACAACATCCGGGACAAGGCAAAGCTTGGCGGCATCCCTGAGACCATAACTACTTGCTCCTTCAATGGCTCATAATCTCTCTTCCAGAGTTTTCAACTTCTCTTTAGACTGAGGATTTTTGGCAAAAGAATTCAATTGGTACTATGGAATGAAGGTGGGGACAAACTGTTGTATCGGTAGGGTTCCACTGGTACTAAGGTAATGGGCATGTGATTGGGTTATGCTCAAGGAGTTTGAAGCAGGCATGCTGCTGTCAGGGAGATTGGTAGCCTGCAGTGGTACAAATCCAGAAGGGAGACCATATGGTGGGATAAAAAAGGGGAATATGTGTTGTGTTGGCGAGGTTGCACGGACATTTGACTAAGTGACTTGGGTTTGGGTAGTATTTAGGGGGTTTGAAATTGGTGTCACTGTTAGCGTGCTATTATCAGGGGAATTGGTGGCTAATGGTGGTACTTAGTCGAGATAGAAGCCATATGGTGGGAATGGTGGGACTTGGGTTTCCTGAGGATTGGTGACTGAGGGTTGATTGGTGTTGTTCGGGTAAATTGTGAGCGGCATCATAACTCCTTAAGGATTAAAGCCTTGAAATTGCAGAGGGTTTGAAGCAAAACTAGGCGGGTGAAGAGGTGTAGTCGAATGTCCTTCGTTTGCCACTGAAGGATTCCTATCTGTGCTTTTTTTATTTCCCATGGACTGTAACATCTCCATTATTTTGGACACTTACTCTTTGAGCTGATTCACCTCATCTTTCAGCTTTTGAATCTGTTCTATTTCATCCATGATCCTAGCTTGGGAACGAGTCCTATAAGGGTGTCATGGAAGTTACTTTCCTGCTATAGTATCTACTTTTTCTGAGAGGAAACACGATGTGAATATGCAATTATCAGTATTGATTGAACAAATTTGACAACATGCATGTATGTGAAGTATTCACTACTTATGCAGATGATTTTTTTTTTCCAATTTTTTAGAATGTTAGAAATGTCATGAAAATGCAAGATGATGTATATTTTTTCTTTTTCTAATTTTTTTAAAAGAATGCTTGGAATGCCATGAAATGCAAGAGGATTTATTTCTTCTTTTTTTATTTTTTTAAAAAGAATGTTTGGAATGCCATGAAATGCAAGATGATGTATTTTTTTATTTTTTATTTTTTATTAAAAAATAAAGCAATGATAAATGACATGAGGGATAGAGAGATAAAGAAGAAGTTTTTTTTTTAAAAAAAAGAAAGAGTGCTAGGAATGAAAATACGAGATGATGTATCGTTTTCTCTTTTTTTATGTCAATTTTTTTTAAATGCAAGAATGAATGACGTGAGGGATAGATGGATAAAGAAGTATGCTCCCTTCGTGTCCTACGGAATTCCCTTAAATTTAAGGAATTTTATCCTAAGGATCTATGAGTCTTACTGATTCGTGAGAACATTCATAGAGTGGTTCTACAATTCTAAAGGCCTCTAGAGTTAAGTCCCATTTCAAAATGTTGACCACAAATAGTGGATAAACTATTAGGTGTGAGACATTTGTGGAAAAGACATACTCTATATGAGGTTTTTGTGATAAATAAACAGGATGTACATTCAAAATGGTTACCACTACGCAACATCTACCTAACTTATGTTTCACTCAGATCCGGGTATAAGACTCCACTTGAATGTGTATGATAAATGTGTAGGTATCGTGGGTGTAGGGAGCATACAAACCTCCATTATCCTAAGGACTACACTCATCCTGCAAAAATAAGAGTCAAACAAAACATACATATTGTCGCGACCGAAAAATTAATCGCGACAAAATAGCAACTTAAATTAAACTATTTTAATTTTAAGAGTCGCCACCAATTTTATTTGAATTTGGAAAAATTGGAAAACCTTTTATTTGGAAATGGTCTTTGGAACCAGATTGGATTCGGGAGTCGGTTATGCTTAGGGAAGGGTGGAAACTTAATCCCACTTGCACCTTCTAACGCACTGGCCCTAAGACGGTACCTTAGATTAATTGTGCAAATTATTGACAATCCTTGAAAATATTTATTTTACCCTTTTTTTGCAAACATTGTAACTAAAAAGCGAAACCACAAAATTGTGAAAATTTAGATTTGGCTTGACAGAAGTGAAATTCTGCTCCTACGTATCCCCTGGTGCAATGGGGAACTCAAAGTTACGTAGTTCTTTTATAAAATAAGTGTGGGTTGGTTGATTTTATTTAAAATGATTTTTTGGAATTTGAATTAACAAGCCGTCGCGGCTCAGTTATTCAAATTAAGGATTAAATAGGTGAAACTCGCGTCACGCTAGAGACGTCACCCATTGATTATCGAGTTTGTTACGAAATTTTTATTTAAGATTGTAAATCATCAAGCTGTCGCAACTCAGATGTTTACCAAAATATAAGGGTTAGCAAGCTGTCGCAACTCAGGTAACCCATTTTTATTCCTTTTTAAAAAAAATTAATTATTTCTTTATTTATTATTATTATTATTTTTTTTTTAACCTTTTTTTTACCCTTCTCCTTCTTATCAAAATGCATCATTATGGACAAGAATTCACGTGATTCAACCTCACACACCCAAAAGACAATCACAATTCAATTTAAAGAGATAAAAAATTTGGAGTATCTGACAACACTAACAGCACGCACCAGGGGACGTTTGGGGAGGGGTTTGGACCCTGAAATTCGACGGTCGGGAGGCTGAATTCTGATGTTCGACGGTCGGGAATTGCCTCTGAAGGTCGAGAACTAGTTTCTGTGGTCCGACGGTCGAGAGCTGGCCTCTGAGGTTCGACGGTCGGGAATTGCCTCTGACGGTCGAGAACTGGTTCCTGTGGTCCGACGGTCGAGAGCTGGCCTCTGAGGTTCGACGGTCGGGAATTGCCTCTGACGGTCGAGAACTGGTTCCTGTGGTCCGACGGTCGGTGGAAAAATGGATTTATTTGGGTTTGGAAGGTTGAAGGTCGATGAGGGGAGTGTAGCTGGTGTGTTTCGACGGTCGAGTGATTGAAGGGAAGGATCTGACCTCTGGGGTTTCGACGGTCGAAGAGGGTGTCGGTTAAGTGTGGTAACTTGGTGTTGGTGAAGTTTGGAGGATCTCGGGATTCGACGGTCGGTTGGAAGGCGATGGCTTCCAGTGCAAATTCCGATGGTCGGTTGACGAGGGGATTCGACGGTCGGCTGGGAGGCATTGGATGTGGATATTGAAGGTGAGTTCTCTGGTGGTTCGACAGTCGAATAGGAAGGAGTTTGGGGGTCCGACGATCGGATGAGAGGATTTGGGGTTGAGTTCGACGGTCAGTTTTGGGATATGGTATTCGACGGTCGGTTGGTTGAAGGGAGGGGTCTTACCTCTGGGGTTTCGACAGTCGGTGAGGGTGTCGGAGAGATGGTCGGTGAGATGATGGTAACTGTACGGTCCGACGGTCGGATGAGAGAATGGATTCGACGCGTCTGGTTTCTGTTCTTGGGTGGTTCTATGTAGTCTGACGGTCGGATGAGAGGACGGATTCGACGGTCGGTTTTGGTTCTTGGGTGGTTCGACGGTCGGTTGAGAGGTGGTAGTTATCCGACGGTCGGTTGAGGGTTCCGTTGGTTTTAGTGAAGGGGTTCGCGGTGGTATGGGAGATTGGAGAAGGTGAATAGTGAAGGTTGGACGTGGAAATGAGATTGAAAGTGGAGGTGGGATCAAATTCTGGCTTTTGGTAGAGGTTGGTTTGTGGGGTTGTCGAAATGAGGGGGTAAAGGGGAAGAGGCTTGAGCTCGTGGTAGTTATGATTTGGGGTGGTGAGGTGTTAAAGTTGGCAGCTAGATGGTGTCCTCCTGAGAGAGAGGAAGAGGGCGTGGAGATAGTGAGGAGAGGTTCTCCCGGATGATGGGGGTTGAAAGTTGAATATCCCCTCCTGATGGAGAGATCCCCCCTTTAAGGTCTTGAAGTTGGTCCTCTCTTATTAGTTGCTAGCAGCCAGGTGATAATGGAGTGGGTGAATCAGTGAGGGAGTAGGTGCAATTAGTGAGGGAATCTCTTTGTTCAGTAGTGCAAGTGGGAAACTAAATGGGGAGCAAAAACTGTGCACTGTGGAAAAAGAGAATGGGAAGCAAACGTGCTTGTCCCCTGCTGCAGTGGTGATTGTCGCATGGCTAAAGAAAAAAATGATTTTTATCCCAACGAAAAAAAACAATTTTTTTTATTTTTTTATTTTCTTTTTTTTTTCATTTGTTTTTTTTTTACTTTTTTTTTTTATTTTTTATTTTCTATTATATTTTGGGCTTTTTTTTTTTATTTTTTTTATTTTTTTTATTTTTCTCTTTTTGTTTCTTTTTATTATTTTTTTCTTTTAGTCCCAAATCAAAATTGGGTGTTCACATGATTGCCCTCTTTACTTGTTTCTTATTAGATAAAAAGGAAAATTGTGTTTTTTCATTTTATCGTCGTAAGAAAACGAGTAAAGAAATGAACTCCAATTTTGTCCTAAGAATGCATGAAAGGATAAATGCAAAACAAAGTAAAAACAATGAAAAGAAATTGAATGCATGGAGCCGATGCGCTCAACAGAAAAAAAAAAAATGGGCGACCGAGTCCCAGAATTTTAAGGACAATGGGCTTGGCCCAAAATTTAAAAAACGACAAAGGCTTGGCCCAAATTTAAGAAGACAATGGGCTTGGCGCGAATTTAAAGACATGGGCTTGGCCCTAATTTAAAAGACGATGGGCTTGGCCCTAATTTAAAAGACAATGGGCTTGGCCTGACTTTGAGAGACAGTGGGCTTGGCCTTAATTTAAAAACAGTGGGCTTGGCCCGAATTTGAAAGACAATGGACTTGGCCCGGACTTTGAGAGACAGTGGGCTTGCCTGCACTTGAGAGACAGTGGGCTTGGCCCGAGACTTGAAGGACAATGGCTTGGCCTGAATTTAAAAAACGATGAAGGGCTTGGCTTAATTTAGAAAGACAATGGCTTGGCCCAAAATTTAAGAGACAGTGGCTTGGCCTGCATTTAATGACAGATGGGCTTGGCCTGCATTTAAAAAAGACAATGGGCTTGGCCCAAAATTTGAATTTGAGAGACAATGAGCTTGGCCCAATTTGAAAAACATGGGCTTGGCCCACAATTTAAAAACAATGGAAGCTTGGCCTGAAACTTAAAAAGACAGTGGGCTTGGCCAATTTAAAAAACAGATGGGCTTGGCCCGAACTTGAAAAACAGTGGGCTTGGCCCGAATTTGAAAAACGATGGGCTTGGCCTTGACTTTGAAAAACAAGGGCTTGGCCGAATTTGAAAAACAATGGGCTTGGCCCTAATTTAAAAAAGACAAGGGCTTGGCCTTGACTTAATTTAAAAACAAGGTGGGCTTAGCCCAAAATTTAAAAGACAATGGGCTTGGCCCAGAAATTTAAAGGACAGATGGGCTTGGCCTGAATTTAAAGGACAATGGGCTTGGCCCTAATTTAAAAAAGACAGGTGGGCTTGACCCAAAATTTAAAACGATGGGCTTGGCCTGAAATTTAAAACAAGGTGGAAGCTTGGCCTGAACTTGAAGGACAAATGGGCTTGGCTTGGAATTTGAGAGACAAGTGGGCTTGGCCCAAAATTTGAAGACGATGGGCTTGGCGATTTAAAACAATGGGCTTAGCTTGAATTTAAAAAGACAATGGGCTTGGCCCAAAATTTAAAAGACAATGGGCTTGGCCTGGGATTTAAAAGACAATGGGCTTGGCCTGCAATTTAAAGGACAAGTGCTTGACCTTAATTTAAAAAGACAAGTGGGCTTGGCTTCCTAATTTAAAAAACGCAGTGGGCTTGGCCCAGAATTTAAAAGACAATGGGCTTGGCCCAGAATTTAAAAGACAGTGGGCTTGGCCCAAAATTTAAAAGACAATGGGCTTGGCCCAAAATTTAAAGCGCAATGGGTATCTGGTGTCCTGAAATTTGAAAATACAATGGGCAACTGAGTCCCGAAATTTAAATGACAATGGAATAAGCATCTTGATCAAAAAGTTTTTTTTTTTCCTCCTTTTCTCTCTTTTTTTTTCTTTTCTTTTTCTCTCTTTTTTTTTTTTTCTTTTTCTTTCTCTTTTTCTTCTTTTTTTTTCTTTCTCTTTTTTTTCTCTTTCTCTTTTTTTTTTTCTCTTTCTTTTTTTTTTATTATTTTCTAAATTTTATTTGAAAAACATTTGAACCAAGGACGACTTTGAAAAGCTTTGACCAATCAAACCTTGTTCACACGCTTTGGTTCTTTCCTTCTTCTTCTCCTTTCCTTCTTTTTTTTCTTTGTTT
Organism: Ormosia semicastrata; assembly: GCA_029884595.1. NCBI lineage: Eukaryota > Viridiplantae > Streptophyta > Magnoliopsida > Fabales > Fabaceae > Ormosia > Ormosia semicastrata. The sequence continues at coordinate 4,422,853 of JAQQTO010000026.1, read as the reverse complement.
TTCGCTTCTCGGCTCTCCTTTTGAGAAATGGGATGAACCATTGCTTGACCGATCCCTTGAGAGAAAATTTTGCCCCGTGTTTAACCTTGTCTCTCATTTAGTTGATTCCTGCAACCGCTTGATAACTCGATCCTTGTCAACGTTGCTACTTCCTTCAACACGCTTTTCTCCTCAATCCCTCAAAAATGTTTACCCCAAGATGACCAACTGAATGTAAGCAAAATTGCCCCCCGTGTGGCCGATCAAACGCAATTCAAAATTGCCCCGGTTGGGTGCACCCTTCAAGGTGTTTCGTGCCAACTTCCTCTCGAGATTTTGCCCATTCATTTGCCCTAACTTTTGTTTAGACCGACCTTTCGGACTAACGGGCTCTTTTTCATTTTTTTTTTTTTTTTTTTTTTTTTTGCTTTTTTCTTTTTTTAACTTTTGTTTAGGCATACCTTTTCGGGTTTTCGAGCTTTTTTCTTTTTTTTTTTTTCTTTTTTTTTTTTTTTTTTTTTCGGTACCTCCTCTTCCATCAATTGGGATTTCCAAGATCTCTTCGATCTGAATTGGTCAATAAGCAATTACCATTAGATGGTCAAATCATGGTGTTGTACTCATGGTCATTTTACCTGAAGCATTATGTTACAGACACTCATGAATTCAAAAAGTACAACAGGAAAGAAACGAACAACTTCCAGATTGTTCTTAGAAGTTTGACTACAGAAAGGATATTATTTACAACGGTTAAAGACACAAGAAATAAAATCAAAAGATTTTTTTTTTTTCGCTTGAGTCAAGATTCGACAACTGGACATCATTAATTATCAAACACCCCCCACACTTACTCTTTTGCACGTCCTTGGGCAAAACAGAAAAAAAACTGACTCAAAAGTTAAACATTCTAAAAGACTCAATTTCTAATAATATTTAAGAATGAAGATCAATTAATAATTCAAGTAATCAAACATTCATGAGGCAACACATCTTCACATCTCAAATCAACAAGCAAGGATACTTCAATTGAAAAACATGAGTAAAGAATGATAGATCCTCACAGAATTTACTCTCAATCTCTCAAGTGTTTAAAAGGTAGGTGTTTCACTCAATTCGACCCATGAAAATTTCACTACCATATGCTTGCTTATTTTCTACTTCTCCACTACTCAAAACACATGTATACACAAATCATGAGGACTTTATTCAAGGTTATAATGGGGTCAAGGTAAAGGTGGAAGTAATATGGATATGTCAAGTTAAATACCAAAGAGAATAAAAGAGCATTATGATACACTTAGAGTGGAGAAGATGTTTGAGAACATTCAGTCTAACTTTCCCACGATTTTCTTAGTTTTTTCTCATACAGAACAATGACCAATATCTAACTAATGTTTTGTTAAAGATCAATTGGTAGATTGAATTCCTTTAGGCTTGAACATTCTCCTTCTATTCTGTTATTTCCAATCATCCACCCTCATTCTAGGTATGAATATATCACATGGTGCATTCTTTTGATTGTAGCAATAATCACTTCTTTTTTTTTTTTTTTTATAGAAACATATTTTCTTTTTCCCCCTTTTTTTTTTAGAAACATATTTTCTTTTTTTTTTTTTTTTTTTTTTTTTTTTTTTTTTTATATACAACCAATCTGCACATGCACCCCCACACTTGTTCAAGAACTCATCAAATAACAAAGTCAATGCTCTCTTATTCCCTAAGGTTGGGTTAGAACATAATTTTTCATTTAAGGCACGTAATGAGTTAGAAAGAATGGTCAAATAAGCTCAAAGGGGTTAAGCAAAGGAAAATATGCAAGGTTGACTATTTGGCTAAACTGGCTAAGAAAGAGGGCCTCAATCATGTTCATGCATGCAAATGAAACGCAGCCTCAAAAAGAATCAAAGCAAGTTCTAGAGTGATCATTATCATGAGTGAAAATCACACAAGAAAGAAGAGAATGGCATAAATGTTGAATCCATCCATTAGGCTCAAGATCTCACAAGATATAGTTCTATCATTCTCAGTCCACCAATTCAACATCCATAACCAAACATATGATTTTTAAGAAAGAAGACAATTTACTCAATCATGCAAATTTTCTTGAATTTCAATTGCTACTTCCACACAAACTAGTTATCTACCCCAACTAAAATGCGTCTCAAGAGTAAAATTTACTCCCTACTCTGCCATCCTTAACGGTTTAGAAAATTACTTGACAAACATATAAACATATTAATACATGCACACCTTTTTTGTTTTTTTTTTGTTTGTTTTTTGTTTGTTTTTTTTTTTTCATATTTAGGCACACAACGATCCTTCCCCCAACCAGATCATAACATTGTCCTCAATGTGAGAGAGAGATATAGAAAAGAGCAAAACAACCTGATAAGAAGTGAATCAACGCCCAGTAGAAAAGAAGCACAATACACACACCTTTTTTGTTTTTGTTGTTTTTTTTTTGTTTGTTTTTTTTTATATATTTAGGCACACAACGATCCTTCCCCCCCAACCAGATCATAACATTGTCCTCAATGTGAGAGAGATATAGAAAAGAGCAAAACAACTCGATAAGAAGTGAATCAACGCCCGGTAGAACGAAACACACGATCGGTCTTTGCATCGGACCACGATAAAAGTGAATAGAACTTTAGTACTTCCACAATTTAATACTAATTACTACCCTACTACTCCTTACTCGCCACCAATTGAGATGCGTTTCAAGATAAAAAATACTCCTTACTCGCCATCTCTATTTACTTTTGTTGTTAATTGATGACAAACACAACAAACATATTAACAAACACACTTTTTGAAATTTTTTTGGTTTTTTGTTTTGTTTTTTTTTTTTGTTGTTTTTTTTTTTTTTTTTTTTTTTTTTTTTTTTTTTTTTTTTTTTTTTGTTTTTTGTTTTACACAACCATCCTTCCCCAACCAGATCATAACATTGTCCTTAATGTTAAAATATAGATAAGTAAAGGATAGAATTACCTGCTGGAGAAAGCGGACACAAATTTAAATAGTACAATAAAATCAAACCGATTAAAGAGAAAGTGTCGATCTCGGCTTGCTTTTCTTGTTACTTCCTTCGCCTTCCTATTGACCAATCTATCGAGCCAATACCTTATCGGTACATACTCAAAAGCTTCCAATTTATCAATGAGCTCATCAATAGTGGAGGCAGAGATAAGAAGTTGTCTTCTTAGAAGGAGTGATAAATTTACGTTCCACGACTTTGTCAAGAAAAAATAACAAAAGGTCAAAGAAATTATTAACATTCAACGGACCAATGGGTTTATGGTGGATGTTCGATTCAACCAAGAGACAATTTGAAAAATTTCTTCCAAAGTACCAAAACCACCTGGTAAGACAAGAAATGCATCGAATTGTCGGCCATTATTTTCATGCGTCCATGCATGGATGTTACCCAATTTCTTCTCCAAGCTGTCTTGCCGTGATGTTACTTTCACTAAAGGTTTAGGAATAACACCTAAAACCTGACTGCCTCCTATAAGAGCAGCAAGTGAAATAGCCCCCATTAACCCACGACAACCTCCCCCATATACAAGATGAATATTCCTTGCAGCAAGTGATCGACCAAGAGCGCTAGCTGCGTTTACAAACTCTAATCCCTTCCCATAACTCGACCCACAAAAAACACAAACATTCTTTAGGTTACGAATAGCAGGCCCCATTCTATACCCTTCTTCTCTTTGAGTGTTTCTGAGTTGAAGATGAAGGAGAAAATGGAGTGTTTAAATAAGAAAAAGAATGGAAAGGGAAATGATTGCACCTAGAAAGGTAGGTCGGCTGTTGTCAGAAAAGGTTGAATTTAAGAAACATAAAATCTTTTTTTTTTTGTGTTTTTTTTACTTTTTTTTTCTTTCTTTTTTTTTTAACTCTCTTTTTTTTTTTAAGAAAATTATCAGGGTAAAGAAATCTAGAAACCCCCGAAGGATCCCATCCAAAAGATCGTCTGTCCAAAACCAAAATTCAACAAAATCATACCAAGATAACAAATGATTACATACCTTTATGTACAGGTTTCATGGCAGATCTTTATCTTTAACGCGTCATGAGTGCGAATACCAAGACGGCTCGGCCAATCTGGGCATTCTTCTCCCTCCCGCTTGTGGGATATTTTGATTGAGCTACGACGCCACTAATTAAAGTGCGTAAATCGACGACAGCTACCACCAACGACCACGGCCCGGTGAGAGGTCGTTGAAGAGCCCATGGCATTAAATCACGGGATTCGGCTCGGAGGCATTGTCACGCGAGAATGCAAACACGGACGCTTCTTTCTGTCCATCAACAAGCGAGCCTTTGGTTAAAACCTAGGAATGCTTGCGCGGCTCTCTGCAGAGCATGGCACACGAACCTTATTTACCGACCGGCGTGCGAAGGTCCACCCGAGTCAATGACGGGTCTGCCACTCCACTGGCAGGGGCTCCTAATCTAATTAAAGACCAAGTACAACCGAAGTTTTGCCCTTTTTTTTTTTTTTTTTTTCGGTTTTTTTTTTTTTTTTTTTTTTTTTGAAAGATAATATATACATGTTGTTGTGATTGTGGCTCACATCTTCCTCTGGTTTCACGTCCAGAAACGGCTTAAACGCCTTCTATGAGTCGAGGACAAGCTTCCCATCCAATTTTCTTATAAATTGGCAAACAGGGTCTTTTTGAGTCGATTCCCAAGACTGTAACGCTCTTGTTCGTCCTTGAAGAGATTCCACAAACTAAGAAGTTCACGTTGCACAACTCCACAAGAATGCGTCTCAAGAGTCAATAAGACATTATCTAATGACTCCTTACTCAGTCCATTCTTGATGAAGAATATTTTATCTTCTCTATTTATAGAAACCATCCCCAAAGAGTGACATTGCGTGTTGCAATTCCATCGTGCACACTTGTAACAAACTTTCATTCTTTTTGCTCTTCTCCTTTTTGAAAATGAACTTTTACTGAGACCAGGCATGTATGGGACAAATGAATCTGAAGATTCACCAGCTAAACGAACCTTTGCTTCGATTATCCAGCGTATATCTTCTGGGATACCCTTATACATTAACAATCTCAGTCTTTCACACCTAGCTTCATAGACTTTTGTCAGAGCATTTAGAGGAAGAGAAGGAAAATATTTTCTTAGATTTGAGAGAATGACCTCCATTTTGAAAGGAGAAGAAATCAGTTATTATGGGAAACTGAAAAACAAACCGACTTGAGAGTCACGGAGTACCGTTATCCGCCATTTAACCTAAGCAACACGAGAGACTCAACAACTTGATGCTCCAGAAATGGTTGAGTCTTGGTCCATTAACTTTAAGCGCATTACCATTCCTAGGATTCTCAATGTCTATGGCCCCACAAGATACACGTGTTTGACAACAAGAGAACCGCGCCACCTAGATCTCAATTTTCTAAGGAGTAGGTGCGGATGAGAATCTTAAAGCAAAACTTTATTGACCAATTTCCGCAACTTTTGCAAAAGGTGAAACAGACCTTGAATAAAGAAGGCCAATAAAATCCATACTGCAAGATTCTCGCAGTTGTTGTCTCCACATGCTTCCGATAAGATTTAATGGCACTACCTACCTCATTGTCGGGTACACAGCTGTCTTTTTTTTTTTTCTTCTTGTTTTTATTCATAATGCGGATGGAGAAGGTTCATCACCTCCATTTCTGCATTCTCTGGAAGTTCTTGAAATTATTTGAGGCGGTGTCTTCTTTCCTTAGTCGCGCAATAGTTGCCGAACACGGTAACATCATACAAGGAATGTCATGCATAAAATGAGATGAATGAAATGAAAACATTTTCTTTTCAAATGCATGGAATGAAATGCATGATTTTTTTTTTATATATATTTTTTTAGAATGCTAAAGATGCCATGCATGAAAATTTTTTTTTATGAAAATGCCTGATTTATTTTTATTATTTTTTAAATGCTAAGGATGGCATAAAAATGCATGATTTTTTATTTTTATTTTTTTTTTTTAAGAATGAATGCTAGGAATGCATGATTTTCTTTATGCAATGTCATGAAAATGCAAGTTTTTTTTTTTTTTTTGAGGTTATAAAAATGCAAGATGATTTTTTTTTAAGAATGTAAGAAAATGTATTTTTTTAAGTTTTTTTTTTTTTTTTTTTTTTTTTAAGAATGGATGGCATGAGGAAAGAAGAAGTACGCTCCCTTTGTGTCCTAATGAGGTTGCCTTAAACTTGGGAATTCCATCCTAAGGATCTAAGAGCCTTTCTGGTTCGTGATAACTTCCATAGGGTGGCTCTTCTATTTTAGAGGTCTCTAGAGCCAAGTCCTATTTCAGAATGTTGACCACGAAATAGTGGGTAAACCAACTAGGTGTGGGACATTCATGAAAAAGGCGCACTCTAGATGAGGTTTTTGCGATAACCAAACAGGAAGTACATCCAAAATGGCTACCACTATGCAACCTCTACTTAACTTAAGCTTCACTCAGACCCGGGTATAGGGCCCCACTCGGATGTGTGTGCTTTACGTGTAGGTGCAGTGGGTGCTGGGAGCGTACAAACCTGTACAAAAATTTAAAAGAAACTACCCCCCCAACCTGCAAAAACATATATACAATAACCAGGCAGCAATCATCTATCCTAAGGTTTCAACAATTATGTACAAATATATACAAATAACAATATACATAAGATGATGCTATCAGATATTTACATAAAACAAAAACAAATAAAATCATTTACAAACAAAAAGAAAACAAAAACGAAGATAAAAGGGGTAAAATAAATAAATAAAAATTATTAACAATTTGCACAACTAACAACAACAGGCTTGACTCTCCGAATGTCCCCAGTAGTCGCCATCTGTCGCGACCGAAAAATTAATTGCGACGAAATAGCAACTTAAATTAAACTATTTTAATTTTAAGAGTCGCCACCAATTTTATTTGAATTTGGAAAAATTGGAAAACCTTTTATTTGGAAATGGTCTTTGGAACCAGATTGGATTCGGGAGTCGGTTATGCTTAGGGAAGGGTGGAAACTTAATCCCACTTTGCACCCACTAACGCACCCGATCCTAAGACGGTACCTTAGATTAATTGTGCAAATTATTGACAATCCTTGAAAATATTTATTTTACCCTTTTTTGCAAACATTGTAACTAAAAAGCGAAACCACAAAATTGTGAAAATTTAGATTTGGCTTGACAGAAGTGAAATTATGCTCCTACGTATCCCCTGGTGCAATGGGGAACTCAAAGTTACGTAGTTCTTTTATAAAATAAGTGTGGGTTGGTTGATTTTATTTAAAATGATTTTTTGGAATTTGAATTAACAAGCCGTCGCGGCTCAGTTATTCAAATTAAGGATTAAATAGGTGAAACTCGCGTCACGCTAGAGACGTCACCCATTGATTATCGAGTTTGTTACGAAATTTTTATTTAAGATTGTAAATCATCAAGCTGTCGCAACTCAGATGTTTACCAAAATATAAGGGTTAGCAAGCTGTCGCAACTCAGGTAACCCATTTTTATTCCTTTTTAAAAAAAATTAATTATTTCTTTATTTATTATTATTATTATTTTTTTTTTAACCTTTTTTTTTACCCTTCTCCCTTCTTATCAAAATGCATCATTATGGACAGCAGTCCACGTGATTCAACCTCACACACCCAAAAGACAATCACAATTCAATTTAAAGAGATAAAAAATTTGGAGAATTTGACAACACTAACAAAGACGCACCGGGGACGTTTGGGGAGGGGTTTGGACCACGAAATTCGACGGTCGGTCGAGGCGAATTACGATGTTCGACGGTCGGGAATTGCCTCGAAGGTTGAGAACTAGTTTACGTGGTCCGACGGTCGAGAGCGGCCTCGAGGTTCGACGGTCGGGAATTGCCTCTGACGGTCGAGAGGTTCTGTGGTCCGACGGTCGAGAGCTGGCCTCTGAGGTTCGACGGTCGGGAATTGCCTCTGACGGTCGAGAACTGGTTCCTGTGGTCCGACGGTCGGTGGAAAAATGGATTTATTTGGGTTTAGAAGGTTGAAGGTCGATGAGGGGAGTGTAGCTGGTGTGTTTTGACGGTCGAGTGATTGAAGGGAAGGATCTGACCTCTGGGGTTTCGACGGTCGAAGAGGGTGTCGGTTAAGTGTGGTAACTGGTGTTGGTGAAGTTTGGAGGATCTGGGATTCGACGGTCGGTTGGAAGGCTGATGGCTTCTGTGCAGTCCGATGGTCGGTTGACGAGGGGATTCGACGGTCGGCTGGGAGGCTGTTGGATGTGGATATTGAAGGTGAGTTCTCTGGTGGTTCGACAGTCGAATAGGAAGGAGTTTGGGGGTCCGACGATCGGATGAGAGGATTTGGGGTTGAGTTCGACGGTCAGTTTTGGGATATGGTATTCGACGGTCGGTTGGTTGAAGGGAGGGGTCTTACCTCTGGGGTTTCGACAGTCGGTGAGGGTGTCGGAGAGATGGTCGGTGAGATGATGGTAACTGTACGGTCCGACGGTCGGATGAGAGAATGGATTCGACGCGTCTGGTTTCGTTCTTGGGTGGTTCTATGTAGTCTGACGGTCGGATGAGAGGACGGATTCGACGGTCGGTTTTGGTTCTTGGGTGGCTCGACGGTCGGTTGAGAGGCTGGTAGTTATCCGACGGTCGGTTGAGGGTTCCGTTGGTTTTAGTGAAGGGGTTCGCGGCGGTATGGGAGATTGGAGAAGGTGAATAGTGAAGGTTGGACGTGGAAATGAGATTGAAAGTGGAGGTGGGATCAAATTCGGCTTTTGGTAGAGGTTGGTTTGTGGGGTTGTCGAAATGAGGGGGTAAAGGGAAGAGGCTTGAGCTCGTGGTAGTTACGATTTGGGGTGGTGAGGTGTTAAAGTTGGCGCTAGATGGTGTCCTCCCGAGAGAGAGAGAAGAGGGCGTGGAGATAGTGAGAGAGGGTTCTCCCGGATGATGGGGGTTGAAAGTTGAATAATCCCTCTCCGATGGAGAGATCCCCCTTTAAGGTCTTGAAGTTGGTCCTCTCTTATTAGTTGCTAGCGACCCGGTGATAATGGAGTGGGTGAATCGGTGAGGAGTAGGTGCAATTAGTGAGGGAATCTCTTTGTTCAGTAGTGCAAGTGGGAAACTAAATGGGAAGCAAAAATTGTGCACTGTGGAAAAAGAGAATGGGAAGCAAACGTGCTTGTCCCCTGCTGCAGTGGTGATTGTCGCATGGCTAAAGAAAAAAATGATTTTTATCCCAACGAAAAAAAACAAATTTTTTTTTATTTTTTTATTTTCTTTTTTTTTCATTTGTTTTTTTTTTTTACTTTTACTTTTTTTATTTTTCATTTTCTATTATATTTTGGGCTTTTTTTTTTTTTTTTTCTTTTTTTGTTTCTTTTTATTATTTTTTTCTTTTAGTCCGGTCAAAATTGGGTGTTCACACATATAACTGCCAACAATTGTCTATCCTAGGGTTTTAACTACCAAGCATGGAATATTGAGGCAACAAAATATATATAAGTAGATCATGAGCACCAAAGTTAGCATGCAATAACACCATCAGAAATTTACATAAAAGTAATAAAAAAATATTTATTTACAACCAAACATGAAAATAAAAAAGAGGGTAAAATAAATAAATAAAAGTTATTAATAATTTACACAACTAACAATAACATGTCTGACTCTCTAAGTGTCCTTAATGGAGTCGTCAGCTGTCAAAATCGGGATCGTGACGGGACAAGTGAAAAAGATAAGGATTTTGAAAATCAATGTAGTTGTCACCAATGTTTATTTAAATTGGGAAAACATTAGAAAAACTCTTTAATTAAAAAAATTGGTCTTTTGAAAAATGAGTTTGAGTTCGAGAGTTGATTATAGGTAGGGAATGTATTAGCACCCTACATTACTCGTTCCACGAACGGTACTTTAAGTTAGTTGTGCAAATCTTGATAATCACAAATATATTTATTTTACCCCTCTTAAAAATACTGTAACTATTTTTTTAAAGAAAAAGAAACAACCAAATTATGAAAATTTAATTTTGACTTGACAAAATAGAGATTCTGGTCTTACGTATCCCCGAGTGCAATGAAGAACTCAAAGTCACGTAGTTCTTTTAAAAAAACTGTAATTGGCATTGATTAAAGCAATGGTTTTGATGATAACAAACAAGAAAGGAATAGAAGTGCAAAGATCAAGTCCTAAGACTCTTCAAGCTTAGCTTATAGGACTTAAATCTTGTGTAAAGGTAAAAAGGAATCACACTAAGCTCAAACAAGTTTTAAACATATTTATAAGTGTTTCTAAAATGTTTAAATGCCCAACAAACTGTTTTGGAAAGCTAGTTATGGTAATAGTTCAAAACTATAAAAAATAGTCAAGTTTGTGTTTTACAAAACTAATCTTTGGTTACTCTTTTGATCATAACTTTTAAACTACTTTGAGTTTTGTTTTGAAATTTTTTCATATGAAAATAGACTTAAAGATCTTTCCAATGAGTGGTCATTTGCTTTAAACGGATAGGAAACGAAAAAGTTATGACTAATTAAAGTTTGAGTTTTGAAAATCTGACATTTGGTTACTATTTTGATCATATCTTTCAAAATACTTTGAGTTTTGTTATGAAACCTCTTTCATATGAAAATAGACTCAAATATCTTTCGAATGACTTAATCGGATAATAAATGAAGAAGTTATGACATTTTAAAGTCAGTTTTCAAAATCAGAAATGGTGTAATCGATTACACAAGTCATGTAATCGATTACAATGTTGATATAAGCCGTGTAATCGATTACACAAAGTATGTAATCGATTACAAAGTGCCCAGAAAGCTTGTAATCGATTACATGAAGCTTGTAATCGATTACCAAGTACCCAGGAACGTTTCTAACGGCTATAAATGACTAGTTTTCATAGAAAATCATTTCTAAAACCCTCCAACGGCTCTAAAACTCATTGAGATATAAATATAAGTGTTTGGGCATCAAAAACAAGTTGGAGAACATTCTGAAAATTACCTTTGAGCATTGAAAACGAAATTCATCATCTTTTTCTCCAAATCTTTGTTTTGAGCTAAGTGTGTAAATCCTTTATACCCATAAGTTTCAAGTTGTATTATCTACTCTTCAAGAGAGTTTCTATCTTCCACACTTTGTGTAATCTATAAAGAGAGGGTGAGGTATCCCTCTAGAGTAAAGGGTGAGGTATCCCTAGAGAGTGAGACATCTCTCAAAGTTAGTCAAGGGTGAGGTATCCCTTGAGGGTGAGGCATCCCTCAAAAGTTGTAAAGGGTGAAGTATCCCTATTTGAGGCTCAAGCACAACGGTAAGGTATCCCAAGGTGTGTTGAGTGGTCTCAATTATAAAGGTTATCAAGCACCTGTTAAAGCTTGAAGATAGTGAAAAATCTCTAGCGGTTGCTTGAGGACTGGACGTAGATCACAAGTGGATTGGTGATCGAACCAGGATAAACTATTGTGTTTGATCTTCTAAACTCATCTCTTTACATTTGTGCATTATTTTATATGCTTGCTTGAATGCTATTTATATTAGATTGTATAATTTGTGAGTGAAGTATTCAATCTCATTTATTTATTCACTTAAATCATCTGATAGCTTCAACGAAAATTGTTCAACAAACGTTTTACGAAAGATTTGCGAAAATAATTTATAAACTCAATTCACCCCCCTCTTGAGTTTGAGGCCACTTGACTAACATGTGGTATCAGAGTTGGGCTCTTGTGTAAAGGGCTTAGCAGCTTCAAGAGAAAGTGATGACCTCTTCAAATGAATTTTCAAAAAGTTCTTCTATCTATAGACCTCCCTTTTTCAATGGGGATGGGTATGCTTATTGGAAAGAATGAATGAAAATTTTTATTGAAGCTATTGACCTAGATGTGTGGGATGCTATTGAAAATGGTCCTTTTATCCCCACAAAAGTTGTTAATGGTGTAAGGGTGAATACATCAAGAAGTGAATGGACCAATGATGATAAGAAAAAGGTCCAATATAATTTGAGTGCCAAAAACATCATTACCACATCCTTGGGGTATGATGAATTCTTTAGAGTCTCAAATTGTAAATCTGCCCAAGAAATGTGGGACACTTTAGAAGTAACTCATGAGGGTACTAGTGAAGTGAAAAGATCAAGGATCAATACTCTCACTCATGAATATGAGCTTTTTAGAATGAACCAAAATGAAAGCATTCAAGAAATGCAAAAACGTTTTACACTTATTGTAAATCATTTAGCTTCATTAGGAAAGACATTTTCTAATGAAAATCTTATTAACAAGGTTTTAAGATGTTTGAGCAGGGATTGGCAACCTAAAGTGACGGCTATATCAGAGTCAAGAAATCTCTCAACCATGACCTTAGCCACACTTTTTGGCAAGCTCCAAGAACATGAATTGGAATTGAATAGACTCAACCAAAGTGAGGAGATTGACAAGAAAAAGAAAGGAATAGCTCTCAAGGTCACTTCCTCCATGATTAATGACGATGGAGATGGCTTGGAAATAGATGAGGAGAATCTTACTCTACTAGTAAAGAAATTTGGAAGATTCTTCAAGAAAAGTGGAGCTCAGAGAAGACCCCCATTTCCCTAAAAGAATGTCTATCACAAAGGGGAAGGAACCTCATCCACTCCTAAATGCTATGAATGTGGAGAATTGGGTCACATGAAGATGGAGTGCCCAATTTATCAAAGTAAAGTGGAAAAGTATCACAAGAGATCCTCAAGGGAGAAGAAAGAAAGAAAAGCCTACATAGCTTGGGATGATAATGACATGGATTCAACCTATAGCTCAGAAAATGAGAAGGCCAATCTATGTTTCATGGCTAGAGGAGAAGAGGAAGATAGAGACGACGTGGAGGTAACATCCTCAATTTCTAAATCAAACTCTTCCCCTTCCTATGATGAATTGCAAGATGCATTTAAAGAATTACATAATGAATCTATAAGACTTGCAAAACTTGTTTCATCATCCAAGATATCTATGTTAAATAAGGAAATTGAGGAACTTAAAAGAAAATGAAACTCTTGGACTTATTGATGCAAATTCTTCATGCATGACATGTTTATCACTAGAAAATGCATCTACACCCTCATCTTACTCATCATGTAAAGCATTTGAAATTGAGATTGAGGACTTGAAAAACACTCTTTCAAAATTTACCTATGGAAGAGATAATTTGAACATTTTGCTTGGAAACCAAAGATGCGTTTTTCAAAAGGCTGGTTTAGGGTATAATCCTAATAAACAACAAAAGTTTCTGAAGAACTTCTTTGTTTCATCAAGTACATCAAGTAGTCCTTTTATTAAATGCTTTCATTGTGGTAGGAAAGGGTATAATGCATCAAATTGCAATGTAAGGAAGAATATCAACAACAAGCTAGGAACTAAATTGGTTTGGGTTCCCAAAGGCACTTTGCCAAAGACTAACACTTAAGGACCCAAGAAAATTTAGGTACCAAAAGTCAAAAATTGAAGTGTGTTGTAGGTGTGCTTGAAGGTCAAGAATTAACCTTGGATATCTTGAAAAGTGGCTACTCCAAGCACAAAACAATAAAATGTTTCATGTTGTCCTCCTTGTCTCCAAAAGGCTTGAACTTGCATCATTTGGTTAAGTGGAGTCTTGTTCTATGCTTAACTTGGTTAACATCTTGAAAAATATTTTTTATTTGCCTTGTATATGCTAAATGAATATGCATCTTATGTGAAATAACATGCACAATATCAATTTCTTTGAACTTGACATAATGGTTTAATCATACATATAATTTGCTGCATAATTCATCATCCTTCTGCATAATATGTAAGTTTCTGCATAAAGAGCACTTTTGCTACATAATGTGATATCTTGGTGCATAATATGGTATGTTGATACATAATATGTTGTATTGCTACACAATAATGTGTTTTTGTTGCACCAAATTGCTCAAAATCCACAAAGTGATTTAATCCTTGGTAAAAGTAGTGTTTTTTGCAAAAACATGTGTTTTAGGTCAAGAACTAGTTTGTTTTTTGTGCCTTTATGATGTTTGGAATTGATTTGGAATGTTTTGGAACCTTTTTGAATGTTTTAAGTTTGGTCATTTACTGTTTAAAGTGCAAAAACTGTTTTCAACAAGCTTGTAATCGATTACAAGACCTTTGTAATTGATTACAGAGACTCTACCAAGCGTTCCAAGCAAAGTCAGAGAGCGTGTAATCGATTACACATACTATGTAATCGATTACAACGTCTCCAGAACTCGTGTAATCGATTACACCAAACATGTAATCGATTACATGGATTCTAGAGGGCTGGTAATCGATTACACACATATTGTAATCGATTACACAGGCTTTAAAAATGGTTCTCAATGCTAAAATGATCATTTTTACTTAAGATTGTCTATATATCATGAAAGCATGCATATTATTGGCTATGTGCTTAATGGTAATTGATTGTTTACATTTGTTGTGCTCAAATTACATACTATGAAAAATTTGATATTTATGAGAGCATAATGGATTAATGATCAATGACTAACCCCTATGGATCCAAAATTGGTGGATACCATAGAAAATGCTTTGAATTATATTGTAGGGTGACTATTAGCTCAAGCATGCAAGTGAAGTGAAAATATGCTACTTGAGTTTCGAAAACTTGAAATGGTCCAAGTTTTCCAAGAGTCATGAAGACTTGAAGCTTGGAAGTTGGAATCACTTACAAAAACTCAAAGAGCACACTTTTGGTGATATCAATTTCTTATTCTTATTTATGTTTTAATTTGAATATCATGTTATATTTGGAAAAGTCATATTTTTCTGCATAATGCCATTATCTTGCTGCATAATGTGACTTTTCTGCTGCATAATCTAACTTTTATTGCATTATTTTGAAATGAATATTTTTCAATGGATATTCTGGTTATATAATGCTGATTTGGTTGAATTCCTTATTGAATATTCATTATTTAGCAATGGTTTTGCTCTATAACTTCTCTCTTTGTCAAAATCTATATCTTGTATATCTTTTTGATCATGACAAAAGGGGGAGAAGTTTATGAGTCTTTGAGAAAAGGTAAATAACAAGGTACAAATTCAATGATCTTGGAATTCCAAAATTAAGGGGGAGTTGTGCAATCTCTGATCTAATCACCTCTTGAAAAATAGAGGGGGAGTAAGTCTCTAATACACCTTTTGTGAATTCCAATTTATTTGAACTAACTCTTTTCTCAAATGAATGTTTGTCATCATCAAAAAGGGGGAGAATGTAATTGGCATTGACTAAAGCAATGGTTTTGATGATAACAAACAAGAAAGGAATGGAAGTGCAAAGATCAAGTCTCAAGACTCTTCAAGCTTAGCTTATAGGACTTAGATCTTGTGTAAAGGTAAAAAGGAATCACACTAAGCTCAAACAAGTTTTAAACATATTTATAAGTGTTTCTAAAATATTTAAATGCCCAACAAACTATTTTGGAAAGCTAGTTATGGTAATAGTTCAAAACTATAAAAAATAGTCAAGTTTATGTTTTACAAAACTAACCTTTGGTTACTCTTTTGATCATAACTTTTAAAATATTTTGATTTTTGTTTTAAAACTTATTTCATATGAAAATAGACTCAAATATCTTTCCAATGAGTGGTCATTTTCTTTAAACGGATAGAAAACGAAAAAGTTATGACTAATTAAAGTTTGAGTTTTGAAAATCTGACCTTTGGTTACTATTTTGATCATATCTTTCAAAATACTTTGAGTTTTGTTCTGAAACCTCTTTCATATGAAAATAGACTCAAATATCTTTCCAATTAGTGGTCATTCGCTTTAATCGGATAAGAAATGAAGAAGTTATGACCTTTTAAAGTCAATTTTCAAAACCAGAAATGGTGTAATCGATTACACAAGTCATGTAATCGATTACAACGTTGACAGAAGCCGTGTAATCGATTACATGAAGCTTGTAATCGATTACCAAGTGCCCAGGAACGTTTCTAACGGCTATAAACGGCTAGTTTTCATAGAAAATCATTTCTAAAACCCTCCAACGGCTCTAAAATTCATTGGGCTATAAATACAAGTGTGTGGGCATCAAAAACAAGTTGGAGAACATTCTGAAAATTACCTTTGAGCATTGAAAACGAAATTCATCATCTTTTTTTCTAAATCTTTGTTTTGAGCTAAGTGTGTAAATCCTTTATACCTATAAGTTTCAAGTTGTATTATCTATTCTTCAAAAGAGTTTCTATCTTCCACACTTTGTGTAATCTATAAAGAGAGGGTGGGGTATCCCTCTAGAGTAAAGGGTGAGGTATCCCTAGAGAGTGAGACATCTCTCAAAGTTAGTAAAGGGTGAGGTATCCCTTGAGGGTGAGGCATCCCTCAAAAGTTGTAAATGGTGAGGTATCCCTATTTGAGGCTCAAGCACAAGGGTGAGGTATCCCAATATGTGTTGAGTGCTCTCAATTGTAAAGGTTATCAAGCACCTGTTGAAGCTTGAAGATAGTGGAAAATCTCTAGCAGTTGCTTGAGGACTGGACGTAGATCACAAGTGGATTGGTGATCAAACCAGGATAAACTATTGTGTTTGATCTTCTAAACTCGTCTCTTTACATTTGTGCATTTATTTTATATGTTTGCTTGAATGCTATTTATATTAGATTGTTTAATTTGTGAGTGAAGTATTCAATCTTATTTATTTATTCACTTAAATCATCCAATAGCTTCAATGAAAATTGTTCAACAAACGTTTTACGAAAATAATTTATAAACTCAATTCACCTCCCTCTTGAGTTTGAGGCCACTTGGCTAACAAAAACGATTGTGAGTTAGTTGTTTTTAATTTTGAAAAAGATTTTTGTTTTTGAAAATCTATTTCATTTCATTTTTTTATGTTTAGAAAAAGATTCAAATTATCAAGTTGTCATAACTTAAATGATTTTAAAAACTACAAGATTAACAAGATGTCACAACTCAACTAATTTCGTTTTTAAAAAACTTTCATTTGCAAAAATAGTGCAAGTTCATTATAAAAAAAATAAACCAACAAAAGAAAACAAAACATTATTTTCTTTGTTGTCTTTATGATTTTTATTTGTATCTTTAATTACTTTTACCTTAACCCAATAGAAAACGTAACCAGACAAAATCCAAAAAAAACTAAGCTTTCTTTTCATAGCTTAAATTTTTTTTCAACCCAACCTTTCAAAGTTAATCTAATCAAGAAAATAACACAAGTAAAAAAGGTATTGGTTTTTTTTTATCAATTAAAATTAAGAATGGAAAGAAAGAAAAAAGCACAAAAAGAGACTTTTAGTCTCTTCTAAAATTAAGAAAAAGAAAGTGAGAGAAAGAGACTTGTAGTCAATAAAATGAAAAAGAGAGTGCTTTTTGGATGCATTGTAAGTATGTGTTATGTTCAATTGTAATTTTTTTTATTTTAATAATTAATTATTATATAATTGATTATAATAGAACTAATTTTATGTTTGAGTATATTAGTTAAAAAATAATTTTAAAATAATCTGTTTCGTTTAGATAGTATAAAAAAACTATTTTTATATATTAAATTACCAAAAGATTTATAGATTAATTAAAAAAATTATTTAATTTAAGGTAAAATAATATTTATATCTTAAAACTTTTGAAATAATCTATAATCAGAAATCAAAAGTTTCAAACTTCAAGTTTATAAAAAGACTTAGATAATGTATTGAATTACGTACAAAAACTAAAGTTAATTTATTCAAACATGATTAAACATATATATATAAACATGTTATAATACACTAATGATACTAATTATTATATAGTAACTATTATTTATGAAAATAAAGAAGCAGTTAATGTTAGTTATTATATATTATTAGATATTGATTATTATATAATTAAATCTAAGTTAAAAAATTAATAATAAAATTATATAATAAAGAATATATATATATATATATATATATATATATATATATATTATATACTTTTTTACTATATTTACAAAACTTACATGTAAGTACTAAATTATGTATATAAATTTATATTAAAAGTTCATCAAAATATTATAACAAACAAATACCACAAAATTGTGTCATATAATTTCTAAAAGTTAAATACAAGTGTCATATAATTACAAGCATTTTTTATTTAATTTACTTTACACTTAAATATTTTTAGTTAATTTTTTTAAATATGTTGATTATTATTTTTATTCAAAACAAGTTCATTTAAGCACGTATTAAATATTTTTTTATCAAATTAAATAATTATAAATTTGGATTAAAAAAAAAACGTGTGGAAAAGTAACTGGTAATGCATATGTAAGTCACTAGTTTTTTCAAAATAATTTTAGTTGAAATGTCTCTTGATTATTATAAGAATTTGATTATTCTTAATTCTATTACTATTATAATTATACAGAATATATATTCTACATTCTATAATATTCTAGAATATAATAAAATATTCATTTTATAAATTATTCTTTTTACTATTATACTCTATATATTCTATTTTTTATTTAATTAAATATTAAATATTCTTATTTTATTCTTATTCTAGAGATTCGATAAGATTTTTTTTTTTAGTTTTATATCATATTTTTATTACCCCATATAACGAAGAGAATCTTTATCCCTAGTAAACTTTAGTCATAGTCATAAATAAAGTTTTTAAAATGAAAATTGTTATATATCACGAAAGAAATTTCATGAAATGACTCACCAATGAATTGAAATATATTGTAGTTTTTTCATTTTGTTATAATACAATATTCTTTTTATTATTATACTCTATATATTCTATTTTTGTTTAATTAAATATTAAATATTCTTATTTTATTCTTATTCTAGAAATTTTATTTTATTTTTTTATTTAATCAAATATTAAATATTATTATTTTATTCTTATTCTAGAGATTTTATATGATATTTTTTTTAATTTCATATCCTACAATTATTACCCCATACAACAAAGAGAATCTTTATCCCTAGTCAACTTTATCATAGTCATAAACAAGGTTTCTAAAATGAGAATTACTATATATCATTAAAGAAATTTCGTGAAAATGAATTAAAATGTATTGCCATTTTTCCATTTTGTAAACCAAAAATTATAAAAGAAAAAATAAAAAAATTATCCAGGTGCACTTTAACACATCGGTAGCTTTTCTACGAAATTAGTTTCGTGAAATTAATCATTTCCCTTCTAAAATATAAGCTTAAAAACCGTCCTTTTTCCCTCTTCCTTCTCATGTTGCCGAGATCTTGTCCAATATTCAGGCATGCTTATGTAAGAAATGAATAAACACCACAAAACAAGACAAATGAGTGTCCTATTCATACCACAATTTCAAGCGACGGTCCCTATAAAATGTTGCATACAATAAGAAGCTTTTTGGTGCGAGAACAAGGAGAGGCAAACACTGGTTGGTGTTCAAGGAGATCCTAGTGCAATGGCTAGGGTCGTCGAGGATGTGCCTGCACAGTAACCATGCTTCATTCTAAAGAAGATTTAAAGAAAAAACTTTTAGAAATACAGGGCAGTAAAAAGCAAGCACCGAAACTCACTATATACAATTGGAAACAAACCTCAGCAACCATGATAGAGCATGTGGAATAAACAATGTACCCCCCAGATGTTGAATTAGCATCCACAATGTCAATTGCAGCAAGAATCAGTTGTTATAGAAAAGAAACGAAAATAGTGAAAATTAATTAAAAACACATCTAAACAGAATCACATTAGTATTAAATTTTAAGATATGATTTAACTGACCAAGAAAAGGAATTTTTGAGTGAAAGAGCAAGTAAAAACTTTTGCCATTATTTTAGGCCCAAGTACAGATCATCACTTCAGTAGTCTTGATTGGTTTCATTTAATTTCAAATTTCAAAGTACAGGGAAAAAGTTATTTTTTATAATAACACTTTGGCACCATCTGACTTTTTCACTGAAGCAAGAAGAAGAAACG
The DNA here is from genome assembly GCA_029884595.1 of Ormosia semicastrata. Classification (NCBI taxonomy): domain Eukaryota; kingdom Viridiplantae; phylum Streptophyta; class Magnoliopsida; order Fabales; family Fabaceae; genus Ormosia; species Ormosia semicastrata. Next base: position 4,402,940 of record JAQQTO010000026.1, on the reverse strand, counting down.
CCAATCCAAAGAAGCAGGAACACTTATCAATCTTCAACAATTATATTATGAGTTGAAATGAACAATCTAGTCCATAAATAAATTTCAGAAAGCTGGTCCTTTAATTTGGAGGGTGTGGAAGGAACACAAAAGTGGCAGAACTAACGAAAATGTGCAATGCATAAAAATAAGAAACAAATTTCTCTACATTGAATCTTTCATTCCTTTTGCAGTACCACCTTTAATTTTTCTCTCTCCCAAACAAAACCTATATCAAAGATAAATTTACCTTCTGTAGATGGGCACTTTTCTGTATATCTTCCAAACTTTTAGAGGTTTTAACAGACTCGTCTTTGGATATAACCAGCAGACAGAAATTCAATCAGTGCCTTTCTAGGGTCTGCAAGAAGGAAAACAACAAACAAACAAACAAGGAATCTAACAAACGACAGACTTCTAAGTATTATTTACAACTTCTTACCCCAGTCCCACTGCAAGGGGCATCCAGCAATAATCTGTCAACAGAATTGACACCCGAAACCTTTGGAAGCTGAAATATAACAATATTCAGTCATGCTTACGTCAAACATGAATAAAGAGTTGCATGGTAAAACAAGAATACTCAGTCATACAATTTTTTATTCATGTTTGACGTAAGTATAACTGAATATTGCACAAGATCTGTGCAACATGGGAAGGAAGAGAGAAGAAGGGCGGTTTTTAAGCTTATATTTTAGAAACCCTGTTTATGACAATGACTAGAGCTGACTAGGGATAAAGATTCTCCATGTTGTATGGGGTAAATATAGTTTTTGACTTTTTGTTGAACCCTCCCTCTTCTAGAAAAAATAATAGAAAATATATAAAAATTGATGGATAGAAAAGTAATTAAAAATTACACAAATAAAGACTTACCGCATAAATTGGTTAAGATGTGTAAGTGTATTGTATTTAAGAGCATTTTGTTACTGTAAATAAATTACTCAATACAAATAGTCTCATAGCTAATACTCCCGAGAATACAATAACTACTTCTTCCTACTTGAAATAATAAGGGCACAAAAACTTGTAGGATTGTGCATAGGAACAAAAGTAAAAGAGTATAAAAGAGATATTTTTTCGTTTGTTTTTGTGAAAGTCATCAGCTTGGTATTTATAGAGGTGGCAAAATATGACCACTCTCATGTAACCTTACTGCCTAATAAGAGTTGTTGGATAAAAGACTTTAATGCGCTGCAACTATAGCACAAAAGCAGGAGATGGGGAAAGCAAGTATCCAACTTGCAAATAAGATAGAATCAACAAAGTGACGTTGAGAAAAAAAATAGGAAAGAGAGCAATGTACAGCAACAAACAAAAGTGGAGATAATTATTGTAACATTTTTCATAACTTAATAGTCTTAATCATGGTTATAGAAATTTAGTAATATTAGTAAGAATTATTTATTAATTTAGGTAATTTTTTATCCAATTTAAGCGTAATTCTATAACATTAATTGTGAAAAAATAATTAAAATATTTACATAAACAATTGATATAGTGAGAATAAATATAAAAAATATATTTCTTAACTAAGAACCATTGATAAGAGTTGTAAAAAATTTAAGAGATTCAACGAAGATAGTATGGTATTTTTAAGGATATCGAAGAGGAATAGCTGAAACAGCTAAATAACTTAGAAAATTATGAAATTACATGAAAATGACAAATGAGACATGAAGAATATTTTGTTATAAAATTCTAACTGAGATAAGTATCAATGAGCATATTTACTTAATCCCTTGATTTAATTTAACTTGAGACTAAGTAATAAAGTTTAATCGATAAATAATAGTATATAAAAAATTATAAAAGAATGGATTCGATGACTAAATTGAATCCTAAAATTTTTTATAAGACTTATAAATACTTAAAAACTCAATTTTAAAAATATTAAAATATATTTAACATATATAAAAATTTCAAGACAATTATTTTTATCTTTTCTCACAATTCCACCACCATACACTTTACTCTCTTTATCTAATACATAAATTGACTTTTCCTTCATCTTTTGCCTTCCTGTTTACACGGTTTAGGAGCTGAAAAATCGAGAAATGGAGACGAAACAGAGAGGGGAGAAAAGGTGGAGAAAATTTTGGTCATCCACGCCTAACACCCTCTAGATTTTTCTATCTATTTCTCATTCACTTTTCCTCTCTTTCACGTTTTACTTTCTTCCCTCTGTCCTCTGTTTCTTTTACGTGGGCAGCAGAAACGCAAAGGGAAAGAAGAGAAAAATAAAGAAAAACAAGAAGGAAGAAGGAGACAAGAGGAAGGAGAAAACAAAGGCAAGAAAGGAAAGAAAATATATGCTAGCTAGTGGAGACAAGGTAGGAGCTGATTAATTTATGTTTGCCCTTCCTCTTCTATGTTCCTCTTGATTTAAAATTCTGTTTTGGGTCTTATGAAGCTCACGGTTAAAACAAAAAAAAAAAAATAGTGGATGGTTGTTGGTTCAATTAGTTCTTCTTTATTCCTTTGAGTTTTAAGTGTAAGTTGAGATATTGTAAAATGAAAATTTTAGAGTAAATTACACTCACTCCCTCTAAGTTTGATGATATTACACTCAGTCTTATTCTTTTCTAAAAATGACACTCACTCCCATTAATTGATCAAGTTGCATAATTGTGTAAATATTTTTAGTTAAAATCTATAAGATTTTCAGTATTTACAGTTATTTGTGAAAAAAAATATTTTAAAAAAATATTATTATGTATAAATATTATCGCTTAAAATCTTGGTAATATTTTGTTTATCGATTAAAATTTGATAACATTACTAGTTAAAAAATATATATATTTTTTCAAAAACTCCTTACACATCCACACAGAGAAAATTGTAAAAGTTTTTTTTATAAAAAATATTATTATATATAAATATTACTAATTAAAATCTATAAGGTTTTTAGTATACACAGTTATTTTTAGTATACACAGTTTTTCATAAATAACTATGAATGCTAAAAACTCTATAGATTTTAACTGATAATATTTACACAATTATGTAACTTGATCAATTAATTGAGGGGTGAGTGTCATTTTTGAAAAAGAATGGGGCTGATATTTTTAAAAAAATATTTTTTAATAAATAACTTTGAATGCTGAAAACCTTAAGATTTTAACTGATAATATTTACACAATTATGTAACTTAATCAATTAATGAAGGTGTGTGTCATTTTTAGAAAAGAATGAGGTTGAGTATAATATCATCAAATCTGGAGAGGAGCAAGTGTAATTTACTCAAAATTTTATATTCTTAGCTAAGGTTAGTCACAGCTAAACAGAATCATATAGGGGAGTATTCTCTAATTTATATTTCCATCTTGTTGCTTTGATTTTTGGAGTATTTTGTGAAAGAATTTAGTTGGTAAGCATAGAGAACATTGAGTTTGACTCTAGGTTAGCCACAGCTAGACCCTAATGGAGAGGTTTATGATTAAATTTTGTGACTCTCTATGCTTCTATAACCATTTATTAACTTAGTTGATTAAGGAATTGGTGAGTATTTGATGAGTTTGTAAAGGTGGTTTATTATGAACCTTGGTTATGGCATATACTAGTTCAATTGTGTTTGATATTATGACATATTCCTAGTCATTTGTGTTTGTTGTTGATTAATTGAGAAATTATGAATTTATAAAGGAATTCTAGCAAAATGCCTTCTTGAAGTGATCTTATAGATTTTGAATGGCCATGTAGGCCGAATGTCATCTTAAGGAGTTATAGTAAACTCCTTGATGTATTTAGTTGAATGAATGACAAGTAATTTTGGTAATATCCATTTTGATATTCAATTAAGAATTGGATGTTTTTAGTATTGGTTGCTTGTTGAGAATTTGTTGAATATGATGAAGGAAGTGGTATTGAATACTTGTTGTGAATTTAAATTTGCATTGCCCCTTTGAATGCCAAGTTGAGTTAATCGAAATGAATATGTGAATTTTGCTCCCTTAATTCTTTAAGGTTGAGTTAGAATACGTGATTGTTTGATCAGTACTCATGGGATTTGGAATTGATTGGTATATGAGAATTTTGAACTTTTACCCTTGAATGTGAAGGATATTAGTTTTATTATGTTTTTCCCACTCAGTATCCTTTTTATGTGACTGTAGTTTCACTTAGTATAATGAATTTTGGAGTTGATTCTGTATAGGAGAAGGGTATCCAAAATTCCATTAAAATCATGGAGATGATCCTCTGTGAGGAAGGGGATCCTGTATTCTTGAAATTCCTCATCATGTTTTCTCACTACATTTCCCTCATAGGATATTAGTGATATAGAACTTGAGCTATATGAGGTAGCTCTCACCTATTATGGTGTGTGTGATATGGGTTCAATGAGAATAAGCGAGTATTTGAATAAGCACTGAGAAGAATTTGCAATTGAATTTAACATTACTCTGAATATGAAGTAATTCTGTGTGACTGGTGAATGATCATGAATAGGTTGAAGTGCATTAATCTAAAAACTACTAGTAAGTGAATGTGAATGGTATTGTGATGAAGGACATTAATGATGAAATATAATTAAAGACAAAATATGATAAAGAATGAGACATTTGAATTTACAATGGATGATATATAGAGTAATGATATTTGATGTTTGATAAGTTATGAAGAATGATATTTGATATGATGAGATTCGATAAATGATTTGATTTATATATAAATTTGATGGAGTACTTAATTTTATACTTTATGAGTCATTTATTTGATATATTTGATGATTGGTGATATTTGGTAAATAATAGGAATTATTGGATTTTACAAATTGATTTTTATAAAGGATAATAATCGAAGTTCTATTTCGGAAAAAGAAATGACTAGATTTGGCAGTTTGATACCTTTCTAGTTTATACAAGATAATTTGAGTTTTTTTTTTGAAAAAAATGAATATTTTCCCAAAATAGCTAGAAATATTATGATAACACTATTTTTTAATAAAATTATTGAGAATTTTTTGAATTATCACTCCTATTTCTATGTATTTTCATAATATTTTCAGGGACGAAGAAGATACTGGTAAGCAGAACAGAAGATCAAAGTTATGGAGGAATAAATTAGTTGTAATTCTAGATGGAGTATGTATAAATTTTGTATAAATAGTATCATGCAAGCATATAATGTATTTATTTGTATTAAGAAGAATGTATTTGTATAAAGATCTTTTCGATATATGTATATTATTACACTCACATCAGGCTCATATTTTCATATAAGTTATAATTTTTTTTTCAAATTTGTCAATAATAAAATGACATACTTAATTCTAGTTATTAATATGTAATTTCGAATACGTTATTAGGAATAAAGTTAAGGATGTTACAATTATCTCCAAATAACAAAATTTGATAGAGACAGAAAAATAAGATCAAAGGTTATTTTTGGCTTTGAAATAATTAAATAAAAATAAAAATTATAACACCTCCCTCATAGGAGACATTTCAGCTAAAATTGTTTTAAAAAACTAGTGACTTACAGATGCATTTCTAGTTACTTTTCCGCACGGTTCTTTTTAGATTCAAATTTACAATTATAAGTTTTAATTTAATAAAAAATAATTAATACGTGCTTAACGAACTTGTTTTGATTAAAAAAATAATCAACATATTTTAAAAATAGTAGAGAAAATTGAGATAAACTAACGGGTGCGCACTTTGTTCAGTGAGTCAACTTCCTAGATCCAACAGAATGTAGCAATATCAGATAAAAAAATAAGAAAGAAAATATAAACATAAATCAGTTCTAGGAATTAACACATCATCGGGTTTTTGTTTAGTGTCACAACTTGATAGGAAAATTCCATGCTGCAACTACATAAATGTATTGCAGAGGGAAAAGCACACTTAAGCAAAATGTGTATAAATGTAGCATGCTTTCTTTACAAGCAAGAGCACCTCTACCAGTTTAAGACTGAAACACCAAAATTTATAGTCCAAAATAAAATAAAATGTAGAATAAAAATGATCAGAAATATTCAAAGCATGCCAACTGGATATTATATCTGCAAAAATTAGCACATATACACATTAAAACAAAGGAATGAGCATACCATTCATACACCATCAAAAGAGAAGCATTTCAGGTACAAAAGAACCGCACCATTATCGCCTTTTTGTTCAACAAATTTTCGAGCTGTAATTCATTCAGAACGCAGAATTCTCACAAATTATAATGAATTCAAAATGTCCAAAATGAATAGCATGAATTGCATGTATCTTTCACAAAACCACACGACAAGTAATTGATTATAATTCCTTTCATAATACTGGCCACTTTTAAATCATTGCCATGAAAAGAAATGTATATGCTCTTTAGTGCCAAAAGCTGGATATACATGGTTTGAAAATGCTAAGGAAATTACAAACTAAAGGAATTAGTAAGATATTTTTACATACCAGTATTCTTCAGAAGAGCAGCAATATAAGTTGTTTTACCACCAGGTGCAGCCCTGCAAGAAACATAAACTGCCTTCAGCATGTAAACAGAAAGTTCTACCACATAGATAACCTGTACAAAACCAAATATTGCAAGGAAAGAAATATATACTGTGCATTGCTACTGGGATCACAGAGTGCTTATATTAAAAATCTAAATGATTGCATCTTCTAAACCTCCATACGCATTTTGAGAAAATTCTTGGACTGAAGTTATTCTCACTGGAGCAATAACAGCCGTTTGTTAAACTAAAGAACTGGTCAAGGGAAGCCTAACAGAGACCAGATTGACAAAGGGGAAAAATAAAATATATGTTCGAACTTTTCCATATTGATTTTCTGATGCATAAGTGTTGCCCGTTAGCTAGACTATGCAAGCGCACATGTCGACAAGTAATATAAATGAGTATTCAAGTATCATTTCATGAGGACTGTATTAAAAATTATGCTAATTATTAACTAATTGCTACTTGCTCTCTATTTCAAGAAATCGAATTAATTTTGGGATTAATTAATAAACAAAATAAATTAATAATTTTAAAATAAGATAAAAATAAACAGAGAAGAAACAATGGGTTGAGAATCTAGAGTCTAATTTCACTTATTATTTTATTTGATTTCACGCAATCCTTTCTTTGCTATTGATCCTAAACTGGTTATGATAGCTAACGTGTTTAAGCAATTACAAACCTCTTTCAATGACTTTGTAAACCTATGGGCATTAATCAAAACACTATATTTCTATGTGAATTAACAAAATTCCATGCATTGAGAATAAACATCAAACACTTGCTATCATGACCAATAAGTACATTTCTATCCTATTGGTAAATTAATTCATTCATACAATTGAAATTCATTGAACATGCATTCTCTAATTTCATAGTCCAATATCCAAATCCCTATTTTTAGTTCCTTGGGTTCACCAAGACAACACAAATAATAGTCAATCAAATGTGCGCACTAAACATAGAATTAGAAAATCATAATATGAATTATCACAAGAGCAAGAAAGAAGTACAATTAAATCAAATCACATAACAAGATTCATTAGACCCCAAAAAAGAGAATTAGAATATCAAAGTTACAAAGGAAATAAACCAAAGAGAGAACATCAAATTCATCATAAAAATAAAGAGAAAATGAAGGGAAGAACTATGTGTTGTATTGGACGAGCAGGTTCTTCAAGCTTCTCTAAATTCTTATCAATCACTTGCTTCTCTCCCTCCTAGGTCAATCTCCAGAGCCTCCGCCTCTCCCTCTCCCAAATCCTCTCAAATTGAGTTTAAGAATCCAAAAAATTGCCTCTCACTCCCGTTAAGTTAGGTTAAATACGTAACTTCATGTAACAGGGAGTGTCGCAGCACCAAATTTGGGAAGTGTCGTGGCTCCCTCCTCTCTAGACTGTAAAACACTGCTTTCCCGAGAATTGGAGGCCACGGCTCCAGTGAGGACGTGTCGCGGCCTCCCCTGTTTTCAAGAGGATTACTCATGTTCCCAATCGTGATGTTTCCTTATGCACTCCCTTTCTTCTTTGCAAGGTCCTGAAAGTAAATAAACACTAAATTAGTCAAATATTTATTAAAAACAAGATAAAAATCAAGGATCTAACCTATGAATGCATCAGAAAATGCTTGTATAATAACTCTATTTCACAGAGTTATCACACCCTCAAACTTACAATTTTGCTAATCCCGAGCAAAACAAAGTAAGATTGCCTTAACTTCTCATACTCAGCATCAAGTATCTATTTATTTACATGCAAATCCCAACCATTCTAATTCCAAAATGCTTATGATAATGTGACATCATGCTAAATCTCATATTTAATGGTTCAAAGTTGATCCAATGTCAAACATGCATGCCATCTAATCTTTAGCTCTTGTTGTCATGCCTCAATTTTTATGTAAAAGATTTCTCAAAAGATGATTAAGGAATCCTTTCCTAACTCTAGGATGCACATCCAAGAAAACTCATGATGATACCCAAGCAATTTCAACTCAGATTCCCTTAAAAATGTCCTTCATCCCTCTCTCCACTAATGTAGAACCAAGCATGATTAATGATCAAGAGAGTCTTCCAAGCTTGTAACGTAGGGCCAAGGTAATGGGTAAGGAAATGAAAGGAAGGAATAAATAAATATTAGGACACATAATCTTGCAAAATGACCTAAATGAACCAAACAACCATTACACACAAGGCACATTTTCTAGCATAAGAACCCCCAAAAGCTTGTTTCCTAGCACAGGGCAAAATTAGCACAAAGAACTTTTCTTTCTTTTTTGTCATTTCAAACTTTTTCTTGCAATTTCTTACTTACTTTTTTTTTCACAAATATGCTAGATTCTATACATGTCTATCCCTTGTTTCTTCTAACTCAACTAAGCATTTGCAAGATATGCTCCCAACACGGACAATGGTGAATAAATTATAACTAAGGGCTAAAAGGAAAGGATAATATGGGTAAAGAACAAAACATAAAGGTCAATCTCATTAACAAGGCTCAAAATAGATACTAGAGATATTCATGCATACAAAGGTAGGCTTGAAAGGCTCAACCAATCCAAAGAACGCCCTAGTCATTTCATCAAACATGCTTAGCCTAAACTTTCGCCTCAAGAGAAAGTCATGCATTATTTCAAAAATTAAATTTTCATCATAACAAGGCAAGTCACAGCTTTCTTTAGATATGCACCACTTTTCTTATTCCAAGATTCTCAATCATATAAAGGGAAATGCATTTACATATCAACAAAATACTATTAAATTTCAAATGACATGCATATTTTCCCAGAATCAACAATTAATCCAACAACAGATATATCATAGATCCAATCAATCACATCAAAATTTAACATTACATCAGTGACATATCAGATATTTCAATGCAACGCACACAACATGCACTGATATGCAAACCCCCTCAAACCTAAACACAACATTGTCCCTAATGTTGGATACAACTGAAATTAAAATGAGGACAAGGATAGAAACAACCTTAAAGATGGACATCAATCATCTACATCCTCAAGATGTCTTCAGCTGGCAGTGACATGTACATAGGAAACTGATCCATAGGCGCTCCATTATGCTCAGCCTAAAAACGTATCATTGACACCGTATAATCAAATTGGGCTTGCATGGTTGTAGATAACCGTGCAAGTTGCTACTCGATGTGGTCAAGGCGGTCTGAAGTAGATTGAGGTGCACGTCTGGGGGGGCGCGGCTGAGGAGGATGGGGTGGTGCCTCATATGGACTGGCTAATTGAGACAGAACTCGTAAGTTTAGGTCTGGTTTGGGGTGATCAAGTCCTCAGTTGAGGACCATGTGACACCAGCCCACTTGCATAGTGCAGTAATCAAGGAAGGGAACCATAAACCTTGCTGACTTGAAGTGGTAGCTGCAATGATTTGGCTGTTGATCAACTTACTGATATCAATTTGAAATTTTGCCACAATAGCATACAGAAGAATGGCCTGCACTGTAGGAACATGTGACAAATGAGTGGTGGGGAGAAGGCGACAAGCAATAAAATGATACCAAGCTTTCTCATCGGAGCGCAAAAATGCTCGAGGTACTTAGACATATTAGTCACCTATCATCTTCCATCGCGTACCCGGCACACAGAGTCGGGTGGTCAAATCCTCCATATCAACTAGGGGTGATCATGAGTCGGGTCGAGTCGGGTTTGGGGAGAGAAAAATCCAAACCAATTAAGTAAGGTTGAGTCGGTTCGGGTCGGGTCGGGTTTGTGATTTTTTTTTTGAGTAACCCAAACCGAACCAACCCGATTACAATCGGGTTGGTCGGGTCACCGGGTCGGGTCATCGAAATTAAATAAAAAAATAATTGAATTTAAACAAAACGACGTCATTTTATGGGTCATCGGGTCGGTCACTTAAACCCGTAATTCGAACCAATAAGAGGTCGAGTTTAATTGGGTCGACCCGAACTGACCCGAATACCCGAACCAACTAAGATATTTGTAATCAGGCCGGGTCAATCGGGTTTTCGGGTCGTTGGTTCGGGTTGATCACCCCTAATATCAACATCACCATCAATAAAGTGTTGATAGTCACACACTTCGGGAGAAGCACGTATGTCATAAACTGCTCTGATAATATCCGGCTCAAAAGACACTCACTTCCCGTGCACATGTACAATGCTATTCTCATGGAATGCGACATTAGCATAAAACTCCCTAACCAAAGGACTTACACCAGCTTCAGGGCGAGCACAAAGTGTCTCCCAGTGATGATGGGCAACAGTAGCATGGAAGTGATGAATGTTACCAAGTGGCTTCCAATACTCAAGAGGGGGGTGAATTGAGTATAAAAACTTTTTCACAAAACCTCTTTTTAATTAAGACAAATATTAAAAACTTAATAAATAAATACACAGAAGGAGCGAGAAGAAGAAAAGAAACAATAAAGAAATGCGTGATAAATAAATGTGCGATAAAAATTAAATTGCATAAAATAAAGAGATTAGGGAACGAGAGAAGCGGGCATAGTATTTATCCCGGTTCGACCACTAACCCACTTGTGGTCTACGTCAGTCCTCGAAAGCCGAGATTTTTCACTAAGTATACAAGCTTCAATAGGTGCTTGCTACCGTTACAAAATAGAGCATTTTTCACACACAGGGATACTCTACCCTTGTGCTAAAGTCTCAGCCTGCAGGGATACCTCACCCTTATACAAACCTTGAGGGATACCTCACCCTCGATACAAAATATCAGAAAAAAATAGATGAAGAGAAACTCTCACTCAGAGTAAGTAATACAAATTGAAGTGCTAATGGAGCTCTCACAGAAATATCTCAAAGTTTTTAATCAAAAAGAGCGTAGAAAATAGTTTTCACAAATCAGAGTAATCAGAAAATAATTCAGAGTTACGGGCAAAGAAAATCGTGACCCAAGCTTGCTATTTATAGGGAAAAACACCGAGACAGCCGTTTAGGTATAATTAATAGCATTTAAAACAAATTTGAAAGCTGTCTGTTTCCATATGCGTAAATAAAAGCTTCGTGTTTATTCGAATAGACCAAGAGTTTATTCGAATAACACTGTTTCTGAAACCAAGTTAAAAACTCATCTGAAATAGGTTATTCGAATAACCAATATGTTATTCGAATAACTCTGTTAAAACCAGAGTTTTAAAAATAAGGAGTTATTCGAATAATAGCTCGTCTATTCGAATAACATAGTTTAAAAGTAGTTCAGACAAAAAGATTTATTCGAATAACGTATGAGTTATTCGAATAACTCACTTTAAAACATGATTCTGAAAAACTCATTTATTCGAATAAAGGATAGTTTATTCGAATAAATACTTAGAAGACAGTGTTCTGGAAAACCTTAGTTATTCGAAGAACAGGGTAGTTATTCGAATAACACTTTTTAGAAAACAAACCACGAGGGGGTGTTTATTCGAATAGGCTAAGCTCTATTCGAATAACTCAGTTCAAAAAGGGTTTGAAAAAGATGTTTTCAAAGACACTAAGTTTAAAACCAAGTTTCTTCTCTTTCAAAAACAAAGAGATATCAATGTGAGTTCCGTACAATAGATCCTAAGTCCTAATGCTAATCAAATATAAACATGGACTTGGTCTATTTATCATCTTCATTTATACTTCGCGTTTGTTATCATCAAAACAAGTCTTCAAAGGTATGCATCCAAACACATTCTCCCCCTTTTTGATGATGACAAACTATCAATGAGGCTATTAATGAGAAAAGCGTTAGTGCATATAATTGGAATTTACAAAGAGGTATAAAAGCTTACTCCCCCTCTTTAATTAAAAGAGGTAATATATATCAGATATATACGCAGCTCCCCCTTTCAATTTGAATCCAATCTCATTTTAAATTTACCTGTCTTTTCTCAAGTATAGTCAAAAAATCAAATATTTCTCCCTCTTTTGTCATGAGCAAAAAGAAAGGGTAAGTCCTACAAACATATATAAGAATGCATAAAAAGAAATGTACTCATAGCAATAGATCAACAGGAAATTTTATTTATGCATTAATAACAAAGAGAGTCAATTACATAAGCCAGAAATAAATAACATGAAGCCAAAAATAGATAGCCTAAGAACTAAAGTTCCTAGAAGTAAGCATCCAGAGGTGGTGGTGAAGAAGCTGGTGCAGGAGCAGGTGAAGCAGATCGAAGAGCCGCAACCTCACGTTCAACGCCTTCTATTCTATCAAACAGAATAGAGAAGGTATGTTCCATGTAAGCTCGATTGTCTTGCAAGGTGGCCATGATCTGTTCCAAAGTGACAGGAGCAGGAGCAGCAGTAAGTACATTAGCAAGAGCAGCAGGGGCATTAGCAGGGTCAACCTCATCCTCAGCAACCTCATCTGGGTACACCCAGCCTTCATCGGTTTGGATCATCTTCATCTTCCGTAAGGTGTGAGCGCCAAAGACGTTGTGGCGAGTCAGAGCAATGGCTCGCTCAGTCTCCAAGACTTGAGGAAACTTGCTCAGCAAAGTAGTGACAAGAATGCCATAAGGTAAGTCAGATTTCTCCTTGCCCTTGGCCCTCATCATATGCCTCATGATGAACACAGGCCAGTTGATCTGATGGCCATTCTTCAAAAACCACAGCATGAAGACATCTTCCTCGCTGAGGTAGGCGTAGTTGCCACCACGAGGAGCCAGGATGTGAGCATAGGCGTAATGCAGAAGCCTATCTTGGCTCTTCAGTATTCCACCTTTGAGACCCTTGTCAGGCAGGGCTAGACCGGGCTTCAGCAGGTCTTCAACCGCCTGAAGCTTGTTGAAGTCTTCAAGAAAGGGCGTGTCACCATCTTCAATAAGGGCGCCAGAAAACTGCAGCCTGAACAGAGTCAACCAGTCCAGCGGTGTGATCACAATGTTCTGATCACATACCTCAGAGAGTAGGTTCTGACCATCGAAGGCCAGATTGCAGAAGAACATCTTCACCAGAGCAGGATAGATGGTAGCTCGGTGAGAGCAAAGCTAAAGAACTCCCTGGTTTTGCAGCAGGGTCAGAAAGTCAAAGCCGCGATGCTGTTGGAAGAAGGAGAGGTCCAGGTACTTGAGTTGAACCAAGTTTCACTCCTAGAAGTACGAGATGAAGCGTGCACGATGTTCTTCATTGGAGGAGAGCCTTCTCATATCAAGAGGGTTGGAGCCTGGAGTGTTCTTCGTGCGTGGACGCTTGCTGGAGGAGGAGGCCATGAAGGATAGGTGAGAGAGTGTGAAGAGCAGAGACGATGGAAGGTGAAAAGGTTTAAGAGGCAGAAGCAAGGGAGACGTGAAGAGCAGAGAAGAAAGAAGAGGGTGGAGACGTATGGGGGCGCAGGGTTTATTTAAAGGAACCCCGTGTTTTATTCGAATAAACTGAGGTTTATTCGAATAAACCTTACAGGAAAGCTGAACAGACAGGCGCACAGGAACCTGAACAGGTGAAACGGCTAAGGTTTATTCGAATAGAAGGGGATCTATTCGAATAGAACGTCTGGGAAAGCTAAGCGTTTTGGCCAGCTGACAGGGTTTATTCGAATAACTATGTGAGTTATTCGAATAGACTGAGGCCAATCAGTCAACACTGATAGAAACAGGTTCAGGTTATTCGAATAACCTGGGGTCTATTCGAATAGACAGAGACCGAGACCAGAACCTGATAAAAAAAGGGATTCTGGTTATTTGAATAAAAAAGGACTTATTCGAATAAGCAGAGGGCAGAAAGAAACACTAATAAACGAAGGCTTCTGGTTATTCGAATAGGGAAAGTGATATTCGAATAAACAGAGATGAGAAACACACAGGTTTTAACAGAGGAATCAGTTTATTCGAATAAACTGAGTTCTATTCGAATAAGGCTGATGTTCAACACACATAATAACAAGCAGTAAAGGAGTTTATTCGAATAAAACCTTGCTTATTCGAATAAAGCTAACACAGAAGCATAGAAAAGACATACGCTTATGAGATTGAAAGCATATAATCATGATAAAATTCAGCAATAAACACGTAATTTAAATATTGGATTGATCAATTATGCCCAATTATCCTCGAATATAAAAGAATGCTTCTTTTGCTAAGGGTTTAGTGAAGATATCTGCAAGTTGCTTAGATGTTTCAACAAACTCAAGAATGCAATCCCATTTTTGTACATGATCTCTAATAAAATGATGTCTTATCTCTATATGGTTTGTTCTAGAATGCAGTATTGGATTCTTAGAGATATTTATTGCACTAGTGTTATCACATCTTATCAGGATGTGATCAAGCTGAAGACCGTAGTCTAAAAGTTGTTGCTTCATCCAAAAGATTTAAGCGTAACAACTCCCGGCTGCAACATATTCAGCCTCAGCGGTAGACAAAGCCACACTATTTTGTTTCTTACTATGCCAAGAAACTAAAGAACTACCAAGCAAGTGGCATGTCCCACTAGTACTTTTTCTGTCCAATTTGCACCTAACATAATCAGAGTCAGAATAGCTTATTAGGCTACAAGAGGCACCCTTAGGGTACCACAAGCCTATATGTGAAGTGCCTATTAGGTATTTCATTATACGTTTAACAGCACTTAAATGAGATTCCTTAGGGTTTGCCTGATATCTAGCACACATGCATACACTAAACATAATATCTGGCCTACTAGCAGTAAGATAAAGGAGAGATCCAATCATACCTCTATATTTCATTATTTCTACTGATTTACCTCCTTCATCTTTGTCCAAGTAGCAAGACGTGCCCATCGGAGTGGCCATGTGTTTAGCGTTTTCCATTTCGAATCTCTTGAGCAATTCCTTGCAATATTTTGTTTGACTTATGAAAGTCCCTTCGTTCGTTTGTTTGATTTGAAGTCTGAGGAAGAAATTCAATTCTCCCATCATTGATATTTCAAATTCATTCTGCATTAACTTAGCAAATTCCTTGCAAAGGGATTCATTAGTAGCACCGAAGATAATATCATCCATATATACTTGCACAAGAAGAATGTCATGCTTTTTATTTTTAATAAAAAGAGTAGTATCGACTTTTCCTCTTGAAAAACTATTTTCCAAAAGAAACTTACTCAACCTTTCATACCAAGCTCTAGGAGCTTGCTTTAAACCATATAAAACCTTTTTAAGTTTAAAAACATGGTTGGGCAGTTCATGATTTTCAAAACCCGGAGGTTGTTCAACGTATACCTCATCTTGAATATAATCATTTAGAAAAGCACTTTTGACATCCATTTGATATAATTTGAAATCCATGATGCAAGCATAAGCAAGTAACATTCTTATAGCTTCTAATCTAGCTACAGGTGCATAGGTTTCTTCATAATCTATTCCTTCTTCTTGATTATATCCTTTAGCAACCAATCTAGCTTTGTTTCTAGTTATTAAACCATTTTCATCAAGTTTGTTTCTAAAAACCCATTTAGTTCCAATTATGGGGTGATTATTAGGTCTAGCAACTAATTCCCAAACTTGATTCCTTTCAAACTGATTTAATTCCTCATGCATAGCTAAGATCCAATGTTCATCATCAAAAACTTCAATTAAATCCTTAGGTTCAATTTGAGAAACAAAAGCTAAGTGATTACAAGCATTTCTAAGGGAGTTACGAGTACTTACACCTTTAGATACATCACCGATAATTTGATCAAGGGAGTGATATTTTGAAGTTCGCCATTCTTTGGGAAGTTCCAAAGCTTGCGAATCTTCTTGTCTTTGTTCATCTTCTTTCTCCTTGATTTCCTTTTCTTTACTGTCCAAATGTGTTTCCGCCAAGATTTCTGCTACATCATCAACAACAAGATCCGACTTTGCCGATTCCAAGGATTTTTCCTTTTTTGTTATCACCATAAGTGACGTGTCCATGATTCTTTGGAATAAGCATGGTGAATTTTGAGTCATTCCCGGTCATGTGCTTGGAACAGCCGCTATCAAGATACCAATTTGAACTCCTAGTTTTCAAGCACACCTACAACACAAGTTTAGTTTTTAACTTTTGGTACCCAAACTTTCTTAGGTCCTTGTGTGTCAGTTTTGGGTATAGTACCCTTGGGAACCCAAACCATTTTTGTTCCAACTTTTGTATTTATGTTTTTCCTTGCATTACATGTTGAAGCACTATGTCCTTTTCTTCCACAGTAAAAGCATTTAATAAAAGGACTACTTGAGATACTAGAATGCATAAAGAAGTTTTTATAGAGTTTTTGTTAATTTTTCGGGTTGTAACCTATCCCAGCTTTTTGAAAAACCACTCTTTGTCTTCCTAATAAAATATTTAAGTTATCCCTTCCAAAGGTGAATTTAGAGAGAGTGTTCTTTAGGTCTTCATTTTCTTTTTCAAGTATATGACATGAAGAACAAGATGAAGAAGTAGAAACATGTGAAGAATGATTTGTGCATGCATCGATGATTCCTAAAGTTTCGTTTTCAATTTTTAATTCTTCTATTTCTTTATTTAAAACAAGAATTTTATTTTCTAAAGAAGAAATTGTTTTCTTAGAAGAAGAGATAATTTTTGTTAATTTTAATGATTCTTCATGTAATTCTTCAAAAGCGTCTTGTAACTCATCGTAAGAAGGTAATAAAGTAGTATTAGAACTTACCTCGTTTTCACTTTCTTCTTCATCTCCTTTTGCCATGAGACACAGTTGAGTTTCTTCGCTATCTGAGCTGTCAGTTGAGTTCATGTCGTTTTCATCCCACACTATGTAGGCTTTTCTTTCCTTGAAGGGCTTCTTTTCAAATTTCTCCTTTTTCTTTTGATATACTGGGCACTCCATTTTCATGTGATCAGGTTTGCCACATTCATAGCAAGTTGGAGTTGATGAAGCTCCTTCGCCTTTGAAATGTGTCTTTTTCGGAGGGAAGGGAGGTCATCTTTACGTTCCCTTTTTCCTGAGAAATTTACCAAACCTTTTAACTAGCAAACTCAGATTTTCTTCACTTACCTCGATGTTCTCTGAACTTTCTTCATTTTCTTCATCATCATTGTCGAATGTTGATGAAGTGGCTTTGAGTGCTATCCCTTTTTTCTTTTTATCGTTCTCTTCGCTTTGGCTTAATCTACTTAGTTCCAATTCGTACTCATGAAGTTTTCCAAAGAGGGTAGCTAAAGTCATTGTGGACAAATCCCTTGATTCTGATATGGCTGTTACTTTGAGTTGCCAAATCCTGCTAAGACATCTCAAAACTTTGTTAATAAAATCTTCGTTAGAAATTTTTTTTCCTAAAGATACAAGATAATTAACTATGTGGGTGAACCTCTTTTGCATTTCCTGAATGCTTTCTCCTTGGTTCATTATGAATAGTTCATATTCACGAGTTAGAAAATTGATTCTCGATCTCTTAACTTCACTAGTACCCTCATGGGTAACTTGCAAAGTATCCCACATTTCTTTAGCAGTTTTACAATTTGAAATTCTAAAAAACTCATCATATCCCAAAGCAGTAGTAATAATATTTTTGGCTTTTAAATTAAATTAAACTTTTCTTTTGTCTTCATCAGACCATTTATTTTGTGGTGTTTCGGTCCTTACACCATCGATCTCATGTGTGGGTATAAAAGTACCATTTTCGACAGCATCCCAAACATCTAGATCAATAGCTTTGATGAAGATTTTCATTCTTTCCTTCCAATATGCGTAACCATCCCCATTGAAAAAGGGTAGTCGATTTATGGAAGATCCTTCTGAAAAACCATTTGAAGAAGTCATGTTCTCTTGAAGCTGCTAAGCTCTTTATACAAGAGTCTAACTCTGATACCACTTGTTACCAAGCGGCTTCCAATACTCAAGAGAGGGGTGAATTAAGTATAAATTTTTTTTCACAAAACCTTTTTTTAATTAAGACAAATATTAAAAACTTAATAAATAAATACACAGAAGGAGCGAGAAGAAGAAAAGAAACAATAAAGAGCAGCGATAAATAAATGTGCAGTAAATTAAATTGTATAAAATAAAGAGATTAGGGAACAGAGAAGCAGGCACAATATTTATCCTGGTTCGACCACTAACCCACTTGTGGTCTACGTCCAGTCCTCGAAAGCCAAGATTTTTCACTAAGTATACAAGCTTCAATAGGTGCTTGCTACCGTTACAAAATAGAGCACTTTTCACACACAGGGACACTCTACCCTTGTGCTAAAGTCTCAGCTTGCAGGGATACCTCACCCTTATACAAACCTTGAGGGATACCTCACCCTCGATACAGAATATCAGAAAAAAAAATAGATGAAGAGAAACTCTCACTCAGAGTAAGTAATACAAATTGAAGTGCTAATGAAGCTCTCACAGAAATATCTCAAAGTTTTTAATCAAAAAGAGCGTAAAAAATAATTTTCACAAATCAAAGTAATCTGAGTAATCAGAAAATAATTCAGAGTTATGGGCAAAGAAAATCGTGACCCAAGCTTGCTATTTATAGGGAAAAACACGGAGACAGCCATTTAGGTATAATTAATAGCATTTAAAACAAATTTGAAAGCTGTCTGTTTCCATATGCTTAAACAAAAGCTTCGTGTTTATTCGAATAGACCAATAGTTTATTCGAATAACACTGTTTTTGAAACCAAGTTAAAAACTCATCTGAAATGGGTTATTCGAATAAATAATATGTTATTCGAATAACTCTGTTAAAACCAGAGTTTTAAAAATAAGGAGTTATTCGAATAATAGCTCGTCTATTCGAATAACATAGTTTAAAAGCAGTTTAGACAAAAAAAATTATTCGAATAACGTATGAGTTATTCGAATAACTCACTTTAAAACACGATTCTGAAAAACTCATTTATTCGAATAAAGGATAATTTATTCGAATAGATACTTAGAAGACAGTGTTCTGGAAAACCTTAGTTATTCGAATAACAGGGTAGTTATTCGGATAACACTTTTTAGAAAACAAACCACGAGGGGATGTTTATTCGAATAGGCTAAGCTCTATTCGAATAACTCAGTTCAAAAAGGGTTTGAAAAAGATGTTTTCAAAGACATTAAGTTTAAAACCAAGTTTTATCTTCTCTTTCAAAAACAAAGAGATATCAATGTGAGCTCCGTACAATAGATCCTAAGTCCTAATGCTAATCAAATATAAACATGGACTTGGTCTATTTATCATCTTCATTTATACTTCGCGTTTGTTATCATCAAAACAAGTCTTCAAATGTATGCATCCAAACATAACAAATTTGCTCAGGGAAGTTAAATCCCCGCTCCAGAATAAAAATCTTTGAGACCAAAGATTGCTCATGACGTGTTTGAGCTTCTGGTGATACGAATCAGTGATGATCAAAAGAGGGATGCCCTTAGGAGCGACTGCGCTTAGGTGCCATTAAACTTGCCAATGAAGATCATAAAAATAAAGAGAATTTAAACCTCAAAAAGTAATTGCAGGCATGGTTAAATTTGTTCAACAGTTCACAACACATTTTTTTTCATAATGCAAAACGAAGCCGCGACACATGTGTTTGTGAGTGCCACAACATATAATTATCTGGACCAATTATGCACAAAATTAGAGCCACGACACATATTTTTTGGTGTCGTGGCCTCTCACTCTCTGGTCTCTCAGTGTTTGGGACCTACGAGCTAGGAGCCGTGACACAAAATTGTGGAGACCGTGGCACACCTGTTGCTCCTCAAAAATTCCATGTTATCAGTATTTTACTGAGAAACTATACACAATCATCATTTCAGGGCACACTCTAACCAAAATAACATGAACTAAACAAATTTCAAACACCCAATTAAATCCAAAAACAGATAGAAAACAATACTACGAATGCAAAAACAAATTAAACAAAATAAGAGAGGGTGTAGAACTTGGGTTGCCTCCCAAGAAGCGCCCTGATTATAGTCATGAGCTGGACTTTCTCTGAGTATTCAAGGTTCAACCAAGGTGATGGAGGACTTTTGTCGAGCTATTTCTCCTCCCCAGTAATGCTTTAGTCTTTTCCCATTCACCTTGAAACTTGATGAGGAATTTGGTGAAGTAATC
Organism: Ormosia semicastrata; assembly: GCA_029884595.1. Taxonomy (NCBI): domain Eukaryota; kingdom Viridiplantae; phylum Streptophyta; class Magnoliopsida; order Fabales; family Fabaceae; genus Ormosia; species Ormosia semicastrata. Next base: position 4,382,509 of record JAQQTO010000026.1, on the reverse strand, counting down.
TCAATAGCTCCATAAGGAAACGCTTTAATTACCACGAACGGGCCTGACCATCTCAACTTCAACTTTCCTGGAAACAATTTGAGCCTTTAGTCATACAGTAAGACTTGTTGACCTACCTCAACCTCTTCTCAACAATATGCCTATCATGCCATCTTTTGTCTTTTTCCTTATAGAGCTTGGCATCCTCATATACTCAAAAAAGAATTTCGTCTAACTCATTCAACTGGAGAAATCATTTTTCACCTACAGTTTGAAGATCAAAATTTAGCTTTTTGATAGCCCAGTAAGCATGATGGTCCAACTCTACCGGCAAGTGATAAGCTTTCCCAAACACAAGATTATATGGAGATATGCTAATAGGAGTTTTAAAAGTAGTGCGATAAGCCCACAAAGCATTTTCCAACCTTTTTAACCAATCCTTTCTTAAAGGACACACAGTTTTCTCCAATATTCTCTTAATTTCCCTGTTAGAAATTTCAGCTTGTCCACTTGTTTGTGGGTGGTAGGCTGTGGCAATCCTGTGAGTGACTCCATACTTTCTCAAGAGCTCTTGAAAATGCTTATTACAGAAGTGAGAGCCTTCATCACTAATAATAGCTCTTTGAGTGCCAAAGCGAGTAAAAATGTGCTTCTTTAGAAATTGACCTACCACCTCAGAGTCATTCTTGGGCAAGGCTACTGCTTTAACCCATTTGGACATGTAATCAATCGCCACTAGGATATACAATTGACCAAATGAGGGTACAAATGGCCCCATAAAATCTATCCCTCATACGTCAAATAGCTCAACTTCCAACATAATGTTCAAAGGCATTTCGTTTCTTTTGGAGATGTTGCCTGTTCTTTGGCATCTGTCACATCTAGTCACAAAAGAAATATCTTTAAACAACGAAGGTCAATAAAACCCCGTTTGTAATACTTTAGCGGCTGTCCTTTCTCCACTAAAACGGCCACCATAAGGGGAAACATGACACTGCTCAAGGATATCTTCAGTTTCCTCCAATGGCACACATCTTCTGATTATATGATCAACACACTGCTTAAAGAGATAAGGTTCATCCCACAAATAAAACTTAACATCATGTAAGAACTTTTTCCTTTGGTGATGGGATAACTCAGAAGGTATCAATCCACTCACAATGAAGTTTGCATAGTCCGTATACCATGGATCTGAACTAGCAATCACAACAAATAGTTGTTCATCTGGGAAGGTCTCACGAATCAAGGCTGGATTGTGTTGATAATTCTCGTTTTCCAATCTAGAAAGATGATCAGCTACCTGGTTCTCAGCACCTTTCCGATCTCTAATCTCCAGGTCAAACTCTTGTAACAATAAAACCCAGTGAATCAACCTCGGCTTGGCGTCTTTTTTGCTTACTAAATACTTGATGGCCAAATGATCTGTAAAAACAATGACCTTAGCACCAACCAAATATGCCTAGAATTTGTCAAATGCAAAGACAACTGCAAGAAGTTCCTTCTCTGTAGTAGTGTAATTCAACTGGGCATCATTCAGTGTTTGACTAGCATAATAAATAGAATGAAATATTTTGTTCTTCCTTTGGCCTAATACCGCTCCAATTGCATAGTCACTAGCGTCACACATCAGCTCAAATGATAGGGCCCAATTAGGAATAGTGATGATGGGTGCTGACACAAGTCTTTTCTTCAACTCCAGAAAGGCTTCCATGCAAGACTCATCAAACTTGAAGGGCGCATCTTTCTCCAACAAGTTTCACAATGGTTTGGCAAGCTTGGAAAAATCTTTGATAAACCTCCAGTAAAATCAAGCATGCCCAAGAAAGCTTCAGACTCCCTTCACTGAAATTGGTGGAGGAAGCTTCTCAATGACCTCAATCTTAGCTCTATCCACCTTTATTCTTTTATGCGACACTCTATGGTCAAGTACTATACCTTCTTGGACCATAAAATGACACTTCTCCCAATTAAGCACCAAATTTGTCTCCTCATATCTTTGCAGCACAAGAGCCAAATTATTAAGACACTCATCAAAAGAATCACTGAAGACTGAGAAGTCATTCATAAATATCTCCAAACATTTCTCCACTATATCAGTGAAGATTGTTGTCACACATCTCTGAAAAGTCGTAGGGGCGTTACACTACCCAAAGGGCATCCTTCTGAAAGCATAGGTACCATACGGGCAGGTGAAAGTAGTTTTCTATTAATCATTTGGGGCAATAGCAATTTGATTGTACCACGAGTACCCATTAAGGAAACAGTAATACGCATGACCCACCAAGCTATCCAGCATCTGATCAATAAACAGTAATAGAAAATGATCCTTCCGGGTTACAGCATTGAGCTTCCTGTAATCCATGCAAATGCACCATCCAGTGACTGTCCAGGTGAGAATCAAGTCATTGTTCTTATTGGATACCACCGTCATTCTGCCCTTGTTAGGCACACACTGAACTGGGTTCACCCATTCGCTATTAGAGATAGGGTATATGATGCCCGCGTCAAGCCATTTGATAATTTCTTTCTTGACTACCTCCTTCATGATGGGGTATTCCCACCTATCACACGGGCGACCCGGGTTCGATCCCCGGTAACAGCGCAAAAAAAAAGTGTTATGAACTGTTGAACGAATTTAACCATGCCTGTGATAACTCCATAGAATGCAGTTATTTGTGCCCTAATTCTATGCTTGAATGAATGCTAAGTCCTTGTTTATAATGCATATTTGGAGGTTTATTGCTTATATTTGATATATTCTGATTGTGAACCTTTCTTGTATGTTTTATAGCAAATTGTGCTTAAAAGATCATGGATTAGGTAGATTTATATATGTTACTAATTTGGTGTTTTCTCTATGATAGGAGGGGCTCCAAACAAGGTTAAATATGGAGCAATTGAGCTTAAAGAGGAAGAGGAAGCCAAATTGGCAATTCAGTGGTTAACGCCGCGGCGCAAGGTGTTGCGCGCAGCGGCGGCCAAGTGCATTTCAGCCTGACCATACTTGGACCCAAGGCAAGAGCGCCGCGACCCAGATGAAGTGGGCGCCGCGGCGTAAATAGACCGACCCATTGGGCGCCGTGGCGCGCATATGTGGGCGCCGCGGCGCAGAGGCGGCCATCTAAGCTTATAAATAGATTTTATGCGTTTTTCTCTGGGTTCTGGCCATTTTTTGGACATTTTCATTTTCTGTTTAGCTATTTCCTTTATAGTTTTGTAGTTTAGGTTAGTTTTAGGTTAGATAGCTTGGCGTGATCTTCATTTCTGGTGGATTGGAGTCAAGGATAAAAGGATTGAAGGAGGATTCAAGCTTCAGAGACAAATCAATGAGCTTCTTTCTCTCTTTTCCATATCTCTCTTCTCTTCCTTATCTGTTGTATAGCTAAGCTATGTTTAGGAATACTTTAAATCCTTTTATTTATATTAATGATATATTTTTCTCTGAGTTTGTGTGGATGTTTGATTATGGTTTAATCATTATCTGTGTTTAATGCTTGTTCTTGGTTGGCCTCAATTGCATAATCTTAATATTGGCAAATGAACTAAACATAGGGATTCGTTGATATGGATATGGTGTGGTTGATGCATGTTCGACGAGTTCAATTAGCTTGGATGAGTTGATTCGTTAATAGGATAGAAATATACCTATTAGCCATGTATAGTGCATGATTGAGAATAGATCGTTCATGAGTGGATGTTGTACTAGCTTTCAAGGAAACTTAATGAGTTGGGCAAGTAGAAACCAGGGTTGATTGACCTAGACATAGTCTTTTGACTACATCAGATTCTCAAGCTAACCTAATCAATGCATTTATGTTTATGAGGGGGATTGCATGTTGTTGATAGATGTAAGGGGTGAAGGAGGATTTCCTGACATCTAACCGTGTTTATATTTATTGCTTTTGTGGATTAAGTTTAGTTTAGTTTAATACATTCTTATTTTTATGTCCTTGTCTAGAATTGATTAAGCTATTGGTTGGTACTTAGCTTTATAATCGAATATCCTCGTGGGAACGAACTTTTACTCTGTATCTGTATTACTTGAGCGATCCGTGCACTTGCGGTAGCAATCAGCCTACAATTACGTTTTGAAGTTTAAATTCTCATTATTTTTATGATCTTCATTAGCAGGTTTAATGGCATCTAAGCACAGTCGCTCCCAAGGGCATCCCTCTTTTGATCGTCACCGATTCGTATCACCAGAAGCTCAAGCACGTCATGAGCACTCTTTGGTCTCAAAGATTTTTATTCCGAAGCGGGGATTTAACTTGTCTGAGCGAATTCGCCACTTCCATGCTACTGTTGCCCATCATCACTGGGAGATATTTTGTGCTCGCCCTGAAGCCGGCGTAAGTCCATTGGTTAGGGAGTTTTATGCTAATGCCATATTCCATAAGAATAGTATTGTACATGTGCGCGGGAAACGAGTGTCTTTTGAACCGGATATTATTAGAGCAGTTTATGACATATGTGCTTCTCCTGAAGTGTGTGACTATCAGTGCTTTATTGATGGTGATGTTGATATGGAGGATTTGACCACCCGACTCTGTGTGCCGAGTACGCGATGGAAGATGACAGGTGATGAGTACACCAAAGATGTGGTTTTATGTCTTGAAATCTTGAATTATTTCCCCTGAATTTATTCTTTTTACTGCTTAGTTCTCAAGTATCTTGCAAAGTTTGATTTAGTTTTATAATTGAGAATACTTGAGTTAAAAGAAGTAGAATCCTCACTACTTTGATATATTTTTGTAGGGAAGCATCTAATGATGGTGGAGATTGATTTCTTGAGGCAAATACAAGGAAATTTGGTTGTCAGTTCAGTGCCTAGACGCCCTGGATGCAGCGTCTAGGCGCCTAACCCATAGCAGATCACTCTTCTCTGGACGTTTAGCATCCAGGTGCTCTATACGATGCGCCTAGGCGCTCATACTTCTGACGCAAACTTGCATTCTGGATGATTAGTGCCTAAGCGCTACAGATGCAGCGCCTAGGCGCCCATACCAGTTTATAAAATACATTAATTCTGACCTAATGAAGGAAGAAGTCGTCAGAGAGAGCAGAAGACATGAAAAATGAGACCTAATTTGGAAAACCTGGAGGTGGACTTGAAGAGAAGAAGAGTGAGAGCTCAGATTTTCTTCAATCTTCTATGAAGTTTTTCATCTTCTTCTTTATGACTTTAGTTTCTGTATTTGTTTCTATGTCTAGCTAAACTCTCCCTTGTTGGGATTGAGTAGATTTTGATGGATTTTGCTTGTATTTGACTTGGGTTTTAGTTATGCTTAATGAATACTTCTGTTTTGAGTTTATAATCTCTATTTTTAAAGCTTTCTAGGATTTGATCATCCTTAGAATGATTTTTTAGGTTTATGCATTGGATGAAAATTTGATGTGTGAACTTTGTTTGAGATTGTGAACCTTGTGATTCGTTGTGCTAGGAATAGTCGATGAATGATTGTTATCTCGTTGGATTCTTAATCTTAATGCTTTTCCCTTTTAGAATCACCTAAGGAATTAGGGATTTTAACTAGGATTTAAGGCTCTTGTGCCTAAGGAATTAGGACTTGGATATATTGGAGAATTCGATAACAAAATAGAAGTAGAAATTTGTTTTAACTCCAGGTTAATATACAACAAATGAAATCAAATGAAACTTGATCCCAACTCTTTCTTATCTTTGAATTCCTATCTTTTTTGTGTTTTAAGTGTTTGTTAATTTGTCAAAGCTAAAATACTAAAAATAATCTTTTTTCTTTAATTTAATTTCTTTCATGCTTAATTGTTTACAATTGAGCTCCCTTTGAACCAAAGTTCTGTTTGAATAGTAGCTAAGTTCATGAATTGGTAATTGGTTATTGATCCCTGAGAACGATATCCAGTTTTCTCACCATTTTATTACTTGGCGATCCGGTACACTTGCTGTGGTCTCATCAATAGGTGACCGATATGTCTAAGTACCTCGAGCATCTTTGTGCTCCGATGTGAAAGCTTAGTATCATTTTATTGCTTGTCACCTTCTCCCCACCACTCATTTGTCACATGTTCCTACGGTGCATGTCATTCTTCTATATGCTATTATGGAAAAATTTCAGATTGATATCGGTAAGTTGATCAACAGCCAAATCATTGCAGCTGCCACTTCAAGTCAGCAGGGTTTATGGTTCCCTTCCTTGATTATTGCACTATGCAAGCGGGCTGGTGTCACATGGTCCTCAAATGAGGACTTGATTCACCCCAAAGCAGACCTAAACTTACGAGTTTTGTCTCAATTAGCCAGTCCATATGAGGCACCACCCCATCCTCCTCAACCGCGCCCCCCCAGACGTGCACCTCAATCTACTTCAGACTGCCTTGACCACATCGAGCAACAACTTGCACGGTTATCTACAACCATGCAAGCCCAATTTGATTATACAGTGTCAATGATGCGCTTTCAGGCTGAGCATAATGGAGCGCCTATGGATCAGTTTCCTATGTACATGCCACCGCCAGCTGAAGACGATCTTGAGGATGTAAATGATTGATGTCCATCTTTAAGGCTATTTTTATCCTTGTCCTCATTTTAATTTCAGTTGTACCCAACATTAGGGACAACGTTGTGTTTAGGTTTGGAGGGGGGTTTTGCATATCAGTGCATGTTGTGTGCGTTGCATTGAAATATCTGATATGACACTGATGTAATTATAAATGCTGATGTGATTGATTGGATCTATGATATATCTACTATTGGATTAATTGTTGATTCTGGAAAAACATGCATGCCATTTGAAATTTAATAGTATTTTGTTGATATGTAAATGCATTTCCTTTTATATGATTGAGAATCTTGGAATAAGAAAAGTGGTGCATATCTAAAGAAAGCTGTGACTTGCCTTGTTGTGATGAAAATTTAATTTCTGAAAGAATGCATGACTCTCTCTTGAGGCAAAATTTTAGGCTAAGCATGTTTGATGAAATGACTAGGGTGTTCTTTGGATTAGTTGAGCCTTTCAAGCCTACCTTTGTATGCATGAATATCCCTAGTACCTATTTTGAGTCTTGTGAATGAGATTGGCCTTTATGTTCTGTTCTTTACCCATATCATCCTTGCCTTTTAGCCCTTAATTATAATTTATCCACCATTGTCCATGTTGGGAGCATATCTTGCAAATGCTTAGTTGAGTTAGAAGAAACAAGGGATAGACATGTTTAGAATCTAGCAAATTTGTGAAAAAAAAATAGTAAGAAATTGCAAGAAAAAGTTTGAAATGAAAAAAAAAAATTCTCTGTGCTAATTTTGTCGTGTTAGGAAACAAGCTTTTGGGGGTTCTTATGCTAGAAAATGTGTCCTATGTGTACTGGTTGTTTGGTTCATTTAGGTCTTTCTGCAAGATTATGTGTCCTAATGTTTGTTTATTCCTTCCTTTCATTTCCTTACCCATTACCTTGGCTCTACATTACAAGCTTGAAAGACTCTCTTGATCATTAATCATGCTTGGTTCTACATTAGTGGAGAGAAGGATGAAGGATATTTTTAAAGGAATCTGAGTTGAAATTGCTTGGGTATCATCATGAGTTTTCTTGGATGTGCATGCTAGAGTTAGGAAAGGATTCCTTAATCATCTTTTGGGAAATCTTTTACATAAAATTGAGGCATGACAACATGAGCTGAAGATTAGATGACATGCATGTTTGACATTGGATCAACTTTGAACCATTAAATGTGAGATTTTGCATGATGTCACATTATCATAAGCATTTTGGAATTAGAATGGTTGGGATTTGCATGTAAATAAATAGATACTTGATGCTGAGTATGAGAAGTTAAGGCAATCTTGCTTTGTTTTGCTCGGGACTAGAAAAATTGTAGGTTTGGAGATGTGATAACTCTGTGAAATAGAGTTATTATACAAGCATTTTCTGATGCATTCATAGGTTAGATCCTTGAGTTTTATCTTGTTTTTAATAAATATTTGACTAATTTAGTGTTTATTTACTTTCAGGACCTTGCAAAGAAGAAATGGAGTGCATAAGAAAACATCACGATTGAGAACATGAGTAATCTTCTTGAAAACGGGGGAGGCCGCTGCACGTCCTCACTGGAGCCGCGGCCTCCAACTCTCGGGAAAGCAGTGTTTTACAGTCCAAAGAGGAGGGAGCCGCGGCACTTCCAATTTTTGTGTCGTGTCTCCTCATGAAAAGCTCTCACTAATGACCAGTGAAACGATGTCGTTTTGCCTAAATTCAACCATTATTTTATTCAATTTTCATAACCCGACCCGGTAACCCGACCAAACCGATTAACCTGATTAACTAACCCGAACCAACCCAATTATAATCGGGTTGGTTCAGTTCGGGTTACTCGAAAAAAAAACTCAAACATGACCCGAACCGACCCGACCTTACTTAATTGATTTGAATTTTTTTCTCCTCAAACCCGACCTGACCCGACCCGTGATCACCCCTAGATGTAGACCCAATTTGTCTCCACGTGATATCTTCATTCCTTCTCCATGTGCTTCTGCTTTTTATGGGATCAATAGGTATGGGTAAGTTGAATAGAGATTGTTTCAGCTGCGGTTAGGAGAAAAAAAATTATGTGATTTTATTAAATGTGTAGTTACAATATTAAAAATATATATATATATGTGCCTAAAAAAATATTATGAATTAAAAAAACTATACCTGAATCCAATGATATATTTTCATATTATTAATGAATTTAACATCTCATATAATTATTAATATAATCAAACTCAATAAATAAAGTAAACTCAATATATAAAAGCATCTTTTGTACAGGGGGAAATCATGTTGAGAAATGCACGCCATGCTCACATCGATAGATTAGGTCATTACACAAAAGTGTAGCACTCCATTGAAGCAAAGTGTTGAGGTCATTGAGCACAACCGAGAATGGGTATTGACCTTTACCGAAAAAGAAAATGAATATTGACCATTAATGTAGCCATGTGACACCACTCTCAAGCTATTTTTAACCAGAGTACAAATATATTAATTAAGAGAAGCATAAATACTACGGTGTGAAAATTAGTATGTGATTCCTATAATACATATAATATTTATATGTAACCCTCCATAAGTGTTGGGGTCATTCAGCTCAACCGAAAATCATTATTGACCTTTACCGAAAAAGTAAATGAATATTGGCCATTGGTGTGGCCATGTGACACCTCCCTCAAGCTATTTTTAACCAAAATACAAACATGTCAATTGAGATAAGCATAAAGAGTAAGGTGTGAAATTAGTATGCGATTCCTATAAATACATATTATTTATAATTGTTTCGTTCGGACTTAGTCCAAATGCTTCAAGGTTGGGAAACCTGTAAAGCAAAGGAAAAAGGCTCCAACATTTAAGTGGTATCATAGTATAAATTATCTTTTTTTTTCTGAGAAATAGTATAAATTATCACGTTATACTTGGTCAGAGTATATTGTGATAAGTCATTACTTAAGCGTATGATCGTATTATAAAAAATTAATTTTTTATTTATCATATAGAAATATTCTAAAAAATAAAAAATAAAAAATTATCTCATTATACTTGACTAGACCTTTATTTGTTGGATGGAGAGAAGTCCCAAATAAATAGTGTGAGTCAATGCTAATAGAGCATTGCTATATCCCACCGACTTATTTCATAGAAGAACAAAATTTGACTTTAATTATTTTTTTAATTATTTTAATTATCATTTATTTGTTATTTTCAATCTTATTTAATTAAGTTAATAGACACATAAAATGTAATTAAAACAATTAGAGGAAAGGATTAGAGAAAAAAAGTTAAAGCCAAATTTTGTTCTCCGTAAAATACATCGCGAATGAACAAATAACTAATCATGTTAAATAAAAAAATAAGTTATAATTTTGTTTTTAAAAATTAAAAATTACTTAACAAAATACAAGTTATTTTTTTTTTACTTTGTGAATCGTTTCACAAAGTAAAATTTGTAGTAAACATCATTTTCCATGCTAATATAGATGAGTTATTGATGAAAGAAAAATAAGTATCACTGAGATCAATATTATTTGATGGGCTGGGGTTGGTCAAGTTGAGTTAAGATTGAACGTGCCTTGATCACAAAAAAAAAAAAGGATTGAACGTGCCTTACGGTACAATAATTAAATAATATTTTAAAATATAGTGTTTTAATTATAATATAGTATGTAGTAATAAAGATAGAGAAAGGAATGTTAAGTTCGGTAGCTTTCTTGTTAGAATAAAGACTAATTAGTCTTTATTAGTTAGTCTGTTAGTTGCCTTTCTTTTCTGTTAGTTAGTTACTCTGCTTCCCAAAGTGTAGCTATATAAGAACTGATGTATAACAGCTTCAGTGATCAACTATTCAGTTTTATTCATCTTTCACTTGGTTTAACATTTTGGCATCAGAGCTCCCTCTGGGGCCTGACAAGAAAAGTTGCGTTGACGGAATGGCAAATGAAGGAAATTTTGTGCAACCTGCAATTCCCCGGTTCGATGGTCACTATGATCATTGGAGCATGCTAATGGAGAACTTTCTGAGGTCCAAGGAGTATTGGAGCCTTGTCGAAACAGGCTTCACAGAACCAGAGAAAGGGCATGTGTTGAATGAAACGCAGCAGAAGAAACTCGATGATTTAAAGCTGAAAGATCTCAAGGTGAAGAATTATTTGTTTCAAGCAATAGATAGGACAATCTTGGAGACAATCTTGCAGAAGAACACCTCAAAGGAGATTTGGGATTCAATGAAAAGAAAGTATGAAGGAAATGTACGGGTAAAGCGATCCATTCTTCAAGCATTGAGGAAAGAATTTGAGGTTCTTGAGATGAAGACAGGTGAGACTGTTACTGACTACTTCTCTAGAGTTATGAGTGTAGCAAATAAAATGAGAATATATGGAGAGAAGATGGAAGATCTTACCATTGTTGAAAAGATCCTTAGATCCTTAACTGACAAGTTTAACTACATTGTTTGTTCTATTGAGGAGTCTAAGGATATAGATATGCTGTCTGTTGATGAACTGCAAAGTTCATTGATAGTCCATGAACAAAAGTTCCACAAGAACCATGGAGAGGAGCAGGCCTTAAAGGTCAGTTCTGAAGAAAGAAATGAGTTTGGAGGCAGAGGAAGAGGTGGCTATAGAGGAAGAGGAAGAGGAAGAGGAAGAGGAAGACAAAGTAGAGCCACGGTTGAATGCTTCAAATGTCACAAGATAGGGCACTACAAGTATGAATGCCCAGACTGGGATAAGGAGATGAACTATGCAGAATTTGATGAGGAGGAAGAACTGCTGTTGATGGCTTATGAGGAGAAACATGATGTGCAAAGAACAGATGCTTGGTTCTTGGACTCTGGATGCTCAAATCACATGTGTGGAAAGAAATCTTTATTCTATGAATTAGATGAAAGTTTTGAGCAACAGGTGAAACTTGGTAATAACACAAGGATGGATGTGACTGGAAGAGGAAGTGTGAAGCTGAGCATGAATGGAGTTACACATGTGATCTGTGATGTGTTTTTTGTGCCTGAGCTCAAGAACAATCTCTTGAGTATAGGACAGCTGCAAGAAAGAGGGTTAACTGTGATGTTCCAGTCAGGAAAGTGCAAAGTGTATCATCCTGAGAAAGGTCTAATTCTTGAGACCAGAATGACAACAAACAGAATGTTTATTCTGCTTGCTCAATCTCCCATCAAGAAGGGTTCTTGTTTCCATACCAGTGCACAAGATCTGTCACACTTGTGGCATTGTAGATATGGACACTTGAGTCATAAAGGGTTAAGAACTCTGCATAGAAAGGAAATGGTTCGTGGACTTCCTCAATTAACAGCCTCAAAAGTTGTATGCACAGACTGTATGAAAGGAAAGCAGCATCGAGACCCAATTCCTAAGAAAAGTCAATGGAGAGCAACTCAGAAACTGGAGCTAATTCATGCAGACATTTGTGGTCCTATCACCCCAGCTTCTAACAGTCAAAGAAGGTATTTCTTATGCTTCATAGATGATTTTTCAAGAAAAGCATGGATATATTTCTTAACTGAAAAATCAGAAGCTCTTCATTACTTCAAGTGTTTCAAAGTTTTGGTTGAAAAGGAAACAGGTTTGCCAATTAAATGCTTTAGAACAGATAGAGGAGGAGAATTTACTTCCATTGATTTTAATGAATACTGTCAAAGGAATGGAATCAAGAGGCAATTGACCACTGCTTACACCCCTCAGCAAAATGGGGTAGCTGAGAGGAAAAACAGAACTGTCATGAACATGGTTAGAACACTGTTGTCAGAAAAGAAAATTCCAAAAAGTTTCTGGCCTGAGGCAGTGAACTGGAGTGTGTATGTATTAAATAGATCTCCAAGCTTGGCTGTAAAGAATCAGACTCCAGAAGAAGCATGGAGTGGCATAAAACCTTCTGTTGAACATTTCAGAATATTTGGATGTGTGGCACATGTGCATATTCCAGATGTGAAAAGAACCAAACTAGAAAATAAGAGTTGCAAGTGTGTACTTCTTGGAATGAGTGATGAATCAAAAGGATACAAGTTATATGATCCAAATACGAAGAAAATAATTGTGAGCAGAGATGTGGTCTTTGAAGAAGAAACACAGTGGAATTGGGAGACCAATCACAAGGAAGATTTGATAGTGGACATGGGATGGGGAGATACAGAAAACAACACAGAAGAGGAGAGTGAAGCAGATAGTGAATCAACTATAGGGGGAAATGAATGTAATTTGCCTGATTTGCCTGATTTGCCTCACAATGCAAAAACAGAAGCTGAAAGAAATAGAGAAGGAAGAGATAGACATCCACCTGGATGGATGAGAGATTATGTCACTGGTGAAGATCTCTCAGAAGAAGAAGAAGATGCAGTAAACATGGCTCAGGTTGACTCAGTAGACCCTGAGACATTCGAGGCAGCAGTAAAAAATTCCAAGTGGAGGAAAGCTATGGATGCAGAAATCAACTCCATTATCAGAAATAGAACTTGGGAACTTACTGACCTACCAGATGGAGCAAAGAAGATAGGAGTGAAATGGATTTACAAAACTAAGCTAAATGAACTTGGTCAAGTGGACAAGTATAAAGCAAGGCTTGTTGCTAAAGGATACTCCCAGCAATATGGAATAGACTACACTGAAGTGTTTGCACCAGTGAGCAGGCTGGACACTGTGAGAATGATAATTGCAATTGCAGCACACAGAGGCTGGAAATTATATCAGTTAGATGTCAAATCTGCTTTTTTATATGGAAAACTAAATGAAGATGTATATGTTGAACAGCCAAAGGGTTATGTGAAGCAGGGCAGTGAATACAAAGTTTATAAGCTGCATAAGGCTTTGTATGGACTAAAACAAGCCCCAAGAGCTTGGTTTAGCCGTATAGAGTCCTATTTCATTAGTGAAGGTTTTCAAAGAAGCAAGAATGAGCAGACACTGTTTCTAAAGTACAGCAAGGAAGGAAATATTCTCATTGTCAGTGTTTATGTTGATGATCTCATTTACACTGGTAATGATGAATATTTAATGGAATCTTTCAAAAGCTCAATGCAGAAGGAGTTTGAAATGACAGATTTGGGAAAAATGAGATTTTTCCTTGGGATTGAAATTCTACAAGAAGATCATGGAATTTATATATATCAGAGGAAATATGCCATGGAAGTTTTGAGGAGATTTGGCATGTCTGACAGTAACTCAGTCGGAATTCCTATGGTTCCAGGACACAAGCTACACAAAGATAAAAATGGAGAAAAGGTAGATGAGACATATTACAAACAAATAGTAGGAAGTCTCATATACATTACTGCAACTCGACCCGATATGATGTTTGCTGTAAGTCTTATCAGCAGATATATGAGCAAACCAACTCAATTGCATTTTCAGGCTGCTAAAAGAATCCTAAGATATCTGCAAGGAACTGTAAATTTTGGCATTCTATATAAGAAGGGAGGGAATGAAAGATTTATGGCTTACACAGACAGTGATTATGCTGGTGACTTGGAAGATAGGAAGAGCACATCAGGATATGTTTTCTTACTAAGTAAAAGCAGTTGCTTGGACCTCTAAGAAGCAGCCCATTGTCACACTCTCCACTACGGAAGCAGAATTCATAGCAGCAGCAGCTTGTGCATGTCAAGTCATTTTGGATGAAAAGAATTCTGAAAGAGTTAGAATATGTGGAAGGATCATGCACCACTCTGCTATGTGATAACATATCAGCCATAAAGTTATCCAAGAACCCTGTGATGCATGGCAGAAGTAAGCACATTGATGTGCGTTTTCACTTCCTGAGAGATCTTACTAAGGAGGGTATCATTGAGATGGAACATTGTGGAACAAAGGATCAACTTGCAGATTTGATGACCAAGCCTTTAAAGTTGGACATTTTTCTCAAGTTTCGTGAACAGCTAGGAGTATGTGAAGTACCAAAATTAAACTAGTTGCATTTTTCAGAAAAGAATAACTTCTGACATGCAATAGTTTAAGGGAGGGAATGTTAAGTTCGGTAGCTTTCTTGTTAGAATAAAGACTAATTAGTCTTTATTAGTTAGTCTGTTAGTTGCCTTTCTTTTCTGTTAGTTAGTTACTCTGCTTCCCAAAGTGTAGCTATATAAGAACTGATGTATAACAGCTTCAGTGATCAACTATTCAGTTTTATTCATCTTTCACTTGGTTTAACAAGGAAAGCAGCTAAAATTAGAAGATTTAGGGGGGAGCTAGAGGTAATTGGCAACATTATTACAAGATACCAAATCCAAGAAAAAAAAATGATGAATCCAGTTACGGTCAAGTTCTGATTTAAATAAACTACGACTTGAGAAGAGATGGAAATTTCAATGTTCATTAATTTGATTTTACCTCAAAATCAATACTATATATAAAAAATACATACCTAAAAATTACCATATAATTTTCTTGTCAGCAAATAAATATTTAACTTGCTTAATATGTGATATTTAAAGTATTTAATACTCTATCACATGTAATTTTATATGATAATTTTCTTTTATATATGATCGATATAATAACATAAGATGTGCGGAAAAAAAAAGACACATATAAAAAATTATGTAATAAATAAATTAAAGAAATATAATACACATAAAACACAAATGAAAAAAGAAATACACTTTTTTTGTTTAAAGAATTGAAGTAAGGAGAATAGATGCAATTACATTTTTTGTTTAGACATCACCTATATGTTGAGAATCGATGCTTAACGACGATGGTCATTGAGATTGCAGGTGACTATTTGAGTCGACACAAAATACAATGATGACAAGTTTGAGATTTAGCAACTTGGACAGAGGACTAGAGGAGGATGTGAAGTTGTCATTGGGGTTCTGCCATGGTTGTTGCCAAATTCTTGTGCTCGAGGGAGATTCTATTATGGACGTACATCAACGCCAAAAAAAGAGAAGAAGAACATCAATGAACATAATTCAAATTCAAATTTTCCTCCTAATTGAATGATATTTATGTACAACTAACTAATTAATTAGCTCAACTAATTAATATATTAATTATTATTTATTATCTTTTAAGAATTTTTATCAAAATTATCTTCTAAGAATCAAGAATAATATTACTATTCAAATTCAAATAATTTAAATAATAATATAATTAAAACTTTTAAATTTCAAAACTCACCCTTAATGAATGTCAATTATTTATTATTAAAAATTTTATATATAATTAATTAATTTAATTAGTTGTCTAAACTAATTAATTTGTTAATTTTTCACTATCTTCCACTAATAAGATTTACATTCAAATAAATAACCTAAATAATAAAATAATATAAAAATTAAAATTTGAATTTTCCTCCTATGTCATTTATATATATTTAATTAATTACCTCAACCAATTAATATATTAATTATTCATTATCTTTTATGAATAATGTTATCATTCAAGTAATAATAATAATAATAATAATAATAATAATAAAATTAAAACTGTGATTAAAAAATATACTTAAAATTTTAAAATGAGTGTAACTTGAAACCAATTAATATAATAATAATAATCAATCAATAAATCAATATAATATAATAATAATTAATCAATATAATATAGAAAAAGAAGATACATACCCTGAAAAATTGTCATGTGTCTTCCTTGTCAGTAAGTGAATACATCACTTGTTTTACAAGTGACATCTAGAGTATCTAATACCTTACCACATGTCATCTTATGTGGCAATTTCTTACCACATATGATCATAACATGAGACATGTGGCACAAAAAAATGACACATGTACAAAAGTCATTTAATAAATAAATTAAAGAAATACAATATAACAAAACCACAAATGAAAAAAATATTATTATTGCCCTAATAATTTTAAAAAAACAAACAAAATAATGAATTATTCTTCCACCAATATTTCTCTTTCTTTTTTTTCTCTTTATGGGTCCTGATGATCAGCTTTTCACAAAAACTTGAGAAAGTTTTGAAATAATAATTCATTTTTTTCCTATTTCTCTTTGTTTTTTAGTATTCCTTTTGCACTGTGTGTATCTTTAACTTAGGGCTGCACACTGATCGGGTTGAGTTGGATCAATTTTTGAAAAAATTTCTAAGTAACCTGAACCGAACCAACTCGACCTATAGATGAATTGGATCAGATTGGGTCATCAGATTGGGAAGAAATGTCTCAGTGTAGCTTCCAAAAACCCATCTTCATTCAGAATACAAAAATACAAACAAAACCCAGAAGAACCAAATCAATTCTCCATAGCCACTAAAGTCATCAACAAACCCAAATTAGCCTTCTCTATCACCACCATCCGAGTCGTTCTTCCCTGCCATGAATCACCACACCAGAACCTGCACAACAGAGCCACCACCAAACACTCAAACCTAAACCACCGAACCACCATCAAATATGTCCCATCGTCATCCACACCGGCCATGTCACACCATTGATGGATGTCACTGCTCCCTGATGTGAATTATAAGTTGCAAACTCAAGTGTAGGTTGCTTTAAGTAATAAATTCTCGGGAGTCCGAGGTCGATTCACAGGAAATTGATAAAGAAAAATTATTTGAGGCAAGAAAAAGATTTTGTCACAATAATAAAGGTAATAAAACTTGGTCACAAAAAAAATTACTTGGGTTAGGAAATACACTTTTAATAAGTAAATTAAGGATAAGATTAATTCTTTTTATAACTCAATTAGAATCCACACATAACGGAGATTCTAATAAAAAAATACAATATTCAAAGTTTATTTAAAATTATATATGTAATTATATATTATGGTTCCTTTAATTATCTATTCATACTACTACTTATAAATGAGTTCAAGCATTCATTGTGTCAATATATTGTCTACAACAAATTAAGATCTCCACATTACAAGAAGGATTTCTAAAATTATTGGAATCAAAATACAATACATATAATGACAACTTGATAATATATCATTTAAGTACAAGAAAGAGATTAATCTAATCTTATTTCATTACCAAAAGCTTCACCCTTTGACTCAAATAAAATGAAAATTAGTTACTCATAAATAAGAGGAAAGAAAGAGAGGAGAAGAAGAAGATGACGAACATAACTTCAATTTAGAATAAAAGAAAACTACAACAAGAGAAACAAATAACACAATAGCATGATCACGAAAAATTTTCACTCTTGTGTGATGTATATATTGAGGTTTTATAAATAATATAAAATAATTATATATGAATAAATATAGTAATTTAAAAATATAATTAATTAATTTACGATGACAAGACATATATAGTAAAGATAGTATCACACACTTACAAAAATTTTAAAATTTTAAGATCAATCACTAATAAAAATAATTAATAACGTGGTTAACTAAAGATATGTGATAATTTTTTGAATTTTTTAATATGAATTAATATACAAAGATATATATGTTAAGGTAATTAATATGTGATTATAAATTTATATTTTGTATCCGGCAATACATGTACATTTTCCTTTCAAATTGTAACATACGATGCCATATAACAGTTATTGGAATCATATATTTATCACATAATACATTTTTAAACATATTGTTTCATGTCGAAATGATACATGTCCGAATATGAAGGTATGTACCTTCTTTTTTATATTATTATTATTATTATTATTATTATTATTATTATTATTATTATTATTATTATGTGTTTGTTTATTTGGATATTTTATTGACTTATTATTAAGAGTGTTTAGGAAAAACACTTGATAAATTCTTAGTTTCCTCATAATAAATTACATTTAATTAATTTTACTATATTTTCATGCAAAATTTTAATTATTGTGTGATGTATATATTGAAGTTTTATAAATTGTTAGTCATGACAACTATCACCCAAGAGGGGGAGGTGAATTGAGTGATTACAAATTTTTAAAACACCTTTGAGAAATTATACATTTTAATATTTTCAATCAACACATGTAACACCCCAAATTTCGTATCTCTTAAACAGTAATTTTGACAGTTAACAGAATTTTACTGTTTAGTAATTTCTGGATACTGTAAAATTATTTTGTTTATTCCATCAGAATATTTGATTGTTTTGAGTGATTTACTCCTTGTCAGGAAAATAATAATTTTTAGGCCGGGGAAAATTTTTCTATATTTATTTCTCTTGACTGTTAATTATTTTTAACAATCTGACTTGATTTTCATACGTTTTCTAATATTTGTGATTTTGTGGATGATTATAAATTTTTTTAATTGTATGTGGGCTCAAGTGGTCCTAGGTGGGTCCAGGTGACCTTACGTGGGCCCAGGTGAGTCCCGCAAAGTAAAAATTTTTCTACGCATAGAAAAATTTGTACTGTTTAGACGGAAACAGGAGATCTTACTAAACCTGAATTCAAAAACAGTTTTAGAAAATTTTTTGTACTATGTTTTGTGCTGTATTTAATTTATCGGATGATAAAAATACAGTAAATATATTCTTTCGTGAGATTTTTAGTAAATAAAAATAGAAATTATATTGCTTAAGTCAACATTGGTGGTTTGGATATCCACCATTGATTTAATTAATGGTAGAGACTTGATTTTGATTTAATTAACGGTTAAGAAATAAATTTAATAAATAAGTATTGGATAATCACCATTGATTTAATCAATGGTGTGAGAATAAACTTAGTTAGGCAAGCTTAAATATCAACCGTAGATTTAATCAATGGTGTAAATTTGATTATATAAAGTGACCATTTACAACCATTGGATTTAGAATTGATCAAGGGTGGAGATTTGGTCTTGTAAAGTAACAAGGACCATTTATGACCATTGGATGAAGAATTAATCAATGGTGGAGATTTGGTCTTCTAAAAATGTTATGACTAATTATAGCCCTTGGATTTAAAGTTTGAAGGAGCAATCTTGACCCTTTATTTTGGAGACACATCTAATGGCTAGAATTTAAAGGAGAATGATCCAATGGCTTAGATTTAGTCTTCTAAAAATCAAAAGTCTACCTAAATCCTAACCATTGAATTAATCAATGGCTAGAAATGCTTCAAATAATGGCCTAATTAACAAGCCAAGTAAACTAAATTAAATGTTAAATTGTTATAATCTAATTCTTAATTAGACATCCTAATTTTAATTAGAGATTATAATATATGAAATAATATGTCTAATTAATTAGTTATGTAATTAGAAAATTAGTTAAGATTGATTAGGAAACTTAATCTAATGAATTAACTAATCAATTAGCAAGTAATTAGACTTGAATTAAAATAAATTAAAGTCTCTAAACTCCCTTGAATGTCACGGTTTTCAGCAGCCTTGGGGAGGCATCTACATGAATTTTGAATCATCCATAATAGCCATGCAAGCCTAATTGATGACCATTATTATTTGTCATGATCAATATGACATTCTTCTTGACCATTATTGCTTTGTTTGCTTCCTTTGGAGTACATGATGAAGGGGGGACGGTTTTGGAGTGTTAGGAAGGAGGAGACATGTTTAGACATGCTTGTATAGCCTTTTTAGGCCAAAGAAAAAGATGACAAAGTGGAAGACTTTGTGCATCATGTGATAGCCTTCAATTATGCCAAATGAATTCATATCTCTCTATTCTTTCACTCCCACGGCAACAGCACCTTTGGTTACACTCTCCATATTCATTTTTCTACTTCACCAAAAAGCCTCCATCTTATTCTCTCAAAATTCCAAGAACCAAGCAACCATTTTTCCTTCCTTTTTCTCCTCTATGTTTCGGCCAAGCAGCCCAAAAACACTCTCCATCACTTTTAATTTCATCCAACCATAGATCTTGAATCTACATGATATTCTAAGCAACTTTCATGTTGGAGATTTTCTCTAAATCATTCATCTTCATGGACTTTCTTCAAGATCAAAGTTATTGGATTTTTGAGGTGAAGTGTAAGGAAACTTCATTTCTTTTCTCTTTTTCATGATCTAAACCATGTTTGATCCATGGTTCCTCTTAATCAAGCTTAGTATACTAATTTCTATGTATTTTGTTTTGTATTTGAGAAGCCCTTGGTGGTGAAGGACTTGGAAAAAGAAGCAAATCAAGAAACTTTTGAGGATCTTCAAGAGGTAAGAGGGAGATCCATCTCACCAACCAAGTATGATGGTGAGAAATGGTCTTATATTTGATGGATGGTGAATCCATGTGAGGATTCCAATCCATGGTCGTGTAATAATTAATTGTATGTTTATGAGTTTCGATTTATTTTCTTATGCTTTGATTATTTTTGTCTATGCTTAATATGCTTTGCATGATTTTATGGCTTTGATAGTATACTTATAATATGCATGATGAGTATATGGCATGTTTGTGATATTTATAATGAAATATATATATGTATGTCATGATGTGTGGATGGAAAGAAAACTAATCTTGGTCTCAATGGCCAAGGAAGAGTTACGATTTTAATGCCCTTGATTTGGGTCAATGTGGAAATTTTTTTAAGAACAAGGAAATTAAATTTTTATCCCTAGAATAAAGAGAATTTCGATCAAGACACCTCAAAATAGGTGTTCACAAATTTATATTTTCATAAATGATAAAATTGAATGATTTGAGAAGCAAAGAAAATAAACAAAAGGTTTGTGTTGCAAAAAGAATGCATACGGTTTTGGAATTTATTTAAGTTAGAAAGAAAAAAATAATTCATGGTTTCAATGGCCATTTATAATATTTTGATAAATTTAGAACAAATGTTTTACGTATCTTTAAATTAATATTTTCATGAAGAAAGATAATGGATGATTTGAAGAGTATGAAAAATAAACAAATGGTTTATTTTTTTTAAGAGAACAAAAATACGATTTTAGAGGAATTTTTATTGATTTATTTTGTGTAAAAAGATCCTAAGTATTTTTCTAAATATGAGTTTTGAATGAAATGGGCAAACATTGATTTTAAGGATTTGCAAAGAAAGTGAAAAAGGAATTGCAAAGAAAGTAATAATGAATTTGAACAAATGGGTTTGGTTTTTATAACCATCGGTACTTCGATTTTGAAAATAAAATTTTAATGATTTTGTTTGTGTAAAATCATATCAATTTAGAAGGAAAAATATTTGATGGTTTCAATAGTCATGTCCACTTTTTTGAAGGCTTGTAATGCCTTGATTTTTATGAATAAAGTGATTTTCAAAGTGGAAACGTAAATTGATTTAATACAAGGAATTTGAAAAGGGAATCAGAACATTTTAATCACTTGAGAAATTAAGTTTTTGTAAACGAAAAATATTTGAACTTCAATTTATTTTGAAAAATGTTGTGTTTGGAAATGCTTTGAGAAAAATGGAGAATATAATGGTGATTTGAGAATTTACTAAAGTATAACTTATTTTCAAGTTTTGAAATACGTTTGGAAATTTTAAGATTTAAAACATTGATTTATATCAATGGAAAGGTAATTTTGTGGATTATATTTGAAAAAAAATTTCTTGAGTAAAGAAACGTGGAAAAAGATTTTCTTGAGTAAGGAAATGTGAAAAAAAAATGAAATACAAAGTCATAATGTTTTGAGAAAAGATGAAATGAAATTTTTGAAGGTTGAGAAATATTTTTGTAATAGAATTGTGGTGAAAAAAAAATATTTACGTATCTTAAAAACGTGTTGAAAATGATATTGACTTATTTGAAAGTTCAAAATAATGTTTGGAATATTGAGAAATATTTTACGTGATTGTAAAATGGTGAAAAATGATTTACGTATCTTAAAAATGATTTAAAATGCAGTAAAATATTTCTACACGATTTGAAATATGTTAAAATATTTCTACGTGATTTGAATTACGTTTAAATATTTTATGTGAGTTTAAATATTTTACGTGATTTAAAATACAGTTGAAAAATCACTACGTGATTAAATAATGATAGAATATTTTTACATAATTATGAAAATAGTAGAAAATTATTATGAGATTTGGGAAGCGTTTAAATATTTTACACTATTGAAAATATTATTGAAAAATATACACAATTTTGAAACAGTGAAAAAATAATATGCGATTTGAGAAACATATATTTTTACGCAATTGAGAAAGACATTGAAAAATTAATACGTGATTTAAAAGTGCAACAGAAGAGCTGCAGCATTTTGAAAACGTAACAAAAGTGTTACAGTATTGTGAAAATATAACAAAAATGTTTCAGAATTTTGAAAATGTAACAGAAACATTTTGGAATTGTGAAAACATAATGGAAATGTTACGCAATTTTGTAAAAACACTGCGAAAGTGTTTTATAACTATGAAAACATGATAACATAATTTTGTGTTGAAAATATAGTATAATTACTGTTGAACCAGTGTATGGACACTGTATGAGAAAATGACATGTTTTGCCTATGATTGGCATTTGGTGCATTATACATGCATTGGAAAGATATGTCTGTAATTGGATTTGGTGCATTATACGTGCATTGAAAAAAATATGCGTTGAAGCATATGATTACATTGAACAAATGAAATTGAAAAGATTTAGCCCTTTGGGGTTGGACTTGCACTGATATATTCGTGCATTGTATAAAATATAGCTAATAGCTATTATGACCCTTGTGGTTGAAGAGGGAATGAGAATTGATAGTGAGATCTATGATGGATCTTGGGGGCGTCGAGGCGCGGCGGTCGACCCTTGGACAGTTGGCGAGTACCCTGTGCCACTTGGCGATGCAGTCCGTTGCAACGCATTGACGATACTCGACAAGAACACAATTCTTTTCAACGACTGGGAGATTGTCTTTGGGCTAAGGTTGACAATTAATCAGAGCATTCTTCTCGAAATTGTGAAAACCTCCATGGAGTCGTTTTTGATAAACTGAGTCTTTGTGCATATGCATAAATTTGAGCATTTATATCTGTATGATATATTAATTGAGGAATATTGGTTATGACAATTGTTTTGAATACTTGGATGATTATGATGATAATGTTGAGGGCATTATCATAATTATTTTTATGATAATTGAATTGATAAATGATTGAATGATGATAGTTGATTAATGTTGATGACATAATCATAATTGTGGTATGATCTATCTGTTTGATATTGCTGTTTGTGTTATCTCTGTGCTGCCATGTTGGTATTGGTGTAGGTGATCTCACCTCTTTGTTATGCTGTTTTGCTGTGTCTGTACTGTTAAAATCAAATAATAGAAAGATCGAGTTGTCTTAGACATAACGGGCGATGGATACTCTGAGATTGGTGACAACAATAAAGAGTGGACATTCAGACTCGAAGGTGTGCAGTGTTGACAAAGGAACAGGATGTCGATGCATCAAGATGGACGAGAAAAGGAATAAGTATGTTAAAGTTTTTCGTTAGTGTTGTACCGTGCTATTAAGTAGGACCCGTCATGGGGTTTGCTACTGTAAAAAAAAATAAGTCTTGTTAATTTTATATTTCTCTTTAAATTATGATATTAATTGGTGTCAATATTGCATAATGAATAGTTGAAACATGATTTTTCAATATTACTTAATATTTTCAGTAAATTTACGTTTCAGTAAAGAAGAAATTTTGAAACCCATCTTTTATAACTCAAACTTTGTGCGAACTTATTTTCAGATTATGAGTCGGGAGTCGGAAATGTGATGCCCTAAGGAGGGTGTTACAACACATGCAGCAGAATAAGTTTAACAAATGTACAACTATTAGAGATTTCTCAAATACCACTTGGGTTATAGGATAAATCAAGCAAATAAGTTAGATATCAAATTCAACTAGCATATATAATTAAGGCACAAATGTAAAGGAGATAGAGTTGAGAGAAGCAAATACAATATTTATCATTGTTCAGCCACCAACCACTTGTGGCCTACATCCAGTCCCCAAGCTTAACTTAAGATTTTCTTCACTATCTCTTAGATTTCACGGGTATTAAGAAAACTTTTGTACAAATAAGGGCACTCATCACACTTTGGGATACCTCACCATTATGCTAGAGCCTCCAACTCTTCAAGTTTCATAGGTGCTTGAAAAACTTTTACATTCAATAGCACTCACAACACATTTGGGATACTTCACCAGCTCATCCTATGTGTTTGAGCCTCACTACAAGGGATACCTCACACTTTTCTCTCTTGAGGGATATCTCACCCTCTTATAATGATTTCAAGATGAAGAGAAATATTAGAAACTCTCACAAGAGTATATAATACAAATTGAAGCTCAATGAGTATCAAGGAATCACACACTAAAGCTCAAAACATAGATTTTTGGGAAATAAGAGTAAAACACAAATTTAATGCTCAAGAAACTTGTTCAGATTGATTGCCAACTTCTCTTTAATGCTCAACTACTTTTATTTATAGCACAAACCTATTTAGATTTGTTGGTGGTTGTTGGGGCATTAAATGCTCTTAATAGAGCCGTTGGGAAATGACTTTTGCTATCCCAGATAATAGGTTATTGGTTTTACCTAACAGGTTATTTGTTTTATTAGAAAATACTGTAGCGCGCAAATAACAGGTTATTTGAAAGCTCTAGTCAGTTAGGAACATTTGAAAATCAAGAAGGAACATTCCCAACATGCAAATAACTTGTTATGGACTTTTCATAACCACTTATTCACTTTAAAACCTTTAATGAAGCATTTCTATCACAACAAATAGTCTGTTATGGATTTCAAATAATCAATTATTTGGAAACACATAATCAGTTATTGGTTTCAAATAACCAATTATTCAAAACACATAATTAGTTATTCAAAACACATAATCAGTTATTGGTTTACCAAGAAAACAAGATTTCTAAAGGATTTCACAACCAAAGTTTCTTAAATCATTTTCCACCCTTCTAAAATCATTTTCCACAAACTTTATGAGTATTTTTAAAAGTATAAAACATGATTTTCTTTTCATCCTTTCTAAAAACATTTTGCTCAAACTTGATCAATATTAAACATGATTTTGCAAAGGGATTAAAGTTGAATGATGAATAATAAATGAGCTAGTGTGAATCCTATTTACCATTATCATAAGATCTAAGTCTTATAAGATAATCTTGAAGAACATTAGGACTTAATCTTTGCACAATCATAACTTCTTTTGTTTGTTATCATCAAAATTATTATCATTGCCAATGCTAATCACATAAATAATATAGAATAATTATATATAAATAAATTAAGTAATTTGAAAATATAATTAATTAATTTAAGGTGATAGTACATATATAATAGACATGATATCGACATTTACGAAAATTTTGAGATTTTAAGACCAAACACCAATAAAAACAATTAATAACGTGGTCAACTAAAGATATGTGAGAATTTTTTGAATTTTTTAAAATATGAATATGAATTAAAATGAAGGCATGTATCTTCTCTTTATATATTATATGATGATTATATTATATTGATTGATTGGTGATTGATTGCTTTAAAATCAAATGGTGATATTAATTATTAAATATTAATTATTATTTATCAAATAAAAACAAGCAATTAATGTTACTATATATTATTAAATATTTATTACTAAATAAATTTGAGCTATAAATTATTAATAAAGATCCAAAATAAGAAAAATCTATCTATATATATTTGTATTGGTAAGATTCCCATGAAAGCAATCAATGTTACCAACAATTAAACATTAACTATTATTTGTCAAATACAAAGAAGAAATCACTTAATACTAGTATATTTTATTTATAGATTAATAAAATTGCATTAATGATATTAATAATAATAATATTTAAATATTAACTATTATTTATCAAATTAAAAGAAGAAATTAATTAATACCATTGTATTATATATATATTAGTAAAATTTCCTTGAAATAAGTTAATGATATTAATTATTAAATATTAATTATTATTTATCAAATTAAAGAAGCAATTAATGTCATTATATATCATTAAATATTGATTATATAATTAAAAATAAGTTAACAATTATTAATAAAATTATAAAATAAGAAAAATCTATAAATATATACATATTTAATCTTTATCTATATCTATATTTTATTTTTATATTAGTAAACTTTTCATAAAAGAAAGTAATCATCAATATAATATAATATAATATAATATAATATAATAATCAATCATTAATATAGAGCTGACAAAACGAGTTCAACCTATGTTGGGTTAACCCACAAACCTATCATTTTTTAGTAGATTGAATTTAAGAATTGAACTTATTTTTATTTTTCAACATGTATAACCCACCCCGCTTAACCCGCAGGTTAAGTGAGTTGGACTCGGGTTGGTCCATCATGTTGACTCTTTTTTTTTGTTCTTTTAAGTGCTACAACAAGTGAGTCTTACACACTTTTGAGTTATGTTATGGTTATGTGTTAGACTTGGTGTTTGTGTTATGGAATATTGGATTTGAGTATTTGTGCATAGTATTTTTATAGGTTTGATATTTTACATGTTTTATGGTTAATTGGTTATGGACTTTGTGTTAATGGAATTGGAAATGGTCTAAATGGAGCTATTTGTGTTTGTGGTATTTTTATAGGTATATGATACTAATTTTAGTATTTTGTTTTTTTTAATCTCTACAAATTGTAGTTTTCCTATATTTTTAAATTTTATAATTTTTTATACTTTTTTTTTATTTTTTAAGCAGGTTAGACGGGTTGACCTGCCAACTTGCCCACTTTATCTCATTTTTTCCTTTAGGCAGGCCAATCCGCCAACCCATTCTAAAACGGGATAAGTTGACCATTCTAACCCATTTTTCAAAACGGGTCAACCCACCTTATCCTGTATTTTGGTAGGTTGAGAACGGGGCAGGTTGACTCATTTTACCACCTCTACATCAATATCAATATAATATAGAAAATGAAGATACATGGTCTGAAAAATATGTCATGTGTAATTCTCAGTCATCAACCCAACGCTTTAATTTCTTAACATGTGGCGTATATGGTAGCTATTTTTGTGCCACATGTCATCTGATGTGGCAAGGTTTTTCACATGTGATTTGATGTAGCAATTGCTACATATACAAAAAAAAACAAATAATAAAATTAAAATAAATATCAATCATCAGATAACAAAATAGAAAACAAAAATGAAAAAAAAACTCAAACACCCAAATAAGTTTTTAAAAAAATCAAAATGGGTTTAATCAATAAAAAGCTACTTCCGTTTCATTTACCTCTTTTTGGGTCCACGATGATCTACTCTTCTTTTTTATTGGTTGAAATTTCATATGCTCCTCATATTTTAGAAATTCTCTTTGATCTGAACACCCATTTCGCAACCCATGGAAATGCTCATTCAACAACCCAACTTAGAGGAGACATCATTTGGTTGCTGGACATCATAGCTATCATTTTTGGGTCCCCAATGATCTGTTCTTCTTATTTTTTTTTGTTGAAATTCTATATGCTCCTCACATTTTAGAAATTCCCTCAGATCTGAATGCTTATTCTGCAACCCATTGAAATGCCCATTCAATAACCTAACTTGGAGGAGACCTCATTGGGTTGTTGAAACTATAGCAGTCGTCTAAGACAAGGTGTTTGTGGTGGGTCATGACTGGGGAGCCATCACTGCTTGGTCCTTTTGCCTCTATCATCCAGAACCAGTGAAGGCTCAAGTTGGGGGGTTTTTGTTAAGTGGATTCTTAGCAGCAAAACCTTGATCAGTCTTCGATCTCAAGTTGCAAAGTTGCGACCCCAATGAGAAAAAGGGCAGCAATGCCTCATTCTAGCATGAAAGCAGTTTGTGGTCAGAAAGTGCACCACCATTAATGGCCTTCTCTTTAGGGTTTTCATTATGAGTCATCGAAGCCACAACTTATGCTTGCAGGTATGATTAAAAAAAAATTGAATTGAATTCTATCTATTTCAAAATGGAAAGGTTATAATAATTTTGTGTTTTATGATTTGTGATATAAGTCCTTCCAATCCAAAACCAATTATTATTGGAATGATTAAAAAAATTGAATTGTTTTCCATTTATTTCAAATATGAAAAGTTTGTATATGATTTCCAATTCTATGACATATCTCATTATGTGTTCCATATATTATTAGATACAGATGACTATATTCTAATCATTATCATAATATTGATTAACCATGATATAATTCCATGATTATTTTAGATAGATAATGAAGATTATTTTAGATATTATTGATATTTAATTCCATGATAAAATGCTAATAAAATAAGGAAGATTATCCCATGATTGATAGGGAAAAATTCAAAGTTATTATTATTATTATTATTATTATATATATATATGTTTATTTACTTATCAATTGTAATTAAATTTAGAATATATCTTTTTATTTGTAATAAACTTATTGCCATATGTTATATGAAGTACCAACTTAAAAAAAATTGATACGTGTAAAAAAGTTGACATATATACATCAATATAATCAATCAATAAATATAATTAATTAATCAATATAATTAATAATTATTATAATTAATATAAAAAATACATGAACTAAAACTCAATCATATTTAATTCAAGTCAATTAGTAAATGCATTAAACTTTTGACATGTGGTAAATATATTATCTATTTTTTTACCATGTGTCATCTAATGTAACAACTTAAAAGAAATATTGGCATATATAAAAAAAATTGTCACATATACATAAAAAGAAAAAAGAAAAAAAATAAAACAGAAAATTACAAAGAGAAAGAAAGAACAAAAATTACAAAGAAAATAAATTTAAAAAAGTCAAAGAACCTAATATCATGTATCATATGATGTAGCAACTTAAAAGAAAAATTGATACGTGTAAAAAAATGGCCACATATGCACAAAAAGAAAAAGAAACAAAAAATAAAATAAAAAATTACAAAGAGAAAGAAAAAACAAAAATTACAAAGAAAATGAATTAAAAAAGTTAAAAAACCTAATAAGTCAAATATCAAATGATAGATTTAATTAATGTATTTTTTAATTTAGCCTACTTAAATTATATGAACTAAATGTATAGGTTAGAGAGTATCAAGAAATTAATGTATTAAGTATTATTTGATAATATTATTATAAATTACTGCAATGTTTGGCATATATATATATATATATATATATATATATATATATATATATATATATATATATATATATTATTATCACTGCAATATCTATTAATCTAAGAATTATTTTTTTGATAGAATTTGACATTAGTGGTTAGATTGATATAACTTTGATAATAGAAATGAAAAATTAAGGATTTAATTTTTAATATAATTTTATATAAAAATGTATTAATTAATGAACTTTTCTCTAAATATTTAATATTTAATAGTATTCAATAATAATTATAAAAAGAAGATAATTTTTTGAATTAAGACTTAGTCGATATACTTTTTAAAAATAGGAGTGAAAAGTTAAAGGAAGAATTTTAGTATAATTTCATTTGTATTTCATCTATAAATATTTTTATCTAAAGATACACTAAAATGAATATAAATGATAATATTATTTTTACATTATGAATCATTTTTGTATAACTTTAAGAAAGAAGTTCTGATTATACTACTTAGCAATATTAATTAAGTAGTAAAATTGTATAATGAGATAAATTAATTATAGATAAACGGAGGCCAATGTCATAGAAACAATAATAGTAACATGAAAATATATTAGTGACAATATTTATATTTTTAAATTGAATTTGATACCATCAAATTTTGAAAACTATAACAGTCAATCTTTCATGAAAAGACTATTACCTTATTGAAGAGAATCTATAGTGATAAAAACTCAAATGAATAAAAAATACAAATATTGATATATTAACACTATAAACTAAAATCCAAATGAGTGATTCAAAAAAATCCAAATGAATAAAAATATAATAAATGATATAAAAATATAAAAAATTATAGAATTCAAAATTAAAATTATTTAATATTATATAAACAAGTTATTTATTTTAATTTTTCTCTAATTATTCATCCGTAAGTTGCACAGATATAAAATACTAGTGATATTAATTATTGAATATTAGCTATTATTTATCAAATGAAAGAGGTAAATAATGTCATATATATTATTAAATGTTGATTATATAATTTATTTTAATTTATAAAATTATTAATAAAATTATAAAATAAGGAATCTCTCTATATATAATACACTAATGATACTAATTATGATATAGAAACTATTATTTATCAAAATAAAGAAGTAGTTAATGTCATTATATATTATTAGATATTGATTATATAATTAAAACTAAGTTAACAAATTATATATATATACACACACACTTTTTTGCTATATTTACAAAACTTACATGTAATTACTAAATTATGTATATAAATTTATATTAAAAGTTCATCAAAATATTATCACAAACAAATAGCACAAAATTGTGTCATATAATTGCTAAAAGTTAAATACGAGTGTCATATAATTACAAGCATTTTTTATTTAATTTATTTTGTATATATTTGTATTAGTAAAAATCTATCTATATATACTTGTGTTAGTAAGATTCAAAACAATCAATGATACCAACAATTAAACATTAACTATTATTTGTCAAATGCAAAGAAAAAATCAATTAATGCCAGTATATTTTATGTATAGATTAGTAAAATTACATTCATGATATTAATAATTAAATGTTAACTATTATTCATCAAATTTAAAGAAAAATCAATTAATACCACTGTATTATATATATATATATATGTGTGTGTGTGTGAAATTTCCTTGAAATAAATTAATGATGTTAATTATTAAACATTAATTATTATTTATTAAAAAATAAATTATTGTCACTATATATTATTAAATATTGATGGAATAATTAAAAATAAGTTAGAAAATTATTTAAAAATATAAAATAAGAAAGATATATAAATATATACGTATTTAATCTTTATCTATATCTATATTTATTTATTAGTAAACTTTTCATAAAAGAAATTAATGATATTAACTATTCTATATTAGCTATTATTTACCAAATGAAAGAGGTAATTAATGTCATATATATTATTAAATGTTGATTATATAATTTAGTTTAATTTAGAAAAGTATTAATAAAATTGTAAAATAAGAAATTTCTCTCTCTCTCTATATATATAATACACTAATGATACTAATTATTATATAGTAACTATTATTTATCAAAATAAAGAAGCAGTTAATGTCATTATATATTATTAGATATTGATTATTATATAATTAAAACTAAGTTAAAAAATTATTAATAAAATTATATAATAGAGAATATATATATATATATACACACACACATATTGAAACTTCATCAAAATATTACCACAAACAAATACCACAAAATTGTGTCACATAATTTCTAAAAGTTAAATACGAGTGCCATATAATTACAAGCATTTTTATTTAATTTATTTTACACTTAAAAGGTTTTTAGTTAAAAAATATTTTTAAAATATGTTGATTATTTTTTTATTCAAAACAAGTTCATTTAAGCATGTATTAAATATCTTTTATTAAATTAAAAACTCATAATTATAAATTTGGATTTCTTTTAAAAAAAACCGTGTGAAAAAGTAACTGGTAATGCATATGTAAGTCACTATTTTTTTAAAATAATTTTAGCTTAAATGTCTCTTGATTATTATAAGAATTTGATTATTCTTTATTCTATTACTATTATTATTATATAGAATATATATATATATATATATATATATATATATATATATATATATATATTCTATAATATTCTAGAATATAATAGGATATTCTTTTTATTATTATACTCTATATATTCTATTTTTTATTTAATTAAATATTATTATTTATTCTTATTCTACAGATTCTATTAGATATTTTTCTTTTTACTTTCGTATCCTATATTTATTACCCCTCACAGCAAAGAGAATCTTTATCCCTAGTCAACTTTAGTCATAGTCATAAATAGGGTTTCTAAAATAAGAATTGTTATATATCAAGAAAGAAATTTCGTGAAATGACCCATGAATGAATTGAAATATATTGTGGTTTTTTTATTTTGTTATAATATAATTTATTATTATTATTATTATACTCTATATATTTTATTTTTTTATTTAATTAAATATTAATTATTTTATTTTATTCTTATTCTAGAGATTTTATATGATATTTTTCTTTTTAATTTCATATCCGATATTTATTCCCCCATACAACAAAGAGAATCTTTATCCCTAGTAAACTTTAGTCATAGTCATAAACAACGTTTCTAAAATGAGAATTACTATATATCATTAAACAAAATTCGTGAAACGAATGAATTGAAATGTATTGCAATTTTTTCATTTTGTTAACCAAAAATTATAAAATAAAAAATAAAAAAATTATCCAAGTGCACTTAAACACATCGGTAGCTATTCTACAAAATTAGTTTGGTGGAATTAATCATTTCCCTTCTAAAATATAAGCTTAAAAAAAAACCGTCCTTTTTCTCTCTTCCTTCTCATGTTGCCGAGATCTTGTCCAATATTCAGGCACGCTTATGTAAGAAATGAATAAACACCACAAAACAAGACAAATGAGTGTCCTATTTTTACCACAATTTCAAGCGACGGTCCCTATAAAATGTTGCATACAATAAGAGGCTTTTTGGTGCGAGAACAAGGAGGGGGAAACACTGGTTGGTGTTCAAGGAGATCCTAGTGCAATGGCTGGGGTCGTCGAGGATGTGCCTGCACAGAAACACGATTCGAAAGTTGGCATAACTGGTAACTAGCAAACGCCCCTTTTTCTTCTCATTCTTACTCCTAGCCAATATATTCATTTCATTGTGTCACATGTATATATAATAAAGCCATTTTCATGCCTTCATCAAATAGATTAAGCTTTTAGAAGAGATAATTTCATAACATCATATCAGAGTCTTTGTGATCAAATAATTATAGGTTTAATTCTTACCATTTCTATTTTTTTAAATAAAAGTTGAACATAAATACATGATAAAAATGGATTTATGTTCACGTTTAGAGATATAATTAAGTCATTCATATGTCTTTTTAACTATTATCTTAGCTTTTTATAGATATGGTTTCATGACAAATTGATTGTTGAAAAGTTGAATGCAAATGTTATACGTTCATTTGAATAAAAAGGAAGCAAGTTTCATTATTCTATGATATTTTTGTGCTGCATTATGCTAAAGGTTATGTTCTTGCAGATGATACTGAGATTAATGACTGTCCTATCGAGCAAGTTAGGCTCACAGTTCCAATCACTGACGACCCTACTCAGCCAGCACTAACATTCCGGACATGGGTTCTGGGGTTGGCATCATGTGTGCTCCTTGCCTTTGTCAACCAATTTTTTGGCTTCAGAACCAACCCTCTATCTATTACTTCCGTCTCAGCTCAGATTGTTACCCTCCCACTTGGGAAACTAATGGCTGCAACACTTCCCACAAAACCATTTCGAGTCCCATTGACGAAATGGTCTTTTTCGTTCAATCCGGGGCCATTCACTTTGAAAGAACATGCTCTGATCACCATCTTTGCCAGCGCTGGGTCTAGTGGTGTTTATGCAATTAACATCATCACAATTGTTAGGGCTTTCTATCATAGGAGCATCCATCCAGCGGCGGCTTTTATGTTAGCACTATCAACCCAGGTGAATAATTTGGTTGTCAAATGTTAATATAAGCATAATTTCAATTTAAGATGATTAACTAAAAGAATAATTAATGAGCATATATATTCAATTCAAATATAGTTAACATGGTGAATTGTGTCCTTGAATTTTTAGATGCTTGGTTACGGATGGGCTGGGATTTTCAGAAAATTCCTTGTTGACTCTCCCTACATGTGGTGGCCTTCAAACCTTGTGCAGGTGTCTCTATTCAGGTATTCATTTATTTTTCATGTTTGGTGCTTTTTGCAAATACTAGTTATTCATTGATATGAATAAAAGAGATTAACGCTAATTAACACATTTAATTTGCAAATAGTTTTGTAATCTATTTGAGAAATAATTTTCATAATATTTATTGAACAAATCAAGAAAATTACTTTTAAAGGAAGAGTAAATGAATGTTTACATATTTAAGATTTAAGATGATGACGTTAAATTTGGCATTGACAAACAATTCTTGAATGACAGGGCATTCCATGAAAAAGAAAAAAAAGGCTAAAAAGGAAAAAGCTAGTGCGATTAATTTTTTTCTCATTGCTTTGAATGCGAGCTTTGTTTATTACATTATTCCAGGCTACTTTTTCCAAGCAATATCAAGTATCTCCTTCGTTTGCTTGATTTGGAAAAATTCACAAACTGCACAACAGATTGGTTCAGGCTTGAATGGCCTTGGCATTGGCTCATTTGGCCTTGACTGGAACACCGTTGCTGGCTTCTTAAACAGTCCTTTACCTGTACCTGGCTTTGCCATCATCAACATTTTGGTTGGATATGTGCTGTTTGTCTATATTGTGATTCCCCTTGCCTATTGGAACAATGTATATGATGCCAAAAAGTTTCCACTCATTAGTTCTAGTACATTTGACTCTACTGGGGCAAGATATAATGTTTCCCGGATTCTGAATAAGAAAACTTTTGACATTGATATAGATAGTTATAACAATTACAGCAAGCTCTATCTTAGTGTCATATTTGCATTAGAGTATGGATTGAGCTTTGCAACTCTGACCGCCACTATTTCACACGTTGTCCTCTTCCATGGAAAGTAAGTTTCTTTAGATCCCCACCCTAATTTGTAATTTTATATATTCCATGTTTCTATAATAAACCATCTAATTATTCTGGTGACTGTCTATTTGAAAGAACAATTTATCAGCTGTGGAAGAAGACAGCAACTTCACTAAAAGGACAACTTGGAGATGTGCATACAAGAATTATGAAGAAAAACTATGAACAAGTCCCTGAATGGTGGTTTGTAACCATCTTGATTCTAATGATTTTTATGGCCTTGGCAGCTTGTGAAGGCTTTGGCAAGCAGCTCCAACTGCCATGGTGGGGAGTCTTGCTTTCTCTATCAATTGCATTAGTTTTCACCTTGCCAGTTGGGGTCATTCAAGCAACAACAAACACGGTAATGTCCATTGTCCAAGTAGAAAAAATTAGATATGCAGTGCCTTGTATGGATTTCTACATTTTTTTTTTCAATTTATTATTGCTTCAAAGGTTGTCTTTCTCAACATACAGTAACTTCTTGTGCAGCAAACAGGACTCAACGTGATCACAGAGTTGATAATTGGGTTCATGTACCCAGGAAAGCCCCTTGCTAATGTAGCCTTCAAGACTTACGGGTACATCAGCATGTCACAGGCACTTGCATTTCTTGGTGACTTCAAATTAGGCCACTACATGAAAATTCCTCCAAAATCTATGTTCGTCGTGCAGGTAGGATGTGGATGTATGCTTACAAAATATCAAGCACATGAAAAAATATGCAAAAAATTTAATGCAGCATAGTTAATTTGTTTTGTCCTCAGTTGGTGGGCACGGTAGTTGCTTCAACTGTCTACTTTAGCACAGCATGGTGGCTTCTCACATCTATTGAGCACATTTGTGATGAATCATTGTTGCCAGAGGGGAGTCCATGGACATGCCCTAGTGATGTTGTGTTTTATAATGCTTCAATCATATGGGGAATAGTAGGGCCAAAGAGAATGTTTACCAAGCTTGGCATTTACCCTGAGCTGAATTGGTTCTTCCTCTTTGGTCTACTTGCCCCAGTTCCAGTGTGGCTGCTTGCTCGCAGATTCCCCAACCACAAGTGGATTGAACTCATCAACATGCCAATTATCATTGGAGGTGCTAGTAGCATCCCACCAGCCAGATCCGTGAACTATATTATGTGGATAATTGTTGGAATCTTCTTCAATTTCTATGTTTACAGAAAGTTCAAGGCATGGTGGGCTAGACATACTTACATCCTCTCAGCTGGTTTAGATGCTGGAGTTGCTTTCACGGGTGTGTTGCTCTATTTTGCTCTCCAAACCTCTGGTGTTTATGGTCCAGAATGGTGGGGTTTTGCTGCAGATGACCACTGCCCTTTGGCCAATTGCCCCACAGCTCCAGGTGTAGTTGCAAAGGGATGCCCGGTTCTATGACTATGACTTCCATATTACCATTCCATCACCCCATATTGGTCATGGAAATGTATAGAAAGTCAGAATATATATTTATTCACGTGGTTTCTACTCCCTACTTTCTATCACTACTGCTGATTGCAAAAATACAATAGAAAGTTGAACAAGCTGTATAGGTTGTTACTTGCTAGCAGAGCAAGCAAAATTGTTTAAACAAACTAAGAAATTGTTCGACCCTGATCTCTTTGTATTTAAGTTAACAGTATCAGTGAAATTTACAAGCATTTATAATTATTTGCTTAAGCAGAGACAGCTCTTGACTTTTTTTTTTTTTTTGAGGTGCTTGACTTTCTAATTAAGGTATCTGTATCCAATGAAAATTACAAGCATGTGTTCTAGCAAAGCAAGCAATGTGTTTGAACAAACTCCCAATGGCCACAAAACATGATCGTTGAAAGTTGAAACAATGAAACCGATTAGAATCATCCACCCACCATGATTTCTTGATTTTCAAGGTTTGATAATAATTGTTTAAAAGCACAATGGATGATTCATGGTAGCATTAGCAGCAGAAAATCCACGGTATTATGAACCTTGCCAATTGCCATGTATGTAACACGAGTAAAGAAGCATCAGCAGTCAACAATATACAATGTTGCTGATATTCCAGACAAAAATTAGCAGGTGCCGTATGATAGCGACTTTGGATAAGATAACACGTCATCAGTATCATTTAGCTTGTATATATGACCTCTTTTTATTTTTTTTTGGGTACATGCATATGTATGTATACTAGAAACAGACCCCTGCGATGCACAGGTACACTTATTTTAATTATAGATACTATGAATCATCTTTAATTGTAAAAATTAGACTATTCAAATTAATAGATTTAGAATATATAAAATGATAGTTAAATTTTTATTTCTTTTTTTTGATAAAGTATATTTAATAAATAAACATGAGAAAGCTCACACATTACATAAACACAGAAATTGATTTAAACTTTATCTCATTAATCATAAAAACTTATTGTTAGAAGAAAATGAGATGGTACTAAGCAAGACATAAATAAAAAGTAGTGTGGTGAGGACTTCTTTTAATCGCGACCCAACCTGAGAGATTATACCTCCCTGCTTAACCTTTTTCCACCAAAAAAACAAATAAAAAGTAGTGTTTATAATGACTAATTAAGCCAAAACATAAATGAAGTATCAAAAAACAATTTTCAATACCACACTTGTGTAAGTTTAATATTACATATACAATTTTCGTCGAAATGATGGTTTCGTTTTGATATAAAAAATAGAACATTCGATTCTATATTAGAAGTAACGATTTCGAGTATTTCAGAAATAGTAATTTCAATTTTATATTAAAATGATAATTTCGATTTGATGTTAAATAGTTTGTGCCATTGATATAAAACATTTCAATTTATATGATGTAAACAATTATATGACTTAATAAATGATATTTTTCTGACCATCTTCTGAGTTTTATTCTTCTTAAACAATCAAGCATTGTGATTGTTTGATATTTTTTTATAATATGAATTTGTTCATATGCATTCTTTAACTTTATTAGAGTCGAAATTGTAATAAAGACTTGAAGTTATCCAAATGATAGTTTCGATTTGATATTAGAAATGATACTTTCAATTTCATATATAAAGTGATGACTTCAAGTATATCAGAAATAGTAATTTTGAAATCATATCGAAGTAATGATTTCAATTTGATATCAGAAATAGTTTGTGTCATTGATATAAAGCATTTAACTTTGTATGATGTAAACAATTATATGACTTAATAAATGACTTTCTCTTGACCATCTTCTGAGTTTTTTTTAAAAATAATCTAGCATTGTTTGATTTAAAAAATAATAATGTGAATGTGTTCATGTACATTATCTAACTTTATTAGAATCGAAATTGTAATAAAGACTTGAAGTTATCAAAATGATAGTTTCGATTTACTATCAAAAATGGTACTTTTGATTCCATATCTGAAGTGTTGACTTCGAGTATGGCAGAAATAGTAATATCGATCTTATATTGAAATGATGATTTCGATTTGATGTCATATAGCTTGTGCCATTAATATAAGCATTTCACTTTATATGATGTAATCAATTATATGACTTAATGAATGCTCATCTTTTAACCATCTTTTGAGTTTCTTTTTTCTTTTTAATAATCAAGCATTATTTGATTTTTTTTATATATATAATATGAATTTATTAATGTACATTCTCTAGCTTTGAAAGAGTTAAAATTGTAATGAAAACTTGAAGTTATTGAAATGATAGTTTTGATTTGATATCAGAAATGATACTTTCGATTTCATATAAAAAAATGATTACTTTGAGTATGTTAGTAATAGTAATTTCGAGTTGACTTTGAAATGATGATTTCGATTTGATATCAAACAGTTTGTGCCATTGATATAAAATATTTTACTTTATATGATGTAAACAATTATATGACTTAATGAATGTCCATCTTTTGACCATCTTTTGAGTTTTTTTTAAAGTAGTCAAACATTGTTTATTTTTTTTTATAACATGAATTTGTTCATGTACATTCTCTAGCTTTATTAGAGTCAAAATTGTAATAAAAACTTAAAGTTATCGAAATGATAGTTTAGATTTGATATCAGAAATGGTACTTTCGATTCTATATTAGAAGTGATGACTTCAAATATGTCAGAAATAGTAATTTCGAGTTGACATCAAAATGATGACTTCGATTTGATGTCAAATAGTTTGTGTCATTGATATAAAACATTTCACTTTATATGATGCAAACAATTATATGACTTAATGAATGACCTTCTTTTGATCATCTTCTGAGTTTTTTTTAAACAGTTAAGCATTGTCTAATTTTTTTTATAATATGAATGTGTTCATGTACATTCTTTAACTTTATTAGAGTTGAAATTATAATAAAGACTTGAAGTTATCGAAATGATAGTTTCGATTTGATATTAGAAATGGTACTGTCGATTCCATACCTGAAATGATGACTTCGAGTATGTCAGAAATAGTAATTTTGATTTTATATTGAAATGATTATTTTGATTTAATGTCAAATAGTTTGTATCATTGATATAAAACATTTCACTTTATATGATGTAAACAATTATATGACTTAATGAATGACCTTTTTTTTTACCATCTTTTGAGTTTTTTTTAGAAATAGTCAAACATCATTTGATATTTTTTTTTATAATATAAATTTGTTCATGTACATTATCTAGTTTTATTAGAGTCAAAATTGTAATAAAGACTTAAAGTTATTGAAATAATAGTTTCAATTTGCTATCAGAAATAGTACTTTCGGTTCTATGTCTGAAGTGATGACTTTGAGTATGTCAGTAATTTCGAGTTGATATCGAAATGATGATTTCGATTTGATGTCAAATAGCTTGTGTCATTGATATAAAATATTTCATTATATATGTTGTAAACAATTATGATTTAATGAATTCCTATCTTTTGACCATCTTTTGAGTTCTTTTTTAAAAAGTAAAACATTGTTTGATTTTTTTTATGTATAATATGAGTTTGTTCATGTACATTCTCTAACTTTATTAGAGTCGAAATTGTAATAAAGACTTAAAGTTATTGAAATGATCGTTTCGATTTGCTATCAGAAATGGTACTTTCTATTCCATGTCTAAAGTAATGACTTCGAGTATGTAGTAATAGTAATTTCAAGTTGATATCAAAATGATGATTTTGATTTGATAACAAATAGTTTGTGCCATTGATATAAAATATTTCACTTTATATAACGTAAACAATTATATGGCTTAATGAATACCCATCTTTTGACCATCTTCTAAGTTTTTTTTAAACAATCAAGCATTGTTTGATTTTTTATATATAATATAAATTTGTTCATGTACATTCTCTAGTTTTATTAGAGCCCAAATTGTAATAAAGACTTGAGGTCATTGAAATAATAGTTTCGATTTGATATTAGAAATGGAATGTTCGATTCTATATCAGAAATGATGACTTCAAGTATTTTAGAAATAGTAATTTTGATTTTATATCGAAATGATGGTTTCGACTTGATGTTAAATAATTGGTGTCATTGATATAAAGCATTTCACTATATATGGTGTAAACAATTATATGACTTAATGAATGACCTTCTTTTAACCATCTTCTGAGTTTTTTTTTTAAACAATCAAGTATTGTTTGAATTTTTTTTATATAATATGAATTTGTTTGTGTACATTCTCTAAATTTATTAAAGTCGAAATTGTAATAAAAACTTGAAGTTATTGAAATGATAGTTTCAATTTACTATAAAAAATGATACTTTCGATTTCATATATGAAGTGATGACTTCGAGTATATCAGAAATAATAATTTCAATTTCATATCGAAATGATTATTTCAATTTTATATCAAAATGATAATTTCGATTGATGTCAAATAGTTTGTGTCATTGATATAAAACATTTAACTTTGTATGATGTAATCAATTATATGACTTAATGAATGACCTTCTTTTGACCATCTTCTGAGTTTTTTTAAATATTCAAACATTATTTGATTTTTTTATATAATATGAATTTGTTCATGTACATTCTCTAACTTTATTAGAGTTTAAATTATAATAAAGACTTGAAGTCATCGAAATAATAGTTTTGTTTTGAAATGAAAAATGGAACGTTCGATTCCATATCAAAAGTGATGACTTCAAATATGTCAGAAATAGTAATTTTGATTTTACATCGAAATGATGATTTCGATTTGATATCAAATAGTTTGTATCATTGATATAAAAATTTCACTTTATATGATGTAAAGAATTATATAACTTAATGAATGACCTTCTTTTGATCATCTTTTGAGTTTTTTTTTTTAAACAGTCAAGCATTGTTTTATTTTTTATATATATAATATCAATTTCTTCATGTACATTCTCTAGCTTTACTATAGTGAAAAGGAAGGAAAAATGTTATTTACAAGTGAAAAACGAATAAAGAAGGATAAAGAAAGATGTACAAAAAATGAATGAATTTAAAAAAGTATGTGGAAGGCCATGTATTAGGAAAATAGAGCACCAATTTGCAATCAGAAAGCTCTATAATAATCATTTTAGTTGGCTTTCCATCTCGGTCATATTCCTTTTGCCTATAAGTGCTCACCAACAAACCCATGACATCTGCAAAGAGTAGAATATATAAGTAGATAAACAAATTTGAAGAAAACAAAAAATAAAATGGGAAAAATAAAAGAATAGGGTAAGAAATTTACACAATCAAAGTAGTGAATGAAAATGAATAAGTGAAGATGTTTCATGGTCAACAATGAACAATTGAAGAATGTAATAGCAGCCCTATAAATAAGGACCAGGGAGTTACAATTTAAATTTCAAAAGCGTAAAAATGGGAGGGAAAATCTAATGACAACTGAAAATCCAGTTAACCTAATCACTCCTATCATTTCAATACTCTGAAAATGAGGGGAAAATATATTCAAATCAACCATCAAAATCCCTAATCGTACACAGCGCTGATACCCATACTTATTACATTTTGCAACCATCTTACACAGAAGAGTAGGCGTATGGACTACTAGTTTGTAGACGATAGAATGAGAGAAAAGAATGAGAGAAGAGAAGTATGAATCACCTGGTGGAGTAGGGGTATGAGCTACTAGTTTATAGACCCCGCTCCTGCCACAGTTCGGTCAATTGATGCTACTGGCTTCCATATGCACACGCTATCTTCACGACAACGAAACCCCTTTTGCATTGTATCAACTCTCCACTCCCTCTGTTGATGACATGATAGATAATGAGTTGCATCCGATAAGCCACCCATTAAACAAAATGAATTAAATAATCTTAGTATTGCTTGAAAATGACACGTGTTTTTAAACAACGTAGACACAAATAAATAATAATATGTATTTATATCATGTATAGATATGACTTTAAAGTGGTGTTACTTACACACATTTATATTCACGCACTTCTTATCTACAACCTACTTATATTCCAGTCAAACTTGAGCGGACCATAAATTGATGGAAAGAGAACCCAAGATAGAATGGGATGGCTTTTAGTCTGGAAGTGGAGATGCGATTTGTGTGGGCTCTGTTTTATTTATTTATTTTTAATAATAACTGGGTTTGTCGGTAAGAAGAGAGTGAAGTTCAGGGTGGTTTGTTAATATCTCTATGAAACATATCAAGCAGAAAATATATAAATCACGTGTTTAAGCATCTAATTACATTGAGCACAGACTCAAAACTTACATTTCAAATTAACAGAGGAATGTTCAGAAATTCAGACAAAGGAAAATATAGAGGAATATTCGACTATATATAGGAAAATTCAAAGAAAATCCTTCTTTCCAATGCTCTCTGCTTCAGTGTGTAGTCGTTTTCACCCTAAAACAAAGAACAGCCCAGGCC
The DNA here is from genome assembly GCA_029884595.1 of Ormosia semicastrata. Lineage (NCBI taxonomy): Eukaryota > Viridiplantae > Streptophyta > Magnoliopsida > Fabales > Fabaceae > Ormosia > Ormosia semicastrata. The sequence goes on along the minus strand of JAQQTO010000026.1, from coordinate 4,339,644 downwards.
CCAGAGCCCCATTGTGCGTGCCTCCTCCAATCTCCATATTTCTTCTCTTCCTCCTCTCCAGATTGAATCCCCCTCACCTTTATTATCTAGTTCAAATTCAATTCTTTTTTTTCGTTTTATCTAATTGCAATCAATTCCCTAATTAACTCTATCATTAATCTTTACTTTTTTTTAAAAATCAAATCCTCAAATATTTCATTCTCCCTTAATAAACAAAAAGCACATGTTAAAAACATAATTTTATGAATCTGGACACCCCCACAAAGTCGAGATTTTTGGGCCTAAAAATAAGAGACAAAGAAATTTAATTTCGACTGTAAGGAATTATTTTAGAAATTGGACCCATTTTTTTAATTCTTTCATTAATTTATCCTTTTTTATTTTTTATTTTTTTTTATCTTTTTCAAAAAAGTCTAGACAAAATTTAATGCTGACAATCACCTCAAATAATTGGTTTCTTTTTTTAAATTGTTTCTTTTTTCGGCCATTGAGATCACCTACAATCTAGACTCTAGTCAATGTCCCTAACCTTCTTTGTCGTGTATAACCCAATTTTATCTTTTTTCTTACAATTCCAATAATCTTACTCATTTTCAATAACATAATTTTTCATATCATATAAAATTAATTAATAAAATATAAATTTATAATTAATAATGTATAAAAATTAATTAACAAATAAATAAAAAATTAATTAATGAAAGAACAAAAAAAATAATTAATAACATATATAAATTAATTAACAGAATCAAACTAAAAAAATTACATATTTATACATACTCATTAACTAATAATTTATATTTCATTAATTAACTTTCATGTGATATTAAAATAAGTGTAAGTACTTTTAAAGTAAAATGATCATTATTCTTTCTCTTATGAAAAATATTACAAACATAAAGCTGAAAACAGAATACATTGCAACCATAAAAGTGTAAGCAAACCATTGATTAACTAAGATAATGGAGATGATGGCTATGTTGTTTCTACCAAGAAACAATTCATCACAAACAAAACAAGAAAACTCGAATTTAATATACCTACATCCAAGAAAAAAAGAAAATGGCTCTGCAACCAAAATCCTTTATGGACGGAAGACAGTGAAAATTGTTAAAACAAGGTGGCAAATATCCTGCTTATACATCTGAAAAATGTTTCTGATAAACCTGCGTTCCCAATCCCAGGGTCAAAATCTATTCCCTAATTGTTCATCATTGAGAATCCAGCATATGCACCATAATAAGCCTAAACATCATCCACTTGCAAAGTACATTGGGTAAAAATGGAGACAAGGGCTGGGATCAGTTGAAGAGCCCTGGATTTAGCCAATCCCTAAAAAAAAAAAAAATAGAATATACATTGTGTAAGTCAATTACAACTGCACAGGCATAAAAAAATAGGGAAAGAAAGAAATGCTGCAGGGTAAAAGCACTTACTTGCTTATGTCATCAAAGTGATCATCAAAATCTACAATGTCATTCCATTTCTCAGATGAAATAAAGTCCAATAAGACCAGATTTGCTGATGGCTCTTTGAGAGACAATCGACTGTTCACATCTGACTGAACCAACTTCCAGTTCTTAGATGCATCCCTAACATAAAGCTAAACCATAAGAAAAAGGTAATCTTGGTTAATGTAACCAACAAAAAGATGGCTCTATATCATATGGGGGGAACCATATATAATAGCATAAACACACTTACAACCATACTTATATAACATGGTTAATGAGTTTCTTCTTTTATCAATAAAATGAAAAAGAGAAGGTGCTTTTTGGACGCACTGAAAGTGTGTGTTTGGTTCAATTGTGAAAATTTCGATTATTTCAATAATCGATTATTGTATAATTGATTATAATAGAATCAATTTTATGTTTGGGTATATTAACTGAAAAACGATTTTAAAATAATCTGTTTCGTTTAGATGTATAAAAAGAATTACTTTTATACATTAAATTATCAAAAGAAGTACAGATTGATTAAAAAAATTATTTGATTAAGTACAAAATGGTATTTACATCTTAAATTTTTTGGAATAATCTATAATCAAGAATCAAAAGTTTCAACCTTCAAGCTTATGAAAAAAACTGTTATAATGCATTGAATTTTGTGCAAAAACTGAAGCTGATTTACCCAAACATGATTGAACAATAAAAAAAACCTGTTGGATGAAGGATAAAATCCTATCCAAACATACACTACATTTCATAACAAGTAAGAAACAAATAGCATAGAATTTTTTTGTTCATACAATTGTTGGACAAAGCCTTTACTGCTTGAGGTAGCAGCCTGTATAATTAAGCAAAGCATGCAAATCACACAACATAATTCTGTCATTCTCCGACTCTTCAAATTATTTCTAATACAAAAATTAGATAGATCAATGTGCGTCATGTGGCAAATCAAACAAGGAATATTCCTCTCTTTTGACTTCTGTCAAAAACAAAGGGAGGGAATGAAGCAAAACAATCAAGTCTGCAATTCTAAGTCTTGCCATCAGATCTGAGTTCCAAAATGTTACAAATGAAACCCACACATCAAGATGCTAGCCCCCAATTTCCAATTAAGCTTTTAGATACAGCAGTTTTGTCTAAATTTAGAGCATGATGCACCAAAATAAGCCCCAAAACCAAGATGGGGAAGCCAGAAAATGAAAGCAAACTGCTCATAGTCAAATGCAGAAGGGGATTACAAAAGATACACATATTCTAATGAGTTCAAAGGTTTTCTTGATTCCGTTAAAAAAAGGGTTCTTTAGTCCACTCACAAAAAGCCGCCGAGGATTTCTATATATTTGATCAAATGTATTATGCAGAGAAGCATAAATAAAATTAATAGTGTGGGTAAATACTGTTGTTTCCAATACTAATACAGCTAACCTGCATTATGGCGCTATGGTCCTTGCTCTTTTTCAAAGCTTCAAGCTTCTTGTTATCTAACTGGGAAGAATTGAAAAGGAACAAAAAGATGATAAACAAAATGACATAATTCAAAATAAAATTGGCACAAATCACAGTACATACATACCAAGAGAATGGCGGCTTGGGGAAAGTAACGGCAAATGTGGTCACCAATATTCTTTGCCACCCCACCAAGCTCATAGTCATCAGACCTCTCATTCGCGTGGAAATAGCCAACTATGTTCAACCCTTTAGCAGAAAAATATTCCTCTATCTATCTCACAAGCAATTGTGATTGCAAAAATTAAAAAGAGAAAAAACCATAAAACTACTGAGAATCCAAAATAAACAAATAATTGGTAACCAAAAAATGAAAACACAAACCCAGTTGATTAGGTTACATGTTCATAAAAAAAAAGCACATGTCTTCATGCATAATTTTATCAATAACCATTTTGGGTCAGAATTGAATCAATAAACTACTGAAAATTAAAAAAAAAGGAAAAAAAAAAAAGATAAACCCAGTTCATTAGGTTTGATGTTCTTCCAAAAAGCATACGTCTTTATGCATAATTTTATAAATAACCATGTTGGGTGAGAATTGAATGAGAAAAAAAAAGCAAAAAACCCTAGAGAGAGAGAGAGAGAGTGAGGACCAGAATGAGTGAGATCTCGAGCTCGGGAAGAAGACCGATGTGAGAGTGGAAGAGAGGGACGGCATCGGCGATCTCGACGGCATCGTTGGAAGGGGAGATGCGGCCGATCAAGATGCCGTTGACGGCGGAAGTGGGGTGTTTGAGGGAGTGGAGGACGAGCTTGATGTAAGCGTTTTGTGCGATCTCGTACCTCAAATCGCTACTGCCCATTGCTGAAGAAGAATGAAATGAAGATTCACAACGCCACCACACACACAGATGCTCAATGTGACAATTCAGAACTTCACAGTGCCACTGCCAAACACTAACAGCTATCAACTCTCGTGGTTGGCTTGGCAGGGCTTCTAACGATGTCGTATTGTCATAGTAATCAACGCATTTAAAAAAAAATTATATTATTAAATAATTAATTTATATCGTTTTGGGTTTTCTGTATTTTTTGTGTCGTACCACTTATATTCGTTGATGGAGCTTCCCAACCCTCAAATTTTTCTTTTTTCAACTCATACACTTCACATAATGTGAACACTTAATTTTATCCGAGGTATTTTGTAAATTAAAAAAAAAAGATAAAATATAATTTTTCAATCCATTGACCCATTAACCCGTAACCCATAAACCAATCCGTTAACTCATCACTCATTAACCCACAACCCATCAGTTATCCTAATCCCTAAGCACTTATTCTAACTATCCCAAACAAACTTATCCTAAACTAACCATAACCCATCCTACCACAAACTTATCCTAAACCAACCATGGCAATTATCATCAAACTCATCCTATCTCAAACTAATCCTAAACAAACTTATCATAAACCTCCCATCAATTATCCTAAATAAACTCCTAATCACATTTTAACTCAAACACCTCAGCCTAATCCTCTCCTATAAAACACCTAACCCACACACAGAAAAATGGAATCAGAATCCTATACTCAGACTCACTTACTCTGCAGCCTTCAAACACATTCCTGCTTATTTTTTTCCACGTTGCCTTCCCTCCTCCATCCCTCAATCACGTGAAAACAGCTTCAAAACCTCTTCCAAACTGTGACTCCCACCTTGCAATCATCCAACACACCACCCATCTTCACCCTTGCAACCGTGAGCATCCACACGTACGGCCAAGCCACCATAAACCCATCAGCAACCTCACCCTACTGCCTTCATCTCTGTTCACCTTCATCACCCCATCATTTTCAGAACCATTCCCCATCACCATTTATTCATCATTATCACTATCTTCTATCCTCACCACCAAGTTTTCACTTCATCTTCCTCACCATTAACGCCCATCACAAACACACCATCACTCAACCAGCCGCCCAGCACCAACCGAGCCACCTACCTCGCGTGACTCAACACTGAGCTGTAGCAACTCGCACCGTCTTCATCGTCAACCGCACCATCGAGCCGAACTTGGAACCCATTAGCGCAGCGTTCACCAACCGCGACCGAGGAGCCTCTGCCCATAACTTGCTCTGTTTTCCCAAAGCCGTGCTCAATCACGTCCCAGCCATCACCTCCGCACCGCCATACCGGCGCGGCGCCGCTCATCACCCACGTCGTCCGCGCCGCACAACCCGTAAACTGGACCAGCACTGCGTCGAGCTCCTCCGGCAACACCACCTTGTTCTTCTCCCGCACCAGTCGCTGGCAAGCCCAGCAGCACAAGCTCGATCCGCGCATTGAGTCGTGAACCGCCGTCGGAACCACGTCGCATCGCTGTTTAGCTTGAACACGCGTTGCTGCCGTCAGCTAAGTCGCATCTTGCCGCGTCTCGTTCGTCCTGGAAGTAGCCTGCGCCGGTCTTCATCTTCCTTGTTCTTAAACGGGAGAAGAAACTAAACTACCCATATTGTACAGGCCGTAAGTTTTTTTTTACTTCCCATTTTGAGTTTTTTTTTTCTTTTTTTCTTCTTAAAGGAATTGGGTTTAAAAATATAATGGGTCATTGGGCTGCAAAACCATAATAATAAGAATAAAAAAAATGAAAAAAACTAACAATAAAAAAATGAACCTTTTAAAAAAAATTTAATTTCTTTAAAATAAAAAGAAACAAAAATGGATAATGGGTTACCTGAGTTACGACAGCTTGCTAACCCTTGTATTTTGTAAACATCTGAGTTGTGACAGCTTGATGATTTACATTATTATTATTATTATTATTATTATTATTATTATTATTATTATTATTATTATTATTATTATCATATTGTTTTCAAAAATTTTAAGTTAAATCGCTAATTGATAATTTTAAATAAAAGTATTGTAACAAACTTGATGAGCAATGGGTGACGTCTCTAGAGTGACGCGAGCTTCACCTATTTAATCCTTAATTTGAATAACTGAGCCACGACGGCTTGTTGATTCAAATCTTTAAAGTTTTTTTTAAAATCAATCAACCCACAAATATTTTCTAAAGAACTACGTGACTTTGAGTTTCTCATTGCACCTGAGGATACGTAGGAGCGGGACTCATATTCCGTCAAGCCAAAAATTAAATTTTCATAATTTATTTATTCATTTCATTTTTTTTACAAAAGGGGTAAAATAAACATTTTCAAGGATTATTAAGAATTTGCATAATTAATTTAAGGTACCGTCTTAGGACGGGTGTGTTAGGGGTGCTGTGGGATTAAGTTTCCACCCTTCCCTACACATAACCGACTCCCGAATTCAATCTAGTTTCAAAGACTATTCTTTTGGGTTTTCCAATTTTTCCTAATAAAAAAATAAAATTGGTGGCGACTCCTAATTAAATATATTTTAATTTAAGTTGCTATTCCATCGCGATTAAATCGGTCGCGACAGATGGCGACTCACTGGGGGACACTTGAGAGTCAAGCCTGTAAAAGTTAGTTATGCAAAATTTTTTGTGATCTTTATGTGTTTGTTTTACCCTTTTTTTCTTTTTTTCTTTTATTATTTGATGATTTTTTATATATATATTATTTTTAATTGTTGTACTATCTGAACCTTAGGGTAGAAAACTTTTAGAATTTGTTTTGTATTTGCTTTGTTTTGCAGGATGTGAGTAGTTTTTAGGATTGTGAAGGTTTGTACGCTCCCAGCACCCACTGCACCTACACGTAAAGCACACACATTCGAGTGGGGGCCCTATACCCGGGTCTGAGTGAAGCCTAAGTTAAGTAGAGGTTGCGTAGTGGTAGCCATTTTGGATGTACTTCCTGTTTGGTTATCGCGAAAACCTCATCTAGAGTGCGCCTTTTTCATGAATGTCCCACACCTAGTTGGTTTACCCACTATTTCGTAGTCAACATTCTGAAATAGGACTTGGCTCTAGAGACCTTTAAAATAGAAAAGCCACCCCATGGAAGTCCTCACGAACCAGAAAGACTCTTAGATCCTTAGGATAGAATTCTCAAGTTTAAGGCAACCCCATTAGGACACAAAGGGAGCACACCTCTCATTACCTTTAGATTTATCCATATCTTGTGAGTTGTTCAGTCTTTTAATGTGACAAACCATACTTGCGTCCCTCTTAAAATTTTATTTTCCAAAAAGAGGAGATGAGTCATTATTAAAAGACCAACAACTCACTCACTCATAATTGCATCACAAGTCATCATTCTTCGCATCATGTTTTCTCCAAAAACCATGCATTGACAGTTCTTATGTGTTAAATCCAGGTTTGTTGAGGGACTGTTGAAACTAAGTGCCTAAGGATTAACAGTGAGTATCTTTGATTAATAATGGAACGTGCCATGGGATCAGATCACAATGAGGTTGTTTTGAAAAAGACTTTGCGACTTAAGGCCAATGAAGTTGACACAGAAAGCCTGTTGAGTTTGGGCCGAATATTGAAGAAGACGCAACGCCTGACCTTCACTGCGAGATATGGGAAGATTCTGAATCTATTAGAGGTTGATGTACAGGTAGAAGCTATTACCGCGCTAGCCCAATTCTACGACCCACCATTGCGTTGTTTCACATTTCAAGATTGTCAGTTGGCCCCCACCTTGGAAGAGTTTGAGCAGATTTTGGGCTTGCCGTTGGAAAAGGAAGAGTCATACCTCTTTATAGGCCACCATGCATCCATGCCAACCATAGCAGACATCTTGAAGATTCATGTGAAGGATCTGCAAAAAGCAAAGCAAAATAAGAAAGGAACAGAGGGATTCCCAACGAAATACTTAGAAGAGCACATGCGCCACCTAGCCAAGGTTGAAGACTGGAATACCTTTATGGATGTGTTAGCCCTCACTATTTATGGCAGCATCCTATTCCCGAGTAATGAAGACTTTATAGGTTTTGCAGCAATAGATGTGTTTCTCGCTCGAAGGAATAATGCCGCTAATCCCGTCCCAACCCTTCTTGCTGATGTTTATTATACTCTGAATTTCTTCCATGAAAAGAAAGGTAAGCGGATCTTATGTTGTCTACCGATGTTATTCGTATGGCTCACAAGTCACATGTTCAAGAGGGGCTACAAGGATGCATGTCCCATTACAAGTCTCAATATGCTCCAGTTGAAAACCAGGAACGGCCGCGAATGGGCCGAAGAATTGGCTAAACTTGAGGAAAAGAAAATTGTATGGTACCCACAACAGTAAAGAAGGGCAAACAAAGGGGTCTATCGGTGTGAAGGTTTTCCTAATGTTCCTCTCATGGGTACTCGGGGATGCATTAACTATAACCCTTTCGGCATTGCGACAACTAGGCTATCCCATGATGGGGCCACCATCAGAATTGGAAACCGCTCCTTTTGTCTGTGATATGCAAATGGAGTGTATTAAGACACTTAGGAGAGTGCGAGACACTTGGAAGAAAGTTATTAGAAAGAGTAAAGAGCTGGGAGTCAGAAGCTGCGGAGTTAAAGAAAGTTACAGGCAGTGGATCAAGAACAGGGAGCAGGAAGTTAAGTTACCCTTTAAAATCCCGGTAACCTCTACAGTCAGTAAGTCTCTGCCTCCGACTTCAATAGAAGATGAAGAAATAAGAGAAAAGCTAGCTGAAACCAACAAAGAAAAAAGAAAATTAGAGGCAGGGTTAGAAAAGGTTCGCTAGGCATGTGCAGTTTTAAGGCGTAAAAATGCTGAGAAAAACGATGCTCTCGAAAAAGCAAACAAAAGGCAATGGACAGAGCAAGATAGTATGTCAAAAATCAGAAAATGTTTGGAAGCTGCAAATAAGGAACTAAGGCTCCGAGGGCAGGAAAGAGATAAGGCTCTGACAGAAAATCAACAACTCAAGGAGTCTGCTTGTAATTGCCAAAGCAAAGACAGAATAAGGCTCTTCAAAGCCAGCGTATAGTATGAGGCAACAAGTGGAGACAAGTGTCAACCGATATGAAGACATGATCGAATTGAGAGGTTGCGCACTGTCGAGGAGATTGTAGGGTATGAAGCGATTGCGACAGGGACAGAGGACTTGCAAAAAATGATAGATCATACAAGACAACAAGACGAGGACATTAATGAATGGAAAGAAGAAGTCCATTTTTGGAGAGACCAATTCTCGAAACTGGCATGCCTAGCCAACACGGAAATCGCAGACATTCCATATTACTTAAAGGTGGCGGATAAGATGGTCGATCCTCTTAAGACTCCTGCAGAGATTAATGACTTCATTGAGTATTGCAAGAATCTTGTTGGACAAATGAAGCAGATGATCAGGGTGCAGTCATTTGAGAAGGAGGAATTAGACTAGACCATGATGTATTTCAAGTAGAGTGGAAATGATGTATTCCTTTTAAATAATGTTGATGATTCTTTTTCAATTGAATAAAGTATGCCTTTTTGTTCTTCTGATCCTATGTTGCACTGAAGATCCATTACTTTTGAACGAGACGTTCTAAATAATGGTCATGACAAACTTTTGAATGAGACGTTCTAAGAAACAGTCATGACGAGCAAAGATTAAAGATACTCACTCAAATCTGCCCGGCACAAATTAACAATGGTCCTTTAACAAATCAATAATAATCATGGTTGTTTTAACAAATTTTACTTTGATTGTTCACAAAAAATTTAAAACCATTGCGCGACCAAGGAAAGAAGACACCAATCAAACCCGTGTTCACAACACAAGGGCTCGAACAAGGTTGCTTGCAGCAATGGCGGCCGAGAACGAAGGTAGGAACCTAAGTTTGGAAGTAGATGAAGTGAAAGGAAGGGTGAATGAGGTGACAAAATCTCAAAGAAGAATTGAGGAAATGTTGTCAGCCATGAGGGAGACCCTCACCTTGATGGGGGCAGTTGGAGGTACAGGAGTAACCGGGGCGCACTCGCACCCACTGAATACCACTTCCATGAGGACAAACCCTGGAGTCACTACTGAGGTACCTTATGTGGGAGGAACCTCAAACACTACATCAGTAGTGATTCCTATTGAAGAAGGGTATCATTCATTAGAAGGTACTCGCAATGAGGTCCATGGTAATACTGAGTTCACGTGGGAACAGCCACATATGATGACAACTGGATTTCCTACCGGTAATGGACACGCAACTGTTCAGAATGATAAGATAAAAGAAGAGTGGATGGAAAAGATGGAAGAGCAAATTAAGGCGATCAAGGGTCCTAGCACCTACGGTCCCCTTGGGATAGAAGAATTGTGCCCTACTGCTAACATTGTCATCCCCAAAGATTTCAAAGTCCCAGAATTTGTCAAGTATGATGGGAGCACCAATCCCTTTTTCCACCTAAAAATTTATATTACCAAAATGTCCATGAAAGTTTGACTGGGCCTGCTTTGGAGTGGTGTATCCAACAGGACCTCTCAAAAATCTCCTCTTGGGATGACTGGGCTAATTTATTTATGGGTCAGTATCGGTTTAATCTGATACAAATTTCAACTCGAGAGCATTGGGAACATTGCGAAGAAAAAAATGAGGAGACATTCAAACAATATGTCCGTAGAGATGGAGAACTCTTGCAGCCTCAAGTGCAAACCGCCGTTAACTTTGACCGAGATGTGCTCATACTTCTTGGGAACTTTAGGAGCTCCTTATATTGGGACAATGGCGGGTGCCGCTTATAGAGATTTTGCTGATTTGATTGCTGCTGGAGAAAGAATTGAAATTTTGGTAAATGCTGGAAAATTGCCAGCTGGTAATAATGAAAGTAGTTTCAAGAAGGGGTTCCCCCCTAAGAAAAAGGAGCCGGAAGTGAGTTACGTGCAGAATCTGCAGCCTTTACGACCACGATATTCGCCATCCTACCTTACATACCGACCACCCCCATACAACCCAAGCATTTACCCTTCCTATCAGACACTGCACCGTCCCATCTACTCGCCCAACCGCTGCCTCCCGTAAATATACCTCAAACACACCATTCCAAATCAACAATATCCCTAAGGTACCTCACCATATGCACCAACTCGCCCAATCTATACTCAGTACCCATCTCGGCCTCCGCAAAATTCCCAAAACTACCCACAACCTCGACCAAACTTCCAAAATCAATGTCGTTTTCGTACCCAAAACCTACCCCCTTTACCAAAACTGTCCATCTCAAACGCAGATCTATTCCAAAGGCTGTTTGATGCTCACCTCATCTCAGGGAACCCTGTACGTCCCCTACAACCACCATTTCTAGCATGGTACAACCCCAATTTAACTTGCAAGTACCATATAGATATTTCGGGGCACTCAATCAAGGACTGTGAATCTTTCAAGATGGCGGTAAGAAAGCTTATTGCTTGTGGAAAACTGGACATTCAAGAAGAGGCTGGACCTAGTATTGTCAGCAATCCAATTCCTAATCATGGTGAAAGGAATGTGGTAAATGCTTTAGAGACGGAAGGACCTCCAAAGGAATGCCATGAGCTTACAGACGCCGATGACTCAAATATTTGAGGGGTTGAAGAAAGCAGGTTATGATATCACGGCACCAGCTTCATCAGTAAAAGAAGATGAGAAGTACGATGAAGAATCAAGATGTGTTTACCATTGTGGGGGAACAGGACACGATATTGAGAACTGTTGGGACTTTAAGGTTCGGGTCCAGGATTTACTCACTTTGGGAATAATACAAGGTGGATAAGGGGTAGCTTCCTCTGAAGAAGTCAGTGTGGTAGAACGCTTTGTGCTGAAGGTGCCACCCCTCAACCAAGCCCCGGCGCCAGGGAGAGTAGTTGTTACGGTCAAGAAGCCAATGCCGTTTGCTTATGATGATACTCACTCAGTACCCTGGAATTATGAAGCTAAGGTGGAAACAAAAGGAGTCGGGGAAGAGACTTCAAAGCCCCGAGTTCTGAAATACCCCAGGATGAAGGGTATGTGACTAATATAGTTACATGGAGTGGGCGATGTTATGGCCCAAGTAAGTAGAGAATAAGAAGAATGTTAAAGAATGGGGTAAGGAGGAAAATGCAAGAGAAGAGGAGAGAGGGAAAGAAGAGGAGGAAGAATTTTTGAAGATCATGAAACAGAGTGAATACGATGTGATGGAACAGCTGAAGAAGACTCCAGCAAGGATATCTCTTTTGTCACTCGTTTTGACATCTGAGCTACATCGAAAAGCGTTGCTAAGAGTACTGAATGAGGCTTATGTCAAACCCGATGTTACCCCCGAGAATGTTGTCAGCATGGTGGACTCGGTAAAGCACATCAACATGATCACATTTATGGATGAAGAGATCACCTCTCGGTCTGAGAAAAACCCACGGGCCTTACACATAACCCTTAAATGCAAAGGGTATATAGTTGCAAAGGTTTTGATTGATGGGGGGTCTGCGCTAAATATCTTACCGAAGTTGACTCTAACCTCATTATCGATAAGTGAGGATGAACTGACACCTCGAGAAATGGTAGTGCGAGCCTTTGATGGAAATAAGAGAGGCATTTTAGGAGAGGTGACGTTGCCATTAGAGATTGGTCCAAGTAATTTTCGGGTATTGTTCCAAGTTATGAACATTGAGCCTGGTTACACTATGCTCCCGGGAGACCATGGATCCATCTTCTTGTGCGCCGTTCCTTCTACACTACACCGTAGTATTAAATACATCGAGAATGGGTCGGTTATTACTATACACGGAGAAGAAGAAATCATGGTGTCAAACCGGTTTCAAGGCCATATGTGGAAAGTGCAGAGAAAGATGAGGAGAATTTGTGGCATAGCTTTGAGGTAGTTGAAACGGAACTCGGTGGGGTGAGCCCTCGATGCAACCGTGAATCGTGGTGGTGGCCCGAATTATGACTAATAATGGGTACCAGAAAGGAAAAGGCCTGGGCTCAAAATTGCAAGGAACTCGGACACCGATTTCACTTCCAGAAAAGCTAGACAAGTTCAGATTGGGGTACGAAGCAGCTCTGGAAGAGAGAATGGAGAATATGACTTTAGGGAAAAGGAGTGATAAAGGCGAAATGAAACATATTCCTCACCTGAGGGAAACATTCCCGGCACCAACCAAAGTAATCATACCTGAAGAAGTCATTCGTCCCCAATACCATCTTACTATCAATGCATTGCATGAAGAAGGCCCTGAAGAGTACAAAGCAATTCGACCTTTCACTGAAGGGGAGCCATTGAAGAACTGGTAATCTGAATCAATGATTGATGTTATTGCTTCCAAGTAATTGTCTATTCATGCTGTAACAAGCAGATATTTTTGTCTAGCTATGTTTTTATCTTATATTTATGTTATTTGAGACAATTAACTAAATAAAGTTGCATGTTTATTCAGCATTCCTCTGTGTCACTCTCTTTGCTTATCTTCTTTTTACATTTATTAGTTTTTTTTCCTGTGTTTCTCCTTAAAAAAAAAAGACTTCTTGCTCTTGCTTTATCATTTCTACTCTATTTTGTCTTTCTAACTCCCCACAAATTACTTTCCAGGGATGTGAGTCTTGTAGAAAGTTCGTCTCATGAAAGGGACCTTGAAAACTTGTCAATTGATTCCCCTGCAATGTTTGATAAAGAGGATCCAGGATTTAGTGAAGAGAAAGAGATTGTTGAAGAACTTGAAAAAATGCTGGAATACTCAGAGAGGAAATTTGATGTGGGCGATGAGGTAATAGAAGTAATTAACATGGGAACAGAAGAAGACAAGAAGGAGTTGAAAATAGTAGATAATCCTGAGCGCGTAGAAATGGTGGCGCTATTGAGGGAGTTCCTTGATGTGTTCGCATGGTCCTACAGAGATATGCCTGGATTAGACCCTGAAATAGCGTCACATAAAATTCTGTTATATCCAGATGCAGAAGCAAAAAGGTAAAAATTGAGAAGGATGCATCCTGATATGTCACTAAAGATCAAAGAAAAAATGACTAAGCAATTGGAAGCTGGATTTATAAAGGTGTCAAGACACCCGCAATGGGTAGCAAATATTGTGCCAGTACCAAAGAAGGATGGGAAGGTCAGGATGTGCGTGGATTATAGAGATCTAAATAAGGCCAGTCCAAAATATGATTTCCTGCTCCCTCATATTGATGTTCTTGTTGACAATACAGCAGGAAATCATAGGTTCTCATTTATGGACAGGTATTCTGGGTATAATCAGATCCCCATGGATGTTGTTGACAAAGAAGAGATGACTTTTATTACACCTTGGGGAACCTTTTGTTACACAGTAATGTCCTTTGGATTGAAGAATGCTGGGGCTACCTATCAACGTGCTATGGTTGCATTATTTCATGATATGATGCATAAAGAAATTGAGGCTTATGTAGATGATATGGTAGCCAAATCCAAAGAAAAGGAAAGCCATGTAGCAGTCTTACGGAGATTATTTGAAAGACTCAGGAAGTATAGGTTGAGGCTCAATCCTAATAAATGCGTTTTCGAGCATCCACTGGAAAATTACTCGATTCATCGTTAGCAGAGAAGGGATAAAGGTGGATCCGGATAAGGCAAAGGCAATACAAGATATGCATCCTCCTAAGACAGAGCGAGAAGTGAGAAGTTTTCTTGGGAGACTTAATTACATCGCTAGATTCATTGCTAACTTGACCAGCACTTGTGAGCCTATATTCAAGTTGTTGAAGAAGCATCAGCCGGGCAAATGGGATGAAGAATGTCAAGAAGCTTTTGATAAGATAAAGGCTTATTTGATGAATCCTCCTGTGCTGGTATCCCCTACACCGGGTCGTCCTCTGATTTTATACCTAACAGTACTGTCAACCTCAATGGGGGCAATGCTGGGGCAGCACGATGAATCAAGAAAAAAGGAACAGGCGATTTATTACCTGAGTAAGAAGTTTAATGACTGTGAAGCCCGATACATGGCAATGGAAAAGACTTGTTGTGCTCTAGTATGGACCTCAAAACGGTTAAGGCAGTACATGCTTTATTATACCACTTGGCTGATCTCCCGAATGGACCCTCTGAAGTACATATTTGAAAGCCCTCATGTCTCATTAAGGGTTTCAAAATGGCAAGTGATATTATCAGAGTTCGATATCAAGTACATGACTCAGAAATCCGTCAAAGGAAGTGCAATTGCGGATCATTTAGCTGAAAATCCTCTTGAGGGTGGACAACTAATGACATCCGAGTTCCCTGATGGAGAAATAATGATGGCAGAAAGAGAGGAAAGAAAAGAGGAGTCTGCGTGGAAGATGTATTTTGATGGAGCAATCAATATGTATGGTAGTGGCATAGGAGCCGTTGTTGTTTCGCCCGGATGGAAAACAATATCCAGATTGCTATTAAGTTGGATTTTGAATGCACTAATAATGTTACTAATACGAGGCATGTGCTAGTGGTTTACAAGTGGCAATTGACTTGGGGATCAAGCAATTAAAAGTATTCGGAGATTCGGCACTTATCATTTATCAAATGAATGGTGAATGGCAAACTAAAGACCCAAAGTTGGTGCCCTACCAAAAGTATTTGACTAAGTTGACTGAGAAGTTTGAAGAGATGACCTTTTCCCATATGGCTCGAGACATGAATCAGTTTGCAGATGTTTTGGCCACCTTAGCTGTAATGACTAAGTTGGATATCCACAATAATGTCCAACCCATCCAAGTAAAAGTACATAGTGAGCCTGCGTATTGTGCCAATGTGGAGGGTGAGCCAGGTGGTAAACCTTGGTATCATGATATCAAGCAGTATATCCAACATAGAGAATACTCAACTAGGGCAAGTGAAGTGAATAAGAAGACTATTCGCCGATTGGCAATGACATTTTTCTTACATGGGGAAGTTCTATACAAGAAAAGCCATGATGACACCTTACTCAGATGTGTGGATGCTCGGGAAGCTCGTCTAATCATGACTGAAGTCCATGAAGGAATTTGTGGGACTCATGCTAATGGTCATATGATGGCGCAAAAAATTTTAAGGAGCGGTTATTATTGGTCCATCATGGAAACGGACTGCATAGAATATGTCCGAAAGTGCCATAAATGCCAGATATACGCAGACCGAGTCAATGCACCTCCATTCCCCTTGCACAATATGGTATTTTCATGGCCTTTCTCGATGTGGGGAATAGATGTCATTAGGCCGATTAACCCCAAAGCTTCCAACGGTCATCGTTTCATTTTAGTGGCAATCGACTATTTCACCAAGTGGGTAGAGGCTTGCTCGTATGCCAATATTACTCAAAGGGTATTTTTGAAATTCCTCAAGAGAGATAATTCAGCTCCTTACAGGCCTCAGATGAATGGTGCGGTTGAAGCCGCAAATAAGAATATCAAGAAAATTGTGGCTAAGATGGTTGTGAACTACAAGGATTGGCACGAAATGTTACCCTATGCTTTACATGCATATCGTACTAATATACGATCAAATACTGGGGCAACACCTTTCTCCTTGGTGTATGGGATGGAAGCTGTCTCTCCCATAGAAATTGAAATTCTTTCTTTAAGAGTGTTGATGGAAGTAGAGTTGGAAGAATCTGAATGGGTGAAGACTCGATATGAGCAATTGAATATGATAGAAGAGAAGAGACTGGCAGCTATTTGTCATGGACAATTATATCAAAGCAGAATGGCCAGAGCCTTTAATAAAAAAGTCCGTCCTAGAGAATTCTGTTCAGGAGATTTAGTATTGAAGAATATTCTCCCTAATCAAGAGGGTGCTAGGGGAAAATGGGCTCCGAGTTATGAGGGTCCTTACATCGTCAAGCAAGTATTTTCTGGAGGAGCCTTAATTTTACAGAATATGGATGGAGAAGAATTGCCAAGGCCAGTAAATACTGATGTTGTCAAGAGATTCTATGCCTAAAAAAAAAAGAGGAAGCTCGT
Source organism: Ormosia semicastrata (assembly GCA_029884595.1). NCBI lineage: Eukaryota > Viridiplantae > Streptophyta > Magnoliopsida > Fabales > Fabaceae > Ormosia > Ormosia semicastrata. The sequence goes on along the minus strand of JAQQTO010000026.1, from coordinate 4,322,924 downwards.
TAGGTTGAAAACCTGAAAGGACGGCCTAAGCAAAAGTTAAAGTAAAAAAAAAAGAAAAAAAAAGAGAAGGTCCGTTAGGTCGAAAACCCGAAAGGGCGGCTTAAGCAAAAGTTAGGACAAATAAATAGGTAAAATCTCAAAGGAAGGAGGTCTGAAACTCCAAACTGGGGCAATTTTTATTCTGTGATCAATTGGCTATGCTGGGGGAAAATGTCTGAAAGATTAAAGGAAAGGTGTGTTGAAGAAAGTAGCAATAGAGACAACAGTTGGGTTATCAAACGATTGCAGGGAATCAATTGAATGAGGAACAAGGAACCAAAACTGGGGCAAATTTTTTTTCCCTTGCAATTTTCTTTTGTTTCTATGTTTTCGTCTTTTAAGCATGTGTCTTACCAGATATTCACCATATTACCAAAGTAATGAAAAGAAGTTTGTTCATTTAATGAATTTCTATCCATACATGAATGCATGTTTAACTCATTAAGTTAAGTCTCAAATAACATAAATTCAAGATCAATAGCTTAATTCTGACATTTCTACAGTAATCCTTCAATGATTGAGCTAGATTGAAAGATCTCAGCAGCTCAAAGTATAGTTTGCAATGTGACATTTGGTCGAAGTGATTTGTTACCGAGAAAGAAAGGAAGACTTGAAAAGAAAAATGAAGAGAAAAAGGAAGAAAAGGAAAGAAATGATGAGAACCGAAGTTATCAGGTCCAACGGGCTAAAGCACGTGAACGAGTGGTTTGATTAGTCAAAGCTTTCCAAAGTCGTTGCTGGTTCAAATGATTAAAAGAAAGAAAATAAAAAAAGAAAAAAAAAAGAAAAAAGAGAGAATAAATATAAAAGAAAAAAGAGAGAAGAAAAGAGATTTTAAGGCATTGTTTAACTGTCATGAATGTTTCCATTGCATTATTTTGAGCGCATCGGCTCCATGCATTTGCATTTTAAGTTTTTGAGCGCATCAGCTCCATGCATTTGCATTTTAAGTTTTTTGAGTGCATCAGCTCATTGCATTTGCATTTTAATTTCTGAGCGCATCGGCTCCTGTCTTTTACTTTTCGAGCGCATCGGCTCCCTGTCTTTTAATTCCTGTCTTTTACTTTTGAGCGCATCGGCTCCTGTCTTTTACTTTCGAGCGCATCGACTCTGTCTTTTACTTTTGAGCGCATCGGCTCTCGTTTTTACTTTTGAGCGCATCGGCTCTGTCTTTTACTTTTTGAGTGCATCGGCTTCGTTTTTACTTTCGAGCGCATCGGCTCCTGTCTTTTACTTTTGAGCGCATCGGCTCCCTGTCTTTTAATTCCTATCTTTTACTTTCGAGCGCATCGGCTCCTTATCTTTTAATTCTCGTCTTTTACTTTTGAGCGCATCGGCTCTTGTCTTTTAATTTTTGAGCGCATCGGCTCCTGTCTTTTACCTTTTGAGCGCATCGGCTCCCTGTCTTTTAATTCCTGAGTGCATCGGCTCTTGTCTTTTACTTTTGAGCGCATCGGCTCCCTGTCTTTTAATTCTTGTCTTTTACTTTCGAGCGCATCGGCTCCTGTCTTTTACTTTCGAGCGCATCGGCTCCTGTCTTTTACTTTTTGAGCGCATCGGCTCCCTGTATTTTAATTATTGTCTTTTACTTTCGAGCGCATCGGCTCTTGTCTTTTACTTTTGAGCGCATCGGCTCCCTGTCTTTTAATTCTTGTCTTTTACTTTGGAGCGCATCGGCTCCTGTCTTTTACTTCTGAGCGCATCGGTTCCTTGTCTTTTAATTCCTGTCTTTTACTTCTGAGCGCATCGGCTCCTGTCTTTTACTTTTTGAGCGCATCGGCTCCCTGTCTTTTAATTCCTATTTTTTTACTTTTGAGCGTATCGGCTCCCTGTCTTTTAATTCCTGTCTTTACTTTTGAGCGCATCGGCTCCTTGTCTTTTAATTCCCGTCTGTTGCTTTTGAGTGCATCGGCTCCTGTCTCTTAAGTTTATGTCATTGAGCACATCACTCTTTGCATTGTTTCTCTTTGCTCCCAAACAAAATTCGAGTTCATGTCTTTACTCGTTCCTTACCATGATAAAATGAAAAACTACGGTTATTCTTTTTTATTTAGTAAGAAACAAGTAAAGAGGGGCAACTATGAACACCCAATTTTGTCCGGGGCATTTTGTAAATAAAAAAAAATAAGAAATAATCTTTCAACCCATTGGCCCATTAACCCATTAACCCGTAACCCATAAGCCAACCCGTTAACCCATCACCCATTAACCCACAACCCATCAGTTATCCTAATCCCTAAACACTTATCCTAACTATCCCAAACAAACCTATCCTAAACTAGCCATAACTCATCCTACCACAAACTTATCCTAAACCAACCTTGGCGCTTATCATCAAACCCATCCTATCTCAAACTCATCCTAAACAAACTTATCCTAAACCTCCCATCAATTATCCTAAATAAACTCCTAATCACATTTTAACTCAAACACCTCAGCCTAATCCTCTCCTATAAAACACCTAACCCACACACAGAAAAATGGAATCAGAATCCTATACTCAGACTCACTTACTCTGCAGCCTTCAAACACATTCCTGCTTATTTTTTTCCACGTTGCCTTCCCTCCTCCATCCCTCAATCACGTGAAAACACTTTTCAAAACCTCTTCCAAACCGTGACTCCCACCTTACAATCATCCAACACACCACCCATCTTCACCCTTGCAACCGTGAGCATCCACACGTGCGGCCAAGCCACCACAAACCCATCAAAACCTCACCTTACCGCTTTCATCTCTCGTTCACCTTCATCACCCCATCATTTTCAGAACCATTCCCCATCACCATTTATTCATCATTATCACTATCTTCTATCCTCACCACCAAGTTTTCACTTCATCTTCCTCACCATTAACGTCCATCACAAACACACCATCACTCAACCAGCCGCCTAGCACCAACCGAGCCACCTACCTCGCGTGACTCAACACTGAGCTGTAGCAACTCGCACCGTCTTCATCGTCAACCGCACCATCGAGCCGAACTTGGAACCCATTAGCACAGCGTTCACCAACCGCGACCGAGGAGCCTCTGCCCATAACTTGCTCTGTTTTCCCAAAGCCGTGCTCAATCACGTCCCAGCCATCACCTCCGCACCGCCATACCGGCGCGGCGCCGCTCATCACCCACGTCGTCCGCGCCGCGCAACCCGTAAACTGGACCAGCACTGCGTCGAGCTCCTCCGGCAACACCACCTTGTTCTTCTCCCGCACCAGTCGCTGGCAAGCCCAGCAGCACGAGCTCGATCCGCGCATTGAGTCGTGAACCACCGTCGGAACCACGTCGCATCGCTGTTTAGCTTGAACACGCGCTGCTGCCGTCAGCTAAGTCGCATCTTGCCGTGTCTCGTTCGTCCTGGAAGTAGCCTGCGCCGGTCTTTATCTTCCTTGTTCTAAAACGGGAGAAGAAACTAAACTACCCATATTGTACAGGCCGTAAGTTTTTTTTTACTTCCCGTTTTGAGTTTTTTTTTCTTCTTCTTTTTCTTCTTAAAGGAATTGGGTTTAAAATATAATGGGTCATTGGGCTGCAAAACCATAATAATAAGAATAAAAAAAATGAAAAAAACTAACAATAAAAAAATGAACCTTTTAAAAAAAAATTAATTTCTTTAAAATAAAAAGAAACAAAAATGGATAATGGGTTACCTGAGTTGCGACAGCTTGCTAACCCTTGTATTTTGTAAACATCCGAGAAATTCATGACAAATTGATGGTTTACATTATTATTATTATTATTATTATTATTATTATTATTATTATTATTATTATTATTATTATTATTATCTTGTTTTCAAAATTTTTAAGTTAAATCGCTAATTGATAATTTTAAATAAAAGTATTATAACAAACTTGATGAAGCAATGGGTGACGTCTCAGCGTGGACGCGAGCTTCACCTATTTAATCCTTAATTTGAATAATCGAAATGATCATTGTTGATTCAAATCTTTAAAGTTTTTTTTTAAAATCAATCAACCCACAAATATTTTCTAAAGAATTACATGACTTTGAGTTTCTCATTGCACCTGAGGATACGTAGGAGCGAGACTCATATTCCGTCAAACCAAAAATTAAATTTTCATAATTTATTTATTCATTTCATTTTTTTTACAAAAGGGGTAAAATAAACATTTTTAAGGATTATTAAGAATTTGCATAATTAATTTAAGTGCACGTCTTGGACGCCAGTGTGTTAGGAGTCTTTGTGGGATTAAGTTTCCACTTTTCCCTATACATAACCGACTCTAATTCAATCTAGTTTCAAAGACTATTCTTTTGGGTTTTCTAATTTTTCCTAATAAAAAAATAAAATTGGTGGCAACTCCTAATTAAATATATTTTAATTTAAGTTGCTATTCCATCGCGATTAAATCGGTCGCGACACATAATAAGTTTTTTTCCTTTAACCTAAAGTGCTGCTCTGTTTCCCAACTTAAAAAAAATAAAAAATATTAAACTAACATTTTAGTCTTTATATTTTATATCTATTTTTAATTTAAATTAGTCATTATACTTATAAATATTTTTAAAAAAAAAATTTACTGTCAATTTTTGTTATAACACCATTAAATTAGTTTTTATTAGACATTTTATAAAAAAAAATCTAAATTTTTTTTAGTTAACAAAAAAGTACATACTCATAATAAATGAACACTTGCATAAACACTTATTGAAATATAAAAATATTTATTAGATGTTTTACATATAAAAAAAATTAAAAAATATTTATTAGATAAAAAAATACTTATTAAATTAATTAAATGATGATATTATAGCAGTTATATAACAAAAATTGATGACATAAATTATTTTAAAAATGTTTAAAAATGTGATGATTGATTTAAAATAAAAAATAAACTATAGGAACTCAATTGAAAGTGAATAAAAAATATACGAACTAAAACTTTAATTTAACTAATAAAAAATAGAATAATCTCACTCAAAAACTCTTATATTTAAATAAATCAAAACAATTATATGTATTTTCAATAAAACTTAGTAACAAACTCAAGATTTATATGCAGCAATTAAATTAAGCTCTTGTCCCCCCTCCCCTCCTCCCACCCCCAAACAAAATATTTCGTTTTAAGTTCCACCAGTGTCTACGTCTACACTACGTATAAAAGAGTGCATATGTTAAAAATAATAATCATGCATGTTTCTACTTGTTTTAAATTTATTCAATTAGTTCAGATGAAAAAATAATTTATTTAATTAGTTAAACTTTAAATTTTCTATTACAATTAATTATAACCCTACTTAATTTGAGAAAATCTTTACGCCATACACGTCCATTTATCTTTTCTCCCACAATGACAAAGAATTTTATGAGTCCTATATTGAATAAATAAAAATGATCAATATAGTAATTAAGTTATGAGAGTTTCTTACTTAATGAACTAGTTTTTTGAATTGAATTCTCTTCATAGACTTAAGTAACAACAATTAATACTTTTATTGAGAAATAATTTATGAAAAAAGATAATTACCTATAAATTGAATTAAAATTAAGATGTACCATGCTCTCGTGGGGAAATATTCTACTAAATATTGATAAGTTAAATGTGATACTTAACATATATGGCTCTTTTACTTAATAAATTAATCTTTTAAATTTGACTCTCTTCATAAACTTACATCATAACAAGCAACTATATATCAAAACTACTTCACAGACTTAAGTTATAACAAGCAGCTATATATCAAAATTAGTGAAAGCCTTCTCCCTCCCTTTTTATAGTGAAGATTGAATTTGGCCAAAAATTAGAAGTCTAGTCATCCATGTTCATTATGATTCTTCATGGAAAGCTACGTTTAGGAAATCGGTTATGTATTTTAGTACATTTTCTTTTCAATTAAAAAAAGAATTAGAGTGAACTTGGACCCATGCCATGGATAAGTACAGCACACTCTTGAACCTAACCCTTTTTCGAGCTAAGAACGAAACGGTATATTAGGAAATTAGTCATGTATTAGCAAGTATCTTGTCCATTGCACATATTTTTTTTTTAGTCGGATAGAATTTAAATAAATACAAATTAAAATAAAAAATATTTGAAATTATAAAAAAAATGTAGGCATAACTAATATATTCAGATAGAATTTTTAAAATAAATTAAAGAGAAAAAATATTTAGAATATTTTAAATTATAAATGTGATATGCATAATTAATTCAAAAAATTTTAAAATTGATTTTTTTTTAAAAAAGAGTTAAGAATGATATATGTCATTTTTAGAAGGATTAAGCTACTCTTAAGGAATGTATTCTAACTAGCAAGTATCTCATACATTGCACAATTTTTTTTAAAATTCAAATAGAATTTAAATAAATATAGATTAAAAGAGAAAAATATTTAATTTAAAATTATAATAAAGAAGATATGCATAATTAATTTATTTAGATAAAATCTAAAAAAATCTACATTAGAACAGAAAAATATTTAAAATCATTAAAATTATAAAAGAGATATGCATAATTAATTAAAAAGATAATTTGAATTTGGAATTTAAAATAAAAATAAAAATGACATGTGTCATATATTAAGCCATATCAAGAAGATATACTCTAATTTATTATATAAAGATAAATTTGATAAGAATTTATTTTATTTATATTAATTTTTCGTGTATATACTTTTCGTGATTTAAGAAATTAAATTAAAGATGTGAAAAAATTAGAAATATTTTTTAAAAATCTAAAAGATTCAGCAAATCAGTTAGGATTTAAGAAATTTAAAATTTAAGGACTTTTGGAGACAAAAAAAAGAGCTTAAAAATTAAAGAAAATTGGTTATAAATAGAGGCCTATGTGGTGAGACAATAAGAGAATAAGTGACAAAAAGAGTTGTTTTAGGTTATAAGAAATGGTGTACAAAGAATAATTTTAAATATGGGTTAGATTTTCTAACTCCATAATTATTTTTGTAGAAGCATTTTAATTTTTAATCTTCTTTAAGATAAAGGTAGGCGCAAGTGACTTGCCGATCAAGTTACTTACTGAATCACGTTTATGCTGTCACCTTCCCCGTGTTGGACTGTTGGCCACAACAAGGTAATCATCTAACTTTGTGATTTGTGAATTTTTCTCCTATTGTACATATTATATTATCTATATCTATTTCATTAATCTTGCCACCGATCAAAACAATCACAGTCAATCGAGGCAGTGCTACTAGGTACCATACTGATAGAAGTTGACAATATCTCCATCTTGTTTTACAGAAGACTGATTGTCATTTTATCGATGCATCAATACATAAATTTTATTTTATGCTTGCCTATTATAATTTTAAAGAGTAAGTGTTTGAACTATTCTGTACAAAGCTTAAGCATTGATTATCGTTTTTGTAGATATATTGATCTATCTCTACGTTGGTGCAACTACTGCAATATATATATATCTCCATATTTGGCGTGCAGCGTGCTTAAAAACAAAATAACTCCACTTTGACAAGAATTTGGTCTCTCTTAAACATTTAATCATGCAATTTTTATACCACATGCATGATGGTCACATTTCCATGAATCTTTCATTTATTGCTCTAATATTTTGGATGTCTTCTAATTTCAATTTTTACCTTTCCAACTTTTTAATTTCATCCTCTCAATAAATAAGGAGAGGTGCATGTATCAATATTTAGTTAGTTCAAATGGTTTTGCACTTCTTTTATTTAAGTAAGGATTTGAGTTCAAGTTTTGTGAATAAAAAAATTAACATTATGATAATTTTATATTTTTGTTGTCTGACTCGATTTGATTGTAAATTAGATCCAACGCAACTTTTAAATATTGTGGGTTTAGAAAAAAAAAAAAAGATACCTATTGTTGAAACTTGTACTTACTTCCTTGTACATCAATATTTGAACCTTTTTCATACTAAAACTAAACCACGACCATTACAAATTTCAATTAGTACCTTGATACCATATTCAAAAAAATTCCACTTTCTTTATTGCAGTTTCCCAGCTATTCAATCAGCCTCAATTACAAGTTTCAAATTGAACATATTTTCTATCATAGAAGATAGAAGGTAATACATCAATAAAAAAGATTATTGAAGATTTGGATGTACAGCTAACTGAGACTCAATCACTTCAAAACAGGTATGCAAAAAATTTACATTTCATAGACTAGTTTTGTTATGTATCGCTCTCGATGTAAGATATGATTCCTTAGCACTAATAAGGGATTAGTTGTGGAGGCAAGAACTCCCTTCTTCAGCCCAAGATTCATGGCAGCACTTAGCAGCTAGTATAGGATGTGGAGATTCTAGACAACGAAACCTAAAATAATACAAAACACCAGTATTACATGCTTTGGCTGATTAAGAAAAACCATGCTAAATTGATAATACTCTGTTCTATTAAAATTAAAAGATGCAAATCCTCTGATGTGAACAACTGACATAGGCAAGCTTATTCCACCTTAAAAAAGTTCAATCCTCTCTAGCAACCTTGGTATTGGTTCAACTTATTTATTTATTTTTTTCCTGGCTATTCCCACATCCTTGGTACCACTCTGAAGATTGATAGCACTGCGTGAGGGTTAGTTGAACAACCTTGCAAGAGAAAAGAAATGCTAATACATTATTTTCTTTGATAAAATAAACAAAGCAAAAGTAACCCAAAAAAAAAGCAAACTAATTGGGATATATATTATTTATTCAATAACTTCAAATTTATTTCAATTTTAATAAATATATCAATTAACTCATTACAATTTTATTGACAATATTTTACTTTCTTCAATCCAATAAAAGTTCTTCTTATGCATAAACGAAGTATAGTTTTGTTTTCTAATCAAAAATTAATCTAAAAATGCGTGAACAAGTCCAAACAATCTTAATTACAAAACAAAACTTGTTATTACTTAATTAGATTCATCAATAGTAGGTTAATTTAATGTAAAAACTTAGTATATAAATTTGGCCGGCTTAAACTCTTTCCTTCTCTAATGCAGTATGCAAAGTTTATAGATTTTATTTTTCCATTTTTTATTTTATTTTAAATTTAAATTAAATAAATATTCTTTAACTTTGTATATTTCTTTTCACATGGTACTGCGATAAAAAAGAAGAAGAAGTTTAATTTATCTTTTTAACTTAGAGTCATGTAATTTAGTTCTTAAACTTCAATAACTTATAATGTGACTGTTAAACTTTATGCTTATTATTATTCTTCTATTTAATTTTCTACCAAAATTAAATGAAAAGTGTTATGTTGAAGTTAAGTGACTACTTATGTATAAAATTTACATAAGTAAGTCAGATGACTATAGCATGAGACAATTTTTGTCAGAGTTTAAAGGAAAATCAAATGAAAGAACAAAATTATACACCATAAAAAGTTTAAGAATTACATAATGCTTTTTTTTAAGATTAAGGACCAAAATGCATGTGAGTGTACCTTTTCATAAAAAAAAATAAAAAGTAAAAAATAAAAATTCACAATGATTTGGTCTATATTTATCATTTATCATTCTTGGTCATTGTTTCCTCTCCCTCTCCCCTTAACCCTCTCTATTTTACAAGTCACACACACACAAACACACTGTCCCTCGCTCCTGTGGTTACAGAAAACAACATAGAAAAATGAGCGGCGGTGGTGGGTCTTCTTCTTCTAGGGTTCCGATCCCCAACAATGTACGGAAAACCATCCAAGACATCAGGGAGATCACTGGCAAGCAGCACACCGACGATGAAATCTACGCTGTCCTCCGTGAATGCTCCATGGATCCCAATGAGACCGCTCAGAAGCTTCTCTATTTAGGTAAACCCCAACCCTCACTCCCTTTTATGCTATCTATCCCTCTCTTCTTCTATTCAATTCATATCTTTATAAACATTCACTTTTCACTTTATCATCATCATCTGGGTTTTGTTTTCTTGCCCTTGCGATCCACTTGGATTTCTCTATTTAGGTTTCTTTTGTGTTTTTGTTATTCAGAAATTTAAGATAATGGTTGCAAGTTTGAAGCTTGACTTGAGTATTACGAAGCTAGTGATTGTGGAACTTGAGTTGATATTATCAGTTTTATTTTTTTAAATGTTTGCTGCTTTTTGGTTTATGCCAAGCTGAAGGGAACTGTGTTTGACTCGTTGGACATAGAAAGTTTGATTTTTTCTATTGTTCAATGCGTGGAAATTGTATGTCAGTACTTCAATCAGTGACATAAAAGCTAACAGAAAGGATTTTTCTTCGTTGGGTTTCTTTCTGTAATGTGGAATTAGCTGAAGTACTTAATTTAATGTAGTTGTTATTGTTGATATCTCTCTCAGACTCTCATCTCACACGTGTTTCTTAATTAATGGCTTTGGCACTCTATGCCTCATACTCATTTATGATTTATTTTGACTTGTATCTTGAAAATAAATGTTTTTATGACATCTCTGAGATTCTGTTGTTTTTAATGTTCTTTATATTAATGGTTTTGTTGAGTTATTTATTTTTTGTTCACAGATACTTTTCATGAGGTAAGAAGGAGGCGTGACCGAAAGAAGGAGGTAAATTTTTTTCCCGTTACTTGCTGTATTATTATATTTTCAGTTGGTGTGTAACTGCTGCTCACGAAAGTTGAGTTGTTAATTCAGATTGATTTCTTACCTAAACAGTAAAGCACAGACTCCCACTTCTTATGTTAATGAGTTGATCTGTTGAAGTGGATGAATCTTCTATTTGTTTACCTAGTGATCGAAATCAAATCATTAATTTGATTGTTGTAACCTGCTAGGTAACCCCATATTGTATTATGAGCTGTTATTGTGTTGGCTTATGAACAGAATGACTGGTAGACCGTGTTTAAATTATATAAAGATCCCCACTTTCTAAGAATGACTGAATATTTCTGGTCGCAGTAGGTATCTGATTCCTGCCTGTTAAGATTCTGTGCAATCATGCAATATTATTTGCTCATTTGCTGAGAGTTAAAGACCTGGCTTTTGTTTTGTAGTTGCTTGTATATGGCTTATTCAATGTGTGGGTGTTTTTGTAACTGTATATGTCTGGCTGTGAGTGAGTAAATATGCTTGTATTTGTCCATCCTTTTCGCTCTAATATTTATTAACCCTGATTGATTCAAGTTTAAGTTGATCATTGCAGGGATTGAGCAGCAGGGCTTCTGAGGATTCTAGGTCAAAACAAGGTGGACAAGGGAGAGGGGGAAGGGGTGCTTCAGGGGGCTATTCGTCCAATTTTCCTGGTACAATTTTGCCACTGTTTAGAGTACTGACTTCAGGCTTTGTTGTTATTTCCTCTATTTCATTTATGGAGACCCATTTCCACAAAAGGTCACCAGGAAACCATCTTTCTCTAAAATGAAACATAATTTTAGGATGTCATCAATTTTATATGCTTTTCTTAAGGTCTTAGTACTAGGTGATTCTTTCCTCCCAATATGACTTCATACTGAGATCTTTTATTCAAATCTTGAGAATTATGCTTTTATTTTACTGCTGCATGAGCTCTATAACATAAAGTGCCCTTTGGATCCAGCAGGATGAGATAAAGTAGCCCTCCCTCCTAACCTTTTAGCTTTCGATGCTATTGCTATTTTCTTTTGCAATGACTGTTAAAACTATGAACTGTTTTAGTACAGAGACCTGTCCTATGAATCAGCAAATTTCTTGCTACTTTATTAGCTTGTTAGTTGTTACATTGTCTTGCAAATATCTCTTGCTAGGTGGTGGTGGTGGTGGAAGGAACCCTGCTATTCGCAGGGAAAATGGAGTCAATCACATTGCAGAGAGAAGTCATGCACCCTCTACTCAGCCAGTTTTGCAGAAAACAAAATCTAATACAGCATCTCAAGCCACAAGGTTGCAATTTCATTTATATTTCCTGAGTTGTTTATCTTACCAGATTAACTCTGATTATGAGAAAATGTAATGGTGGAAAGAAAAGGCTTATTTCTTTTTGTATTTACTTACCTTGCCCTTCATTTTTTAGTAGTTTTCTGGTGGGGGATATCTTATCTTCATATCTTTGTAATCATCTTCTTTCTTAATGAAATTCTTTCTCTATAAAAATAAATAAATAAATAAAAGGCAAGGAATGACACAAGTAAAAGTAAGAAAGAAAGAAAAGAAAGGTGAAAAATGATGTCACTCTTGTTTTTCTTTCATTGGGCCTAAAATTCTAACCAAATATCGTATCAAAGTTATACTGCTAAATAACTCTTTATCGGGTAAACTTTTCACAATATTTACCATTAAATCAAAAGTTCATATCATGTAGATAATTCTCTTAAACTTTCATGTTAATTAAAATAATTATTATTATTTTGTACTCCTTATTATTTCATATCTTTAACGTATAGTAAGATGCCTACAATAGAAGAATTAATTGCCTACTTGTTTTTTTGATTTACTTATAACCAGTTTTGGCTTGCATGATCAACTTGATAATATCTCATGATTCTGCAATTGGATTGCTAAAACTCACATTTTTATATGAAGTAGTTCATTGGTGTGATGAGAATTACACATTTACACCAGTGTCAATATTGGCTTCATTGCTTGTTCTTTCTATAGTTACATGTATCCTCTTTAAAATTGGTTTTCTTCAACTATAGAGTTTCAGCTGTTGCATCCAATGGTCCTGTCAATCAATCCAATGGGAGTTCTGGTTATGGTTTTGCTGATCAGTCTCTCATAGGTAGTGGCATAAGTGTCTCTGAAAGCAGTTCTGATGTTAATGACACTAACAATGTAGAAAATGTCCAGCCTCAAGCTGCTGTTGTTGCAGCCTCTTCCCTTATTCGGACCTCTGGCTCAGTCACCAGCAGTGACCTAGGAAAGTCACTGTCAAGTTCTGATCAACTTCCAACTTCTGCTTCTGTATCTGGTGTCTATTCCTCTTCTTCGGATCCTGTACTGGCACCATCTATCTCCCAGAATCCTGGCGTCAGTGGTGCAATAAATAGGGAAGTTGGAAGGCAGCGCATATCTACTGGACCTAATCATCTTAAGGAAAACAAAATTGTTCTTCATGAAATTGTTGATTTACCATCATCTGAGAACAAAAAATCTGGGTCTATGAATTCAACAAGCAAAAAGAATGCCCCACAGAAGTCAAATGAAGTTGAAAATAATTGGTCATCCGAGCCCTCACAATTCTCATCCTCATCCCTGAATGGTTCTTTGAGGCCACCTTCCAGTCACGGTAGCCAGCCACCCGCAGGTAAAGTTTTCATTCTATATTTATTAAATCTTATAAGGGGATTTCTTTACATATCCTGTTTCCCACTGTGCACTTTCTGTTTTTGGTTGAAGTCTTTCTAGAATTTTCTGATGAAAACAATTTTACCAAATGGATACTATCATGGGTCACCCTAGTATAGAAAGGAGGAGTGGAGGACAAAGTAAATTCTCAGAAGAGAAAGTGAAGAAAAGCCCACATGAATAGGAGAAAATAAGTCAGGGAGAAGAACCTACAAAACCTTTCCTAAAGGTATTTTAAGGGAGAAGCAGCCTGACTAAGCCTATAATTTAAACAAAGCCCTGTCACTCATGTTTGGATTCTACTCCCATGAGCTAACCCCAAAATTTACTTGCTGAGATACACAATTCCATATTGGAAGAATTCAGACTAACAAAATTAAGAATCACCTTAAATTTTCTGTTTTTATGAGTTTTTTTCTATTTTTTCTTCTCAATTATTTTCAATATATCTCTAATAAATCACTTATAATACCTTTCGCTGTGTTTGCATATGTTTCTGAAGCAGCCAATGTCACAGAGGTTTCAACTTCAGAAGCTTGTGTGCAATCTTCAGCTGAGTTGAGGCAACATGTTACTTTTCCAAACCATTTTCAAGTACCGGAGTCTTTAAAAAGTGGTCTGACATTTGGAAGCTTTGATACTTTTGGCCCAAGTGAAAGATCTAGCAGTGAAACTGTTGGGAACAGTAACACTTCTCCTGCTGTTGAATCTTCTCTAGGGAATGACGAAGCTACTACTTCTAGGTTTGTGATTCACGTGCTTCCTGTGTGACTTTCTGTGCATATCAAATTATAGATCTCTCATTTCCCCCCCTCTCATGTCTTTTAAATGGTGTAAAAATGATGTTTGGTTGGGTCAACTTAGCTTTGTCCTGACATATCAAACTTTTATTAAGGAAACAACTATAATCTACCTTAAAATTGGTCTAGAAAGGTGGAAAGGTTCTCTTTGGAGAAAGTATCATACCTCTTTAGGGCTGGGTTATTGTTTCTTTCGTGAATTATTCTGGTTGAATTAATTGATTTCTCTTCCTGTTACCAAATGTATTACTTGTGTCATGGTGTGCTTCTGTGATATCTGTTTTTATGGTATTTCATGTTTGGATGTAGCAACCGAAGTGTATCATTGACTGCACAAGGAGATCATCTTGATTACCCACATTCTTCATCTTATCTGATTGAAAAGACACTAGCTTCAGAAGGCAATTCTATAACTGGTACCGACTCAAAGGGTGATCAGCCAAAGCAGGAGGTATTGTTGGCTCCAGAGGGCCATCCGATTCCAACTGTTCAAAGTGCTCAAAACTATGGTTTGAATTTCATGTCCACCATGTTAGGGACTCAGCAAATTCAATTTGAGGGAACTGAACCTCATGCACAAGGAACATCTCATTTTCCTAATTTTGTTGTAAGTTTCTCCATCTTTTATTTTTTAAGATCTTCATCTACCTAATATTTATTAAAACTATGTTTCCCTATGTTTTAATACTCTCTTTTTGGTTTGGTATTTGGATATTGGCCTTTATTTTTGTTTTCAATTTCTTTCAATTCATCGAGTTGGAAAGGTTAACAACTGTTGTCTGAAATTAATTTACTCATTGAAGGGAAGAATCCAATTCTTATGTTCGCATTTGTTTATTTTGTATTTTTTAGGGTTTATCTTTGTTTTTCTTTATAATAAAAGCTATTTGCTCATGGTTGATTTCCCTGAAATGTATGATTGGGAATTCAGTAGTAAAATTAATGTATCTTGAAAAGAAAGTACTTTGTTGTAGTTAATCTTATGCTTAATATATTTTCAACTTAAGTATATCTAGTGCCCCTACTATAATTTGCAGTTTCTGTTATTTCAGTATTTTATTGTTGACAAGCAAGGAATGTGTTGTGTCTAGACTGCCTATCTAGGACCATGCCTAGCTACCTTTATAGTTCCCCTCTAACCGCATGAAAAATCAGCGTTGCTTGGCTGTTGTATTTCTTGGATTGCACAGTGGTTATGTTTACAGTTTAAAACATAGCTAGTTGATTTTAACCATAGAAGAGTGCTTACTGCTTATGTAAAATTTGATAAACTGGAGCATTGTTTTTATTATCCAACATGTCTTATCCTGACAAAAAACTAGCAGCATTTGGTTTGAATTATGGAGGAATATCTTATTAGAACGTAATTGTCTATTTTTATTGAGATTCAGTGGAGGTATGTCTAGTTTTCCTGTGTGTGTGTGTGTGTGTGTGTGTGTGTGTTTTGTATGCCCCCACACCCCCACCTTTGCCCCCCTAATTCTCTGAATATATCCCTGCCGATTGTCAGGGAGTTATGGAGGAATTAACTTATCTGCAACCTATTTAGATTCAGAGATTTTTCTTGGTTTATGTGTGTGTTTTTTTGCATAGGCTTTATGACAATTAAGAGAAGATTTAGTCTTTTACCATTAGTAAGCCCCTTTTTAGACACAAGAAATTAAGTTTAGGTTTGCATTTTATTTTCTATCTTTGAAGAAATTTATTGGTTTTCTTTTTGATTTATTGGATTTGCAATTATGACTGTATTTCTTTCCTTTTATATTATTTTTTCCTTATGTTTCTATTATTCTTTTCAAATTGCAGAGTTCAAGTTCTCAGGCTGTTTCTAGCCCTAGCCCAACTCCACCTCTGCAGAGCTCTATACCTGTTTCTCCACAGTCAGTTTCTATTTTCAGGCCACCTTACCCTACTAACTTCTTCCCATATGGCCACTATTACCCCCCAATTTATGTGTCTCCACCAATACACCAATTTTTAGGCCACAATGGCTTCCCTCAACAGCCATCAGCTGGCAACATGTATCTACCAGCAGCCGGGATCAAATTCCCTCTCCCTCAATTCAAGGCTGGAGCAAACACAGGAAATACGGCCCATATTGGAATTCCTTCTGGATCATTTATCACCCCACCTGTTGGATTTGCACCTAGTCCAACAGTGAATACTGGAAGCTCCACTGGAAACGAAGATCTTGCAGTGTCCCAGTTGAAGGAAAACCAGATCTATACAACTGGACAGCTGGTTGGTTCACTTCCTTATTATTCTGTTTTTGTTTCACCCTTCCCTATTTATTGATAAATTAGGGGATTGTTATGCTGGTATTGTGGGTCTTTGGCTTCAATAACATCCATCTTATTTTATTATTGAGTTTAAATTTGCTTCATCAACTTGCATCCAAGTTCTTGGATTTGCTGTAGTTGTTAACTTGTTTGGTTTTTTTGCAGAGTGAAGGCTCTGCTGTGTGGATACCTGCACCAGGCCAAGATATATCCAGTTTGCAAGTTAATTCTTTGTATAACCTTACCCCTCAGGGACAACATCTCACCTTCCCCCCAACACAGGCTGGTCATGGAGCATTTGCTGGTATCTATCAACCAGGGCAGACAGTAGCTTCACCTTCGACTCTTTTGCAACAGTCTCAGGCTGTGGCTGGGCCCGTTGAAAATGTAGGCCCCCCTTCAGGTTCTTACCAGCAGCCTCAGCCTGCACAGATCAATTGGAATTCTAATTTTTAGGCTGGAAAACTTGTTCTTGGTGTCATAATGTTCAAAAGCACATATGATGTGTTCAGATCCAGGAAGTATGGAACACTGGCCTGATCTAAAGTGTAAATAAGAAATGCGGCCAAAGAATGAGAAGAAAATTAGTACTGTTTTTGATGGAAATATTTGGTGCTAACGATTTTGAAGGGTGCTAGTTGCAGGTTTTTTTAATTTTATTTTATTTTTGAGCCTTTATGACCTGTTCTTTTGCCCCTTAGAGAACTTTTAGTTGTTGCTATAAGAAACTTAGTAATCCCTAGTGATATTATACTAAGCCAAGAATTCAATAGAGTAGGTGAGATTTACCAATTTTTCCGTTCTGATGTCTCACCTGTATATTACATTTTGATAGCAGAAGACATTGAATAAAACAGTTCTATTTGGTGCATGAGAATTGTGACATCTATTTTCTTCAGTAGCATATTTTCAAGTCTCCCTTAGATAATGGGTTAAACCTGTGTTAGCGTTTTTTTATGTGCTTTGCTTCGGCTCAGTGGGAGTTCTAGTTATCCAATTCTAAGCCCTTCGGAAGCCTTACCTGATTATGCATGGGGGAGTGTGCATATGGATGGATTTATTTTGTCTGATTTCTTCTGGTTTGAAAGTTTCTAATTTCTATCCTGGCATTGGATCATCTCTCTTTTCAATTTTCATAGGTCGGTTTTTGACGACACTGCATTTTTCCAGGGTGTATGTCACTTTTGACCTTTTGGTTTTATATTCCTGCATAATGATTCATGAATCATGTACAAGATAATAGTCATCAATCTCTTTCAACACATTAAATTACAGAGAAATTACCAAATGGTGCTGGTGTGCTCATATGTATTATGTGACAGCTTTCTTGAAGCCTTAATATTCCAGCTGTATTTGTTTCTTTCTTTTTTCTTTTTTTTTGGATAGCTGGGCTTACATCTGCAGGAACGCGCTTGTTCCTAATGATTGTTTCAACATAATTTGACGTAGCATCAGTTGAGCTCTCCCTTTCATTTCTGCTGACTACTACTCACATGTTACTTCAATAATCACTGTCCTTCAAGCTTATCTCAGGATGTATGGTAGTCTATAATTCCCAAAATTTACATAAGATGTATGCTAAAGCCAAAGGATACCGATTTAGTTAAGCCTACTTTTTTGCTTTAAAAAATTAAGACTCATGGAACTTCGAGAAAAACCACCCTTCAAAAATTTCATTGACTTTTCAGTGATTGAATTGAATTACTGTGACTGGTCTGTCTATACAAAACGTCTTGCCGCACAATGGAATTGGACCTGAAGAATTTGGTTTTCTGGTCCTCGTAGATTATATGACTCAGACAACAATGGTGGTAGTATTTACATTCGAATCTGTGCTGTCTTCTTCACTTGTTGATTTTGGCTTCATTGAAGGCAAAATTTGCTTTGGAAGCTGCTTGCTATTTTCCTGAGATTCTTGCAAGTTCAATGTCGTGTAAACTGACATTCCAGAGAGAGCAATAACAGCCCCGCCAATGCTCACAATCCCAGGATCTGATTTGAATATTAGATAGCCTCCCAGTAGAATGACACAGGTTTTAAACTGTCCTAAAACAACGTGGGTTGTAGCAGAAGTGGCCCTGCATTGATTAATATTGTGATGTCAGTTAATCATACCCTTACTCCAGCAAGGAACAACAATATTAGAAGTAACATTATGTGTCAAAAAAGGGTCTATATTGCTGTTGCAAAAGTTAAGATGGAGGAGAAAGGTAGTCTCACCCCAATGCCAAGGCACCTGACCACTGTAAGAGAAAACCAAGCAGAGCAGATATTAAAACGGCAGTTGAGTTGTTTACATCCCACTTGAAGGATAGAACTCCTGGTGGATCTATCCAGGGCATCAAAGCCCCTAGGAAAAAAACTGTGACTGGGGTAGTCTTCCACATCAACCTACAATGAGAAAGTTTAAGTCTTGGTATTGGCAACTTAATTTTGTCATGGGGAAAGAATAATGCTTGGGGCACCAAGCACATCACCTCACATCTGTGTAAGGTGGCAGAATTTGAGTATGAGTTTGTAGAAAACGAGATGGAATCAATTGTAATCAAATGGTGAAAATTGTATAGATGTGAGGTGTGATGTATGTGTGAATAACATTATTCACGAAGAAATTGGGTAGTAACTACAAGTACTTACGCCAGAGCTGTCCAGTTGCCTTGCTGTTGTAAAGTAGACCATAAAATCTTATTTATGGCACTTGGGATTATCCATGCAACTGCAATTAGAGCACCAAATAAATTAAACTCTAAATCTGTTACAGTTGCAACTGCTACACCTGCTGATACGACAGCCAAAGCTAAAACCTGCATCATTGCAATGACATGATTAGTGCCTATAAAAATAAAGAAGGGGGTGAAATAGTCTTTTTCACACATTTGAAGGGCTTTATAAAAGAGGAGAAAAGAAAAAGAAGGGAAGGAGCATAATTCTTGACCTTTCTAAAAGAAATGGTTTTTCTAAAAAGTATGAACTCCGCAAGAACAATGGTTGGGGTAACAGCAATCTTAGCCATTTGGTAGAAACCAACACTGCATGAGCTGGATTGTCAGAAAACAGGAAAGCTCCAATTCTCTTATTATAAATATGTTAAAGCAAGAGCAGGAACCTGTTATACTTGAGGCTGGTGTTTGCAAGGCCAGAGGCAAAAGCCATGACAGCTCCCAGTGCAAAGAGAGAAGAGAATGGAGTTGTTTTAGATGGTGGGGAGACAGGAAGCACCGAGAGTGCCTTGAAAATGGCAAGGAGAATCCATGCAGTGATGTAGTGAACAAATGTGAGGAAAATTGGGAAGTTGAAGCCAACTTTCCCCATCACCTGTTAACAAAGTTATATATATACGTGTAAGGGTGCTTGAATTAATAGGCTGAACTTCCAAAGATGTAATGACCGATTGGGGCATTTCCTCCTTCCCAACAGGCCATCACATCATAAAATACATGCAAGAAAAGAAGCAAATTGTACTTACCAATTTGTTTGCCATGATAATCCCAACTGCAACCATGAAGTTGAAGGTCAATGCCACCACTGGTGGACAATATCTTTGCTGTTGGCGCTTGGCTCCTTCTGAGGTTCGGAGCTCATTGTAGAGAGAAGCTCTGAGTTCTTCCAGTGCTCTACCTGATAATTTGAACCATGAGAACTGGCATTAGCTGAAGAGTACATCAAGTCTAGTTTATATTGGTATTGGAAACAAGGATATTGGTATCAATGGTGATGAGTAATATCAATATAATCATTTCACTGCAAATGGAAAACTTGAAAATGTCGAATATGTCAAAATAAATTCAGGTCTGGTCAGCTGCAGAAGAATAAAAGAATAGCTTTATAGTTCTGCAGACAAAGAAGAATGGAGCAGAAAAGGGCAGAAGCTAGAGAAGGAAGAATGAAAACAAGATGAATATTTGAGACAAATTATATATTTTTATTTCATAATGATTTCATCGTCCTCATTTAATATTTTCCAAACATAGTAGCTTCAGATAATTTACGAAGTGGTTCTAAAAGATGATCAAGGTGGTGTCAATTTTTGGAATTGGCAAGTGAGAACATCAATCAAATTTGCAGATAAAAAGCACTGTCAGTTCAATTCAAAATGGAAATTGGTCTCAGAAGGTCTTTATGATTGGTAACACCAAGTGATGCACTTATGATAGATCATAACATAAACTACAGTGGTTATGAAAGTAAAAAAAACTAATGTTACAAACTTACGATTTACAACTGTCAAAACCAAAGTATCCAATGATTTTTAAACGATAACATATAATCTCACACAGAATGGGCAGGGGAAGATATATTAACATAAAAGAGTTGAAATCTATCCAACAGTAGTTGAACATAACAAAGTTCAAAAGCCAATCCCAGAAAATCAAGAACATGAATGGAGGCAAAAACGAACGTTTGATATAAATGATGCAAATTAGACATAAAACTACCCTTTGCATGCAATAAAACTAGGTACTATGATATCAGCTGAGAAATTCAGATAAGACCTGCTTCGCCAGCATCACTGTCCTTCCTTTTAATAAACTTTCGTCCTCCTTCTCCCCACAGTGAATCAAACCACCCCATACCAGCCAGGCCTATTCATGGACTTGGATCACATATTCAATCAAAATGCTAGACAGCCTTTGTAAAACACGATTCTGTACCAATTACATAAAGAAGCCAAAACAGAAAAGCAAATAAAAAAAGGTCATCTAAATATGAATTAATAGGCCTAGTTGCTTAAAATACAATCAATGCAGAAGGGGTATCTAGAAAACAGAAAATTGTCATTCTTCAAGGAGGGGTTTTTCAAGTACATGAAAGAAAAAGAAAAAGACAAAAAGAAAAAGTGAAGTGAAGGAAATTTGCTTTGTTCTCAACGAGAATATTGCATTTGATCTGACTTCCAACAATTTGGCAACACGTCACTCATTTCAAACTGCTAGAACACTATGTGAGGGTATTAGTAACACCTGTCTATCTTGTATTGTATACTAGAAATTGATGTAACCGTTGATTTACGGGGAAGTTAAGGTAACATCATGAGATATTGTTATATCATTAGGAATCAGTCAAGACACCTGTAGCAACGACCGTCAAGTACTCTTTTAGGTGAGATTGACTGATCATGGATGTGCCCTCGTTTGTGATAAGATATCAATATCATCACTAAACTTGATACACAAGTTTCATCTTACTCTAACTAAAATGCAAATATTGCAGATATGCCACCAACTGGTTGGTGGCGTTAACCGTTATTCACTAAATGTGATGCAAAGTTTCATCTTTGTTTAACTAAAATGTAAGTAGCACTTCTTTATTTAATTCCAATCTATCAGGCAAAAAAAAATAATGTCCAATCTATCAAAATTTTGAAAAATGGTTTTGATAAATAATAGGTTTTGTATTTTTTTTGTCAATTCAGTAGACGCTTAAATGTGGCATTCAAAGTTGGATGATCAATCATATACATTAATATTTTTTGGGTCCGCATCCCATTAAATTTGCTTTCATTGGTGTGCTACTTTTGCTTAAACGTATGTTTATATCTAATGATAGCTGTGATGAGATGCCGCTATTCCAAGAAATGAAATTTAGATAGTTGCACCAACGAATAACAAGTTGCTCTTTTCCTTGATCCTAAATTTTTATGTGCCAAAAAAAAAAAAAACAAGTTGCTCAGTCTGCACTTTCTCACACTTTATTGACCTCCAAAGCCTTAAATTAGGTGCAATCTAATAACCCATGTTCTTTTTCATTTTCGACGGCGGGGACGGACTGGGTGCAAACTATACAATTTAAGTATCCAATTTCTAGTTTCAACCCATAATAAGTCCATGCATTGGTGTTGGGTGTGGCAGGTAATTTTCCTACCATGGTATTATATGAAAGGAAATGTTTTTTGTACACTCCCAATACAACACTTATGTAGGACATTCAAATTTATTTGATTAATGTGTTTCAAAGTTCTAAATTTGCTCCCCAAAAAATAAAATTTCCTACCATGGTAGGAAAATTCAAAGTTCTATTCAAAACAACACTTTGAAACAGCTGCAAACGGTTGTTTACAATGAGTTGTTGAAACAAATTCACTTATCCTGGAACTGTTGCTCAAGCTACTCGTTTTCCTTAATAATGACATCAAGATCAGCTGGTCGTTTGCCTACATCTAAGCTTTTAGAGGCCATGGCTGCTAGTTTCATTTCATACTCAGCTAATTCTCTTCTAATTCTATCAGTTGCCAAGATTTTCTCAGATATTTGTTCAAAACCCTCGTGGATGCTAGTGAGGAGCCTATAAACCTGCCTCCCTGTTGGGTCTTTCTTTGCTTCCCTGCAGAGAAAAAACAGAGAAAACTTTTTTTTGCTCATTACTTATCTTCAGCGAAAAAAATCAACAACGACCATAAAATTAAAGAATTCACAGCTATCTTTTCTGATATTTAGGCTGACCTCGTTCTCTCTTCATCTCTATGTTTACCTCCATTTGTTTCCCCTCTATGTTTCCATTCTTATTTTATTTTCTTGTGTGGCAATGTGGCATATGCACTAGCATATACCTGTGTGGGTGTGTGGATTTGCAGGCAATAATCAAACGTTCATACCTAAAGACAATTTCATCTGCAATAGCATACGTCCGATGCAAGCGTTCTTGGATAGAATTACTCTCCAATTGAACCTCCCTAGTTTCTTTTAAGATCCGCTCGGTATCAGTATCCTGTTTCCAACTATTTTTTGTGATCCCCTTTATTCGTTGAGTATATGATTTCCTGGATGACAATTTTGGCTGCTTCTCAAGATCAGCAGAAAGTTTTGATTGTTCCTCCTCCCTAGAGAGACATAATATCCCTGTTAAGCAAGAATTCAATTTAAGGAAAATTGAGAAGGATGGAATGAGAAGAAACAGCATAACAATTAAGAACTACCAACTCCCAAATAAAACTAAAAGCATGATTTATTGATTGCATCAAGTAAAGGTTTCACAAAATATGTAACAAGCAGCTGTTCATCTTAACCCATTTGTTTGTCTCTATTTTTTCAACCAGCTCTTGCTTTATTCTCTTAAGAATTTTGTTTCAGTTGACTCATACAAAGTAAATGAACTATTCTTCAAAATATACCTCTTTATAATTTCAGATAAAAT
This sequence comes from Ormosia semicastrata, assembly GCA_029884595.1. NCBI lineage: Eukaryota > Viridiplantae > Streptophyta > Magnoliopsida > Fabales > Fabaceae > Ormosia > Ormosia semicastrata. The sequence continues at coordinate 4,299,457 of JAQQTO010000026.1, read as the reverse complement.
AACCTGCTCTTCCAGCTGACATTCTCTCAACTTTTGGAGCATTTCTTGTGCACCTGGATTGTGTAAAAATAAAGAGTCCTCAAGACTTCTCTTTCTCTCTTCCAACGGTTTTCTTACAGCATCCCTGTGAAACAAATTGAAACCCAGTGAAGTGAACAATTTTTTCACCGCTCTCACTTGTAAGAAAGGAAAGATTGATAATTCTGTACTTGAAATTGAAACATCAGTTTTATCTTAAAAATGTGCTATTTATATATATATATCTTCTTTTTTGGAGGGGTCAAATTTGAACATTGAACTTTTCTATGTTGTGCCTATGCTGACCCAGAGTTTAAGATAAAACCTTAACAGACTCTACCAAATGTAGTAAAAATGATTTAGTAAGTTTCATATGAACATTTTGACCTACCAATCTGACTCCAACTTCAAAAGGTAATGCCTTTTAGCTTGCAGTTGGTCATTCAACTGGTCAAGGTAGAAGTCAACAGAATGTTGGTTATTAAATGCCATTTCAGCTGCTGATGTCATCAGTTCCAATTCTCGTTGAAGAAGCTCTATTTCTGAAGTCCTTGCAGTTACCTCATCTATGAGCGCTTTCTCCTGAATTTTTAAATTTATCAGTTTCAAATCTTATCTTAGTCAAACACTAAGCCTCAAGAAAAGAATTGCTTCAGCTATATATTTCAACTACAGATATCTAATACTGATAAAACAAGATAAGAACTTCTATACACATCTGATAATTCTTCTTTATTCTCCACATTTCACATGTATTGAGATGATTAGATCAAGAAATGAGAGAGCCGAATCATTCATTTTCTTCATCTCAACATACACCCCCCCCCCTTTCAATTAGACATTAGCTCAAGGAAAGCATATCATTAGACTTTTTATATAGTGAAAGGAACCTTCTGTTTCAAGACAGTCATATGTTCATCACCAACTTGAGCAGCAGCTTCTTCATTTCCAAATGAACCTCTTCCAGCATCAACCTGTCCTTTGGCCAAATCCTTTTCATTTAATATACAATTTTCTTCATCCTTGCTAAAACCTTCCATCCTGGAGCTGGATTCATCAGCAGCAGCAGTTACATCCATTTCTTTTGGATAAAGCAAAGTTTTGTTGGCCTCACAGATAGAGGCACCATCCTTTGTACCTGCTGTTTCAGGTGCCTGTGTCTCCAATCTGAGATCCTTTAATGTGGTTTCAACTTTAGAATAGTCACCAACTACCCCTACATCATCTGCCTTTTCAGTTGAGTCCTCAAAAGAGCTTCTTAAGTGATCTTCTCTTAGTTTTCTTATAGAACTAATGTTTTTGTGGTCAGCAGCCCTTCCACCTTCAGATGACTCAGAAATCTTCTCTGCCAAGAATCTTATCAACTTATAAAGGTCCTCTTCAGAAGGATACAGGAACTGCCGCAAGCAACAGATATATTCTGTTTTTAACCATAAATCCAGAACATAAGAATAACAAAAACTGTAATAAGAAGAAAAAGAAGCAGACACAAAACTTAGCAACAAGCATCACAGACAAAAGACCTTAAACTCGTTTATCAAAAAGAAAGAAACGAACTGATATAAATACGCAAATGATCTATTAAATCACAAAAACTGACAGAAGAACGCTACAAGCAATAGTAATAATTGCAACGGAGCTTCTATGAAAAATCGCTTTTTGAGTGTCTATTGTGTGTTTTGAGATTTATCATACAAAGGAGCATCAGTTCTGCAAATAATGCATAAGCTGGTTGAGTTGGATGGCTTCAAAAAATCAAATTTGTACAGTCTACTCTTGATGGTTTAGATCATGTTCAGAACTGACATAAAAGGATAACTTATTACTGCAACCCTACTTTGTAATTTGATTGGTAATTTAATGCACGAAAATGTACATACATGCCAAGAATGATGATTAGCTGATTTCATATTGTAATATATTGATTCTTAGTTCTTACAGAACAAAAGTCCAAAAAAAGTGCAAGCTCATGCTTTAAAGTTTGATTCCAACCCATAGCTACTAGACTAGATTATTCAGAAACTTGAATGAAAAACTCAACGCAAAAAAAAAAACAAAAACTGATATAAGGACTTGGTCATTGTTCAATAATCTCACTCACTCTCCCTGTAAGTTGCAATGATTATTTTATAGAAAAACTGAATACCAAGCATCAGAATACCATTTACAAATTGAAAAGTTAAAAAAAAAAAATCTCATCTTTTCTTGTTTCCCATATTTTTTGAGCATCCAAACACCGACCCAGAAGAAAAAAAAAACACAAATTTACAGCATTCTCACACTACCTTGTGGAAGCTGAAGTCTCCAAAGTTCATGGGATCACAACACCATAGCTCTCACGCAACTCTTCCATAGATCTACTAGTTGTAGAGTTTTAGATGAAAGTTTCAATTTTGAATTGGAAAATCTATTAATTGGACTATGATATCAAGAAATCAGGTTCTTCATTAATCTCATTCTTCACAGGGAAAAAGGATGTCGTATCATCCAAGGCTGTGTTTGAGCATTTGACAAACAGAACAACATTCATCACAATACCCTTTACAATAGAAAAGTCAAAATCTCATCTTTTCTTATTTTCCCACATTTTCTCAGCACCAACCCAGAAGAAACAGCATCAAATTTCATAGTTCGTACCTTTTGGAAGTTGATATCTCCAACGTAACCCAGATTCTTAATCGCCAAGGCCATTTCCGTACAGATCCTGGCGCGGTTTGCAACGGAGTCCAATGGCAGGGAAGTGGGAAACGACGTCGTATGATGGATGAGATTGAGACACTGGGCGCAGATCGAGACCAAATCAGAGGGTGTGAGTTGTGGAACTGAAGAAACAGTTCGTGGGATCACAATCCCATAGCTCTCCATAGATTTCAACACTATTTCCTGCGACTCTTCCATGTCTCTCTCTCTTCTTCTTGTTTGGGTTGGGATGAAAAGGTGCAAGCTTTGAATTTTGGGTTCTACAGTTCCACTACACTTGATTCATGTAGGAAATGACGTATCATTGGGCTGTGTTTGTCATTTTGTTTCATCTCTATCAATTCTCATTTTTAAGAGTACATAACTTTTTGCTTCATTTCTGTGTAATGTTTTCTATTTGATAAATCAAAAAGTAATTTTCATAAACGGTGTACATCTATTTATTGATAAATATTTTAACTAGTAAAATCACTTTCACGACTTGTTGGCAGTCGGTAAATGCACATCATTATGTCTTACATCTATTACACTAAGGAATATGTGATAAAATCATAATATAAATACGATATTCGATAAGTGAGATGTGTGGAAATGTGTATATATGAAGATTATTTATGTGAAAATGGTATGGTATGCATGATAATCTAATTGGATGTTCTTCTGTGCACCAAACGCTTAAAAGTGAATCTTCAAAAAATGGCATTCCTATTATGGACTCCACTGTTTAATTCCAATCACATTCTTTTTCCCATTTTTCTTTTTAATGAACTGTTCTTTTCCTGAACGAATCACATCTAGCTAATAGAATGTAGAAGTGTATTTCATAAACGTTCAGTTACTAACCAAGCCAATTTTATTCATGTTCTTGACATGTTTTTATGACAAACCATAATGGTTGAAAGGATACCAAGAACTTCCCATGAAAAGTATGTGGCACACCAACCAAAATTCTGCCTCCATATATAGGCAAGCTCTTGGTCTGATGCAGTGGACTCAACATATCTAAATTTTATTGTTAGACTTGGCATCAAACTAGCTCTAAGTGACTTCCCAGATCATGGAAATTGGGAGAGAGAATGAGATTGAGGACATGTCAATGTCACCCCCATCAGTGGGTTCCATGAAGATAGCAGGGAGCAATGACTTTGGTCACAACAAGGAGTTCATGTCTCAGGCATACCTTAGGTACTCAGAGATTGACATACGAGTTGAGGATTCCAGTTTCAACCAAAATCGCCCCCTCCCCATATTTCTCAAGGTATGGAGAAATGGCTTAATTCTGACTTCATTTGTGCCCCTTTGTTGTTGCAGTTATTTTATTTTATTTATTTAATTTATTTTTTTTGCATTGGAGCAACGTTTTTCTTTTATCATAATCATCGTTCTTCATGCAATGCAACGGAGAGTTGATATTGAAAACTGATTTCAATCAGTCAAAATATTATCACCAACAATGTTGTTGTTCCTAATTGTGTAGTTATGATTCTTGTCAATAGACCTGAAGAATAGACACTTCATTTCTAATTAATGTGCAGTTTGAAGATGTAGAGTGCAAGGTCAGAAATAGCCAAGCAGCTTCCAATAACCCTGTGAAGAAATTGGTGTCAAAGGTAGCCACACAACATGTGGTAGAAGATAGATACAAGAAAATTTTAAAGGGTATCACAGGAAGCATTGGCCCTGGCGAAATTCTTGCTCTGATGGGTCCTTCTGGTAGTGGGAAGACAACATTGTTGAGAGTTGTAGGAGGAAGATTACTTGACAATGTAAAGGGCAAAATAACTTATAATGATGTTCGATATAATCCGGCTGTAAAGAGGAGGTTAAACAGCTTTATAGACATCAATATCTATGCCATGACATTTACTTGATCTTTTCACAGAACATAAATGTGCTAATATCGTACTTTTCTGTTTCTATTTTTCCCCCCTTGCATTATAGGATTGGATTTGTGACACAAGAGGATGTGCTTTTCCCACAGCTTACAGTTGAAGAAACATTAATCTTCTCTGCATTCTTAAGGCTGCCAACCAATATGAGCAAGCAACAAAAATATGCTAGAGTAGAGACCACTATCAAAGAGCTAGGCCTTGAAAGGTGTGTTTTGCATAGGTCAACATTTGACCTGACAGTTGATTATTGAGTGCTCAAATTAACTTTAAGTTCCTCCAAAAGAAAGAAATAAAACTGTTTTCCTGAATAATCTCTTGTATAACCATAGATGTCGCCACACAAAAATAGGTGGAGGATTTCTCAAAGGCATATCAGGAGGAGAAAGGAAGAGAACCAGCATAGGCTATGAAATTCTTGTTGATCCTTCACTGCTGCTACTTGACGAACCAACTTCAGGCCTTGATTCCACCTCAGCAAACAGACTACTTCTCACTCTTCAGGGACTTGCCAAGGTATCAGTATCTAGATTTAACTGTCATTTTGATAACATGCTGCATGCCCAGAACCGCACAAATTGGAATATATGATGATTAATACTTTTGATTTACCTGTAGACTGGAAGGACCATAATCACAACAATTCACCAGCCATCCAGCAGAATCTTTCACATGTTTGACAAACTTCTTCTGATATCAGAAGGCTATCCTATTTACTACGGGAAGGCTAGAGACTCAATTGAGTACTTTTCATCCTTGAGGTTCATCCCGGAAATACCAATGAATCCTGCAGAATTCTTGCTTGACTTGGCAACTGGACAAGTGAATGACATAAGCGTTCCACAAGATATTGTGAAAGATCAAGAATCTGCTGACCCTTCAAGAGCTGTTATTAAAGTAGGATTCATTAATAATAGGTATTATATGCATTCTCTATCTAATTCCCACTTAATAATTGTTTTTTTATTATGTTAGTATCTGCAACTCAAGTATAAACACATACTGGAGCCAAAAGAAAAAGATGAGAATCATGGAGCAGCAAACACAACTGAACATCTTCAACTGGCCATTCAGGTTAAAAAGGAGTGGACATTGAGTTGGTTGGACCAATTCATTATTCTTTATAAGAGAACATTCAGAGCAAGATGCAAGGACTATTTTGATAAATTAAGACTAGTTCAAGCACTTGGAATTGCACTTTTGTTGGGGCTACTATGGTGGAAATCTTCAACCAATACAGAGGCTCAACTTAGAGATCAGGTAGTTTCCATGGTATTATTTTCAAATGTTACAAGATTGAACTGCTAATCTATCCACTATCAATTTTTCTACCATCTCTTCTACATTAATATTAGAATGGATCACTATTTTTGCTGCAGGTTGGTTTAATGTTCTATATCTGTATATTCTGGACATCTACATGTATTTTTGGAGCTGTCTATGTCTTTCCATTTGAAAAGGTCTACTTGGTGAAAGAAAGGAAAGCAGACATGTATAGACTAAGTGTATACTACGCATGCAGCACTCTTTGTGACATGGTGGCGCATGTTTTCTATCCTACTTTTTTCATGGTCATCTTGTACTTCATGGCTGGCTTTAAGAGGACTGTTGCTTGCTTCTTCCTGACGTTGTTCGCTGTGCTGTTAATAGCTATAACAAGTCAAGTAAGTTATGTCAATACTCACAATAGGTTAGTGGGTTAGCATTTGTTAAAAACTTTTCATGAATATGTTGTTGTTACCAGGGGGCAGGAGAACTATTTGGAGCTGCAGTTATGAGTATTCAAAGAGCAGGGATGGTTGCTTCTTTGATACTAATGTTATTCCTTCTTACAGGTGGCTACTATGTCCAGGTATGCACAATCTTTTTTTAGTGCAAAAGCTTTTCCAATAAGGAGTGGCAACAATGCCAGAAAAAACAGAAACTTGGTGCTATAGTATGAAAAATTCCCGCAAAGAAACTGAGACAGAACTAGAACAAGAGTTTGTTGAATGTGCTAATTATCAATTTCTGATGTCAGTTAGTCAACTTAAACACCTTATTCCAAACTCATTATGATAAACTATGACTTATTTTATAGGAGTGTCATGCATGATCACTTGAGAAGACACTTGGACATTTTTCATATAAAACACTAACATAAAACTTGATTCTCTTGCAGCACATACCAAAGTTCATGCAGTGGTTGAAGTATTTATCGTTCATGTACTATGGATTCAGACTTCTTCTAAAAGTGCAGTATTCAGGAGACGAACTATATGAGTGTGAAAGCAAGGGAGGGTGCCGGACCCTGCAGAGTTCACCTTCATTTGACACCGTAAACTTGAAAGGAGGCTTAAGAGAAGTATGGATTCTGCTAGCCATGGCTCTATGCTTTCGGTTTTTTGCTTACTTCTGTCTTCGCAAACGAATTGATGTCTGAAATTAGTCTTTGATGAAGCTTCTTGTTTAAGATCTCTCTCTGCTGTTGGCAACTTACCAATAACATTTGAGAATGTGTATCTACTAGTTGTCAGGATCACTATATAGTTTTTTTGTTGCAGAATATCAGGCAAGGAAAAAGAAATACTGAATTCAAGCTTTGCCAACCAAATCAAATAAATGCACTTCATAATTAAGAGTTTTGTATTTTAAGGATTGGTGTTTCAATAAAGGGGTGATTTTTTTTTTATTAATTTTTGCTGAGATCTTTGTTATCTCTAGTTTTTCACCAAACATATGATTTGATTTCCACGTTGAGCGATGTTAACTCGAGTTCATGGTGAAAACCTTATACGTGGTAGCATATCTGCCATTCAAAATAAATCTAAAATTATAAATATGTACATTTTATAAAATCTAATGATAGATATATTGTCATATATAAGATTCACTATAAACTTATGTATATATTAACACCACTCTTCTCCATTTTAGCTAAGATTAGTTCTCTAACAACCTTTTAGTTAGAAATAAAAATATAGCTTAGCAATTAGTGAATAAACCAACAAATAAACTCCAAAACTTAAAAGCCATGAATGAACTGAGGGTGTGTTATTTATTTACTACACCAAAATGGCCTTTTCAAATTTCCTATTCGTATGACAACTCATGGACATCTTAGTATTGCATTAATCGGCATGTATCTAATTTCTCTAGCAAATAAATTGGACAGAATCAGAGTAAAGCGACCACCAAACTAACTAACTACTTATTAAAAAAACATAATCTCATCATATGATTATTACTAATAATCACGACATCATCTATACATATACCACTAAACCCTGAAGTTGAATCGCCTCTGCATTAGTGCATTCAGCTTTATTGCCTATCTGATTTTCAGAAAATTACTAATGGCGCAGTACCAGTGGCAGTAACTATGGATTAAAATTATATACTGAGAAATGTTAAATCTTCTTAAAAATACTTGCTTAATAATTCTCTAAATTTTTTAAAAATTTAGCATTTTTAGAAGAGTATGGCCCGGCTCATTGAGCCAGCCTGAAAATACAAAAAAGAAAGAAGATAAAAATAAATTAGCCCAACCCGCAAGGAGAGTTGTTGACTTAACTTCCTTTTTATCATGTTGACCAAAAAACAAAAACTTCTTTTTTATCATTAATTAATTTTTTATCATCATATAAGTAAAATATTTTTAATAAATGGAATCTCTTGCGGTTGCAGTTCTTTAAGAACTGCAGAGGACCCTCCTCCATTCAAGTCTCAGACTTTTTCACCACGATAGAAATGAAAAAGGTAGTTTTTAGCCAAATAACCTAAGATTATGATTAACAAGAAGATTGGCATCACTTCTGCCAAACGTGAGTAATCGAACACACAAAGCAAAGCACCAATCTCCTATTTCAATTTTACTTCATTTCCCCTTTCTGTTTTAAAAGGTGCGCACTTTCTTACACAAAACTCCAAACCAAATCATTGAACCATTCATAAATATTATCCTCTTTTATCATAGTCAAAACCCTTTCTGACACACTCGTATATTTTCATAAACAATAACATATCCACTTGGTTCTATCATTGACATAGTTCCCCTGTTTCTGTCTCTGTTTTTGTTCTATGGAGCTTGTTCCATATTCTGACCCAAACTCCGACACCACCACCCCACCATGGCAAGACATGTTCCGATCCGCATCCTTCCGAAAACCCACCCCACCTCCAACTCCTCCACCCGACGCGCCGCCGCCACCCCCACATCCCAACGCCGATCAAAAATTCAATCTTTCCGGCGACTCCTCCCAGGTACGCCTCGCTTTCTACATAGCCATGGCCCACGCCGGCGTCGCCTTCGCCATTCTCACCCTCTACGCTCTCTACAAACTCTTGGAACAGTACCTCAAACCCCTTCAATGGGCAGTGCTCTGTTCCATCCCTCTTAGGTTCATTCACCAAACCATTGTTTCCTTTTGGTCTCAACCCCTCAAACTAGGCCTCACCCACACCCTCCTCGCCGTTCCCCTCGCCATTTTCAGGGTCTTTTTGGGTACCCTTTTTGAGATTCGTGAAGCTTCTCTCAGGGTTCTTCTCAGGAAACCAAAACCTGAGACCCCCCCTTCAAGAAGGAAGTATAGTGGGTTTTCCACTTTGCTTCGTTTGCTCTTGTCTTTTGGGATATTCATTGTTGCTTATGAGAGGCTTGGTGGTGTTGGGTCTCTGTCACTTCTTGGATTAGGCTTTGTTTTCAGCACAAAGAACAATGTGGATACCACTATGTCCACTTTGTCTTCCTTTACGAGTGTTAGCTTCAAGAGCAGTGCAATTGGTGCCTTTTTCACCAGAGGGATACTGAAGAGATTGAAAATCATTGTGGCTGTTGGGTTGATATTTGCTATGATTGTTGGGTTTTTGAGTGGGGTGATATTCTTCTCTTATAAGATTGGAGTTGAAGGGAAAGATGCAGTGATTTCACTGAAACTGCGTGTGGAAGAGAGCAATTATGCTGAGAGAATTGGTGTTAAGAAGTGGATAGATGAGAATGATGTTCCTGGAATGGTAGATAGGTACACTACTCAGTTTTATCAAACAGTATCTAATCAGATTGATGGCTTGGCAATACAGTACAATATGACTGAATTTGTGACCGGTATTAAGCATTTTGTGATAGCTAGTGCTACTAAAAACTCTTCTGAGCCTTCAACAGCTTCAATGACCCCCTCACCTTACACAGAAAAGCTCTTGAGTTTGAAGAGTCGGGTTAGGAATCGCGAATGGAACCAGATTTACACAGAAGTTGATGCCCTTTTGAGAGAGCTTATAATCACTCGCGAGGATTTGGTTGAGAAGGCAAAAGGATTTGCCATTAAAGGAATGAATGTATCTCAACGTGTTTTAGCTAGTAGTACAACTGTGCTTGGAAGTGGTGCAAAGTTCATGTTGTCCATCTTGTATTCCATAATCTCTGGAGCTGCTGAGGTTTTCAATTTTGTGTCTCAGACAATGGTTTTTTTCTGGGTTTTGTATTATCTCATCACATCAGAGTCTGGTGGGGTAACAGAACAAGTGATGCACATGTTTCCAATTTCAGACTCAGCTAGGGTCAGATGTGTTGAAGTGTTGGATAAAGCTATTTCAGGAGTCCTTTTGGCCACTGCTGAGATTGCATTTTTCCAGGGATGTCTCACTTGGCTTTTGTTTAGGCTATACAGAATACATTTCTTTTATGTGTCAACTGTCCTTGCCTTCATCAGTCCCTTGCTACCAATATTTCCATCTTGGCTCGCAACAATTCCAGCAGCAATACAACTGTTGCTGGAAGGCAGATACATAGTGGCCATTGTCTTGTCCCTTATTCACCTTTTCTTCATGGATTATGGGGCAGCTGAGATTCTGGAAGATGTGCCTGGGCATAGTGCATATCTTACTGGGCTAAGCATCATTGGGGGAATGACATTGTTTCCATCAGCTCTAGAGGTAAAATTTGACCCTCTATGGATTTGATTTTCAGATGTTTCTAAGCAATTTGTACTTCAGAGTCTCTCACACTGTGTCATCTTTTAGATTAATCTGAAGGTTTCACTTTCAACCCATATTTTTTCAACATATAACAAATCCTCGTAATTTAGGTATTTTATATCAACTTGCTTCTGTTAGAAGATTCTTGTTTTAAAAGTAAGACTAGTTTGCCTGAATAATTTGATTTGAAATCAATTTTCTAATGTTGAGCTGAGCTCTGAAGAAACATATGTTGGCTGTTTTTGTAAATTTTGCACCTGGGCATGTGGAATCCAATGAATTGGTCTAGTAACTCATGTGATGGAGACATAAACATCTCTGATTCTTTTAGGATTTTCTCTTTAAATTTTTTCAGAAGAAAGAGCATTTTTTTGGGGGTGGGGGGGTGCTGGAGGAAGCAAATGGATAGTAGTCTACTTACTAAGATCAATGTCTGAAATCTCCTCTGTGGGATATTACTTTCAAAGTTCTAATGGCTCGATTTCAATCATGTTTGGTTCAGTCTATCAGTGAACTTATATAAATGATGCACTTCTCTTGTATCCCATAACAACATTGTCAGATTGACTTAAGGAGTCTATTGTTCCACAGGGGGCTATTATGGGGCCATTGATAACTACAGTTATGATTGCTCTGAAGGATTTATATGCTGAGTTTGTTTTGGGAGAACCTAAGGACAGGGCCAAGCAGAAGGCAAGTTAGGCCTGTACCTGTGTCTACAACAGTATTTATTTGCAGTTGAAGGTTGCTGCAAGTACATTGTTCTTTGCCACTCTATTAGTGGAGCTTGTCTCTAGACCCGTGATTTGTTTGTAATTATATTTTTATCTATATCATTAGATTATTATAATTGAGAAAATAGGACTTTGTTTTCCACTTTTTCTCCATTTTAGGGGTCATCAAATATTTTCATTTGGAGGCAGTGTTCAATAGTTGTACATTTTTTCCTGTATTATATTCCTGTAAGAATTTTTTCTTATTCATTGTATCCAAAGAGGGAAAAAATGAAATAAAAACACATGTAAACTTGTTGGAAATATAATATTACCTGCAATTTTCTCTGATTTAGCCATTGAGATGGGTTTTACTAACAGCACTATTTTGATTTAAGCATTAATTAGCAACCTCTGCTAAGTTGAGGAGATTGGATATGTCAAGACCTACTTAGAGGCATGAAGTCTAAGTCATAATACTATTCAATGTGCCTGAAAAATATATTTACATCAAGTACACAAGGTTTCTAATGTATTTTTTAAAATTTATTTTATATAAACAAATCACTGCTTTATAACATACTTCACAAGCTCACTTTGAGAAGGATCAATTTATTCATGACATAAAGAAAGGATAAGCATTAAGGATGAAGAGGGAACCACAAGTAATTTAATGAGGAACATGGGATATTAGGGGACTCGAACATTCTAAACATTAGAGAAGAGGACTAAAATAAAAACTTTTATAATAGAATTTGAGAGTTTGAAGTAAAAGAAGTATTGAACAGGATGAATAATGGAAAAGCGGATGGACTAGATAATATACCTATTGAAGTATGGAAGTGCCTAGGAGAGAAAGGTATAAGCTGGCTCACAAAGCTGTTTAACGAGATAATGAAGTCTAAGAAAATGTCAAATGAATAGAGGAGAAGCACTTTAATCAATATTTATAAAAACAAAGGAGATATACAAAACTGTGCGAATTACAGAGGGATTAAGCTCATGAGTCATACCATGAAGTTATGAAAAAAAGTGATTGAATTGAGATTAAAACAAGAGACTCGTATTTCAGAGAATCAATTTGGTTTTATGCTTGGGAGGTCAACCATGGAAGCAATCTATCTTCTACGAAGATTAATGGAGAGGTATCAGAGGAAATAAAAAGACCTACACATGATTTTCATTGATCTGAAAAAAAAAAACCTACGATAGGGTACTGAGAGAGATATTGCGGAAGGCTTTGGAGAAGAAAGAGGTTCGTATCGCCTATATTCGAGTAATTCAAGATATATACGATGAGACTAAAACTAGTGTGAGAACACAGGGTGGGGTCACAGAAGATTTCTCTATAACTATAAAATTGCACTAATGGTCATCTTTGAGCACATATTTTTTTATTTTGGTCTTGGATGTGTTTACTGCACATATCTAAGAGCCGGTGTCACAATGCATATTTTTTATAGATGATATAGTCTTAGTTGGATAGTCGAGAGAGGAAACAAATGGGAAGTTAGAGCTATGGAGACAAGCTTTGGAAGAACATGACTTTTGTCTAAGCTGGAGTAAGATGGAGTATATGGAATGTAAGTTTAGTAAGAGACGTGTTAATGCTAGCTTAGCGGTGAAAATTGGAGATTATAACGTACCACAAGTCACACGATTTAGGTATCTTGGATCTATCATACAAAATGGCGGAGAGATAGAGGAAGATGTAAACCATAGAATTCAAGCTGGATTGATGAAATGAAGGAGTGTTTTAGGAGTTATTTGTGATAGAAAAGTGTCTCTCAAGCTTAATGGTAAATTTTACCGCACAGTTATAAAATTCGTGATGTTGTATAATATTGAATGTTGGACGGTAAAAAGCCAACAATAACATAAGATTAGTGTCAGAGAGATAAGGATGTTGCTTTGGATGTGTGGCTATACAAGACAAGATAGGATTAGGAATGAATGCATTAGAGAGAAAGTAGGGGTAGCACTTATTGTGGACAAGATGGAAAAATATCGTCTTAAGTGATTTGGACATGTAAGGAAAAGACCTTTAGAAACCCTTGTAAGAAGAATAAATCTGGTGGAGAATTGCTTAATAGCCAAAAGTAGAGAAAGATAAAAAAAGATTATAAGTGAAATAATTAAAAAAATTTAAATTTAAATGATATTTTTAAAATTTTAATTTATAATATTATTAATATCATTTGATTTATGTAATCGATTCTATATAGTGAAAAAAAATTAGTTATTGTTGTTATATAAAGAAAAGATAACAGCTGAGAATTGTAGTAGTAGGAAATAGTGACCATTGACATTCATGATATGTTTATATATACAAAAAAGTATTGATTGTGGAAGTAGTATTTAATGATAAAATATTGTACGTGACAAGAAGTGTTAATAATTGAGCATTATCCTAAAGGAACACATGCCAAGAAACACATGGGAGTGAAGAGTGTAAAACATACACGGAACCTTTAAATGGAATTTTATAGAAGGAACGTGTCTGTCAAGAACTCGATCATGTATATGTATGTACAAATCCCATCCAGAGTAGACCAACTAAGTTTCTTTGACAACAAAACCTGGGCTTCTTTCTGCCTTGGTGTTATTTCATGTATTTATGCAGGAATTTCCTATGGAAGTTATTTCTGAATTCTGATGGTATCACCACGAGCTTAGTTCTTAAACACCACCTCATCATCCTACCTAAGGGACAATATGATAAAACTCCCAAAAACAGTGAAGTTCATTAATAGACAACAAGGAGCAAAGAATTTGCCCAATTCATACCTTCTTTTCACATTAAAACTACAAAGATGCTGGATTATTTAGCAATGCTTTGAGCTCTTCCTCTTGCTGTTGTTCATTCATGCACAAGCACATAAAACATTTGTTAGCTTGTCGTGACCAACAGTGCCAGGCTACGACCAATTAACAAGGTGCAAAACCCAGATGAACAAGTCCAGGGCTGAACAACTAGAGGCCCAACAATTATGTAAATTGTACTGAACTTGTGAGTAATCCAATAGATTGCATAAAATACAAAATGGCACTTGTGTGTTGTATAATACAAATAATGCAAAGGAAAAGAAATTTATGTAAAATAGCACTTGTAAAAATTATTCTGAACTGGTAAGTAAACCAATAGAATTTCTCCTCTTTTTTATATATATATATATATATATATATATATATATATGAAAAAAAAAGGATATGAATAACATGTTATTAAAAAATCTTGAAATTATTGGCTCAACTAATGAATCTGTTAAGTTTGACAATATTTTAAAATTGGTTGCAGGATTTTTTTTTTTTAAGTATAAGAAAATTGTGTAAAATTTCATTACAGAAAAACATTATAAAAAAATTTTAACAGAAAAGATGTATAATAAAAAGTAAAATATAGAAAATGGGAGAATAATTAACTGCTTTAATTTTTCTATTAAAAAATATGGAAATATAAAAAATCTATACCTGTAGTAGTCAATATTGTTGCAGCTCATTTGTTGTTTATTGATTATTATTAACTTGAATATCAGTTTAAAAAAGAATTTCAAATGTAACCAATTATACGCAGATTACAATAGACGACTAGTGCACCAAAATAGTCACGGGGAAGCTGCTCGCTTGCAACATTTTTTCAAAAATTGTTTCATGATACACTTGGCAAGAGAAAATAAGTTAATGCTATGGTTGTCTCTCGGAAGTCGAAAGCTGCATGTATGTGACTTTTACACAAAATTATATTGAATATTTGTATGTACATACAAACTTACAACCATAATTAAAACCTTTTCTTATTAGATGATGTTGGTTATATAGATTAAATGATACTACTTATTTTATTAAAAATTAAATCTTTTGACAAATCATTTAGATGTAAATCATTTTTAATATTTTTATCTAAAATTTTCTTTATCTTTCTCTACTTCTAATTATTTGACTATACATTCAAACCTAAACTAAATCAAACGAAGCTATAATTATTATATTAGATAAAATGAGAATGTGTCATGCAACTACGATTGGAGAACCATTCCAAATGTGCTGTGGGAAGTTGGTTGAGCAATTTCTCATCCAAAAATTACGTAGTTGGAACTATAGAGAGATAAATTATGGAATATTAAATTGAAAACGTATACCATTAAAAAAATAAATATAGGTTATTCCAGAAGTTTGTTTATTTATAATTGTCCTTGCCATGGGTGACCTGAAAGGCACAGGACAACCAAAACAAGCATATGAAACTTGGAGCACATTGGTTTGCTCTTGCATACTTTTCTAACGTAATCAGCCTTTTGCTTCAACTTTAAAGCCTTTTGATTTTCTCTGAATAAATGCATTAAATAAAATAAATACGAGAAAAGAAGATAGAGTTAGAAAGGCTTCAATCGTTCCTATTTCTATTACACATCCATTTTCTGAAAGTGATTGCTTTCCTTTGCAAGATGTCAATATTAACACGTTGCACGTCCCACCGGCCAAATAGGGTCAAATTTGATTCAAAGAAGCTTAAACGATTTTTTTTAGCGTCAATTATAGGTTTTCTTTGGAATATGGCCACTTCAGCAACATTTTGGCAATTGTTAATGGTTAACACATGGTCAAATTTTAGTCATTCAAGTAACATGCTGCTCAAACTTGTTTTTATTCCCATATATATTCCCCATCTTATTTCCATTGATGTAGTATAGTCTGTTTAGCATCTTTATTGCGATGAGGTGAGGTCCCTAATATAAATTATGTTGGTATTAAACTTGATGGAACCACTTTTTTCAAAATTAATAGTTAATATTGACCCTGAATTGATTGCTCTTTGTGCTGATCAGAACTAATAAACATAAAAAAAAACGTCTGAAATTTGTTCATTCTGCACCATTCCTGAATTAACAACGCATGAGTTTGACTCTTACCCGTCAATATTTTTGGCCTCTATTTTAGACTCACCCACATTTGATTTGGAATTCTTGTGGCCAAATAGAAAATAAGGTATAAATGAAATATTTGCTCAACAATTATATGTTTTCTCCCTTTTTATTTCATTGTCCATTTTCAGTAATTGCTTAGGAATATGATCAGAATTTGCTCTCATTTCTGGTAGGCCTACTTTTCTCCTACATTAATTAGCGGATGTAGATCTGTTCAGCTTGCTTGATCCCACAAGTTGATTTTGCTACAAGATTTCTAAGTTATTGGCTAATGAGAATAAAGCTTATATAAGTCAAACTTATTATGTTAAAAATGGTAACCGATATTCTGTTTGCCCAACAAATTTTTTAACAAAGACCTGTTAACCATAGATAACAAATTTTAGTTATTGTTGTAAAGAATATTGCTATTCATACAACTCTTACATTCAATACTCTATACAAAACAATTATACTTGTACTTTCAACTGATTTTAATATGAAAATATTAGGTGGTTCTGTTTAAACTTAGGTTACACCATCTATAAGGCTATACAATTATGGAAAGTTCCAAATACAAATAGTGTAAGTAATTCTCACTCTTAGTTAACACAACTTTACTCAAAAGATTTTTCTTCATTTAGAATAAAATCACAACAGGTAAAAAAAAAGCCACTCCATTGTTGGAATGGTGTGTCTAATATGCAAAATGTAGCAATCATTCCTAAGCACAAGGAGGGCCACACTCCTCCAATATGACACAAACTGCTGGTTGGATTAGGTGGCCAACCGTTTACCATATAATCCCCAAAAAAAATCAACTGTACCCGCCAGAATTCAAATCAGTTTTGTGGTTTATTTATTATATAAATATTGCATTTTTGTTGGCCATCATATAAACAAATACCAGCACTTAGCAGACGTATGTATCAGATAATCACTTTGAGCCTTATCCACTTGAATTCAAAGAGACATCAACTTTATTTTATTTTCACCACAAAAAAATATATTTGCGTATGTCCTAATATTTTCCATTAGGGAGAGAAAGAAACAAAGAGAGAGAGGAAAAGTTATGAAATTGAACTCCAATTGCTTTCTCAGCTTGGCTTACTTCATAAAAAATTATACCCCTGAGGAAGTTGGCCAACGGTTAACTTCCCTCCAAACCTTGTGATTCCCTTGGAATCAAAGCAAAACTCAGCAATTGATTCTTGGTCACCCTCTGAGACACAACCTCACCTTCCTGACATATCCTTCATACCCATCTTCCGTTCCTCCCGTTTCTCCATCCGTCTATATACACTTCATCAGCTCCATCTCTTCTTCATATTCAGCTCCATCCATGAAACTTCACTAGACCTTATCACCTCTTAAGCTTTCTGTGCAGTATGTTGTTGCTGAAAGGTTCGTCTTCTTGAAGCTTTGGTTTGTGATATTAGTTTGATTTTGTTGCTAAGAGTTTAAGCTGCTGCAGACCCAAAAAAGATCTTTCAATCAAGGTCCTAGTTCCATCCAACAAGTCTGCCAATTGGGGTGCTTCAATTTCAAGTTCTCATGATATAAAGCTGCCCTTTTTGTGAACTTCAGAAATATTGGAGCTGAATTCAATTCATTGACAATCTCATAAGAATCACAAAAGACTTGATCTCTGATACAAGTTTTGATCATATAGAGGCAAAAGGGGTATCCTTTGTTCTTGTTTTGGGAACTTTTAAGCTTGAATTAATTCCAAAAGCGAACATTTCCAATGAATTCTAGGTGCTTCTTTCCACCAGGATCCTTGTTTAACTCGAGCAATATGGTTTCATTTTCTTCAAATTCTGCAGCAGGAGAAGATAGAGATAGAGTGGCTAGTGCTCGAAACAGGCCTCCACGTGCCTCCCCTCCTTCTTTTTTGATCCGGATGGCCATGAGAATATCTAGAGCAAGATGGTTTACCTTCTTACGAAGAGTGTTCCATTACCAAAATGGATCAAGGTCCAACCTTGGCTCCAATCCTTTCAATTCTAGCACTTGGATGATGCTGGAGTTTATTGCTTTGATTGTCCAGATAACCATTACAACATTCACTTTGGCCATTTCAAAGAGGGAGAGACCTGTTTGGCCTATGAGGATATGGACAGCTGGTTATGATATTGGCTGTGTTCTTAGTCTGCTGCTACTTTATGGGCGCTACCGTCAAATTTATCTGACTCAAGGAGATGCTCTCAACCTTTCTGATATGGAACAGCAAAGAAACAATGAAGAAACCAGGTATCCTATGCACTTCAATCTTCAAAAACTTCTTTCAGTGAATTTTGTTATTAGTGATTGGTAATAGTACTTACTAATAATCTATAGGATACTAATCGCATGAGTATGCTGAAAATTTGGCTAGAGAAGGCTGACACCATCGCTTTTTTGGTTGATTATACCTTCAAGTGGGAACTACTGTGTTATAAATTTTAAAAAGAAAAAATTGTCTCCTTGAATTGATTGTGGTATTTCAACAAAACCAATTGGATTGTTAAAGAGAAAAATGCCAAGCATCAAGTAATCATAAAGTTATTTTATTTTATCCCACAAAAAAGAGCTTGGAAGAATCAAATACCCTGACATACCTTTTCTTATTGTGATCAATAGGGCCTTTACTATGTAAACAGAGTAGAATCTTATGTTTATTGCAACCTTCTCTATCTAATTATGTATAATCATGTGAAAAATGAAAAGCCTAAGATGGAAGTGGTACCAACTTTTTTTTTATTAAAAAATTACTTCAAGTTGACGAAAATCCATATCCAATAAAATAAAAATTAGTTTCTGAACAGTACAAAATTGGGACTGAAAAATAAATTGTGAAAACTATTTGTATTATCTTGTATTGAATAACTTCCATAATCATTTATTCAAGTTTAATTAGAGAACAGGTTCTTTCTATTCATGCAATTTTTGTTGGGTGAAATTTGAAATTGTAATTTAATTTGCACTGTACTTTGTAGTGTATACAGGATGTCACATTTGATGAATAAGTGCCGGACTTCACTTGAGCTTTTCTTTGCCATATGGTTTGTGATGGGCAATGTTTGGGTTTTTGACTCACGTTTTGGACCTTTTCATCGAGCTCCAAAACTCCATGTGCTATGCATCACCCTGCTTGCTTGGAATGCAATCTGCTACTCTTTCCCTTTCCTACTGTTTCTGCTGTTATGCTGCTGTGTGCCACTAATTAGCAGCCTCCTCGGGTACAACATGAACATGGCCTCTTCTGATAGAGGAGCATCTGATGATCAAATCTCACAACTTCCAAGTTGGAGACATAAAGCAGTCCATACCAAGTTAGAGCTTGGAAATGACTCTGAAGGCAGTGAAAAATTGATCAATGAAGATCTAGTAAGTGGCATCATTATTATATAAAGAATGAGTAATGCTACTCAAAAAACCAAATGAGACACAAAAATGACTGCCGTATTTACTAGCACTTTAATTGATATTAGTTTGCCACTTAACAGCCAGTACATGTAGTTGGTTTTTTTTGTATGTCAATTAGTTGTGTTAGTGAGTAGCATTACTTTTTTCCCTTCAATTTGGATATATTGAATTAATAAGGTTGTTCTGTTCTGGTGTGCTGATAGGAATGCTGCATTTGCTTAGCCAAGTACAAAGACAAGGAAGAAGTTAGACAATTGCCCTGTTCCCATATGTTCCACCAAAAATGTGTGGATCAATGGTTAAAAATTATATCCTGCTGCCCACTCTGCAAACAAGGATTAGAGAGGTAGAAATAGCTTGAGACAACAGCCAAGAGGATTAATCTTATTTGGTCGTACGTATACTCATGATATTACCCTCAAAGTTCTTTTTTTTTTTTTTTTCATTTTGGTCTAATATACTTTACATGGGTTTCTTGAGTGAGTTTGTACATATACAGAATAGCTCACCAGTGACCAAAACTACATTAAATACTTAGTTCTAAGGAGTGGATCCCATAACTTGTCAAATTAGTAGATTGCCTATGCATGATTTTTCTTTTACTGTCATCTGAATATTGTGAGATGAGCTTCTCTGTACTCAAATAATGAAGCAAATATTATATTCGTTCCTTAATTCTTAAATAACAAAATTTCCACTCTTTAATAGACTGCACAGTTACTACTTTAATTTGAAAAAAACTAGATTATCATTGTCATACTTATATGGTCTAATGGTGGTATGGTTTGCAAGGTCAGGCTGGGCTGATATTGGATGAACAGAAAGTCTTATACCATATCATGCATATCTATATTAAATTTTGACAAGTGTTCTAAACTTAATTACATGTCTCATTCTCACTTAATTTATTTTACACTTATCAGAATTTAAGTGAAGAAATAAGAAAGGAGATAGGAAATGGGGACAGGTGATCTCCATCCTCTATATATATATATATATATAACCAACAACTAAATAACATTATCCAAATAAATGTTATTCTCGTATACTGAACAGACACTAACTTGAAAGTGCAAGAGAAGAACTTGTAGCCATAAGTCATCCTCGCAATTCACATCCACGTCACACGGAAACTCAATTATTGCAAGATTACGATTATGCCTCTATCTGTATAAAGCCTAAAATTAGTATATATAAAGTGCCGATGCAATGTCACCATAATGGAGAAATTAGCTTAAATTGTCCCAAAAAAAAAGGACACCATATAGTGAAAATAGTATGAAGCAATAGGCAACACAAAGGCACCATCGTAGTAAAATTAGCTTAAAGTTGTCGAAGTGACAATAAAGCACCGCAATGGTGAAAAATAGTGAAATTTTCAAAAGCAGCACACAAATTTGTCAAAATGACATGAAAGCCACCAAATGTCAAAACAACATAAAGCATCAAAATGGTAGAGAGGCGTCGGCATCAAAATGTCCTTGTATCAGGGGCAAGATCCCACAGAATCTATTATTTTCCAATAAGGTTGAGACCCTAGAATGGCGAAAATTGCCAGCAGAGACTTTATTTGCCCCTCATTTTGCGTTTGATGAAGATGAGAACTTGTGGTCACAAATTGCTGATTGAGTAAATACCACTTATTTTTGAAACAGCAAAACTGAGTTTGTTAACTCCCAAGATTTTGGCTGACTAAGCGCACAGCATGTTTTCTCATCTGAATCTTCATTATTTCATCTTTTGTGAGAAGCATTACAGGACACAATATCAGGAACCTCCCTCTCTCCCTTCTTGCTGAGAATCTAAAGCATCTTGTGAAGCAAGCAATTAAGCAATTCATAATTCATTCGCGGAAGGACATCCTACTTTGTACATGCCTTCTCAAGTACCTAGGTATATATCACTTATGGCTTCAATCAACATTGTCTTCATTGAATTCTTTTGCCTTTGCCACCATTCACAAAATATACATATTTTTAGAAGGCTTCCTATAGGAAAACCAATCAAACATCTTGTCACGAAAGATAATTTGATGTTATGTTACTAGCATTTACACATGTACCTCGTCTTTAATATATGATTTTTTGTTTGACAAGCAAATCATATATAATAGAACAATGAGGTAAAAAAAAAAAAAAAGGAAAAGATAATGCATCATGAGGTAACTCTCTTCTTTGACATCCTCCATGTCCTTACTCTTAAGGCATAGGACTTTAGTAGTTAAATTAGCTAACACATTTAAGAGTCTAACATATAGTCATGTAAATTCCAATTATCTTTGTAAATTGTTTAGTTGTTGATTTGCACTACAATTCGAGCAGGGGTCTATTTTGTTGTTAAATTGTTAATTACAGAAGCTTGGACATGAAAAAGATAGAGGAAAAAGTGGAGAAAAAGCCCCCTCCGATCAATGTAAATGTAATACAGCTGCATAGTGGCCAAATACAAATCCCGGATTTGAATATGGTTGATCTAAAGAAGCACTCACGTATGCTTGTGTCACCAGCATCTCAAGCAGTCGCCAGGAAATCTTCTAGTGGGAGGTGGGATTGTCTATGCTCACCCACCACACATGCTGGCTCCTTCAGGTGCCGGCGCCACCGTGCCGCTGGAATGCACCGTCGCTTGTCTGTTGACTCCAACCTCTCTGCAATGAGCTTTGAAGACTCACTCCAAGCTCAATAGCTTGCCTTGTTTCTTGTAAAGGTGGTGGTGCACAATGCAGCAGCCAGTGGCTGAAGCTGGTGTCATGTTGTTCAGAGTAATTTTCATAAATCCTTTCGTTTTTCAAGGATGTGAAAATTTACTTCGCTTGAACAAATTGATGAACATGTTTGTAATTTATTTGAGTGGTGATTAAGAACACATAATTGAGTTATTCATTCAATGATTGCTATAGGCGGAAACAAACACGCCTAGTGAACTAGGCAGAAACAAAGATAAAATCTTGACTCTGATACTATGTTAGATACTAATCTAAAATTAATTGGTATTAAGTGGAGTAATCCAATAAATATATAAATCGTACTCGAAATATTGAAACAGTGAGACTCTTAATAAAAATGTAATAAAAACATTAAGGGGACATTTCCATAGTCGACAGTAGATACTTTTTCTTGAAGATTCAATATTTGAATCTCATTAACACTTAGGAGAATGAGATTTGTGGAAAAGGAGATTGGCTTCATTGTATAGCCTCTGGTATAAGTTTTTTTTTTAAAATAAAGCAAATAATGATTTCTTTAAAAAAAAGTGAAGAAAAGAATAAGAAAAAACATAGAGAGAGAGAGAGTATGAACTTTATTTTTATTTTAAGAAGACATAAGCAGATGAAGGTTAAGAAAATTGAAGAACATTTGATATTATTATTAAATAATATTCAACATAAGTTTATATTTATACTCATGGCCTTATGCTTTTGTTTATTTATTTGATAAATATGTGAATAAAGTAAAAATAAGTTTAAACTTACAAAAAGAAAAGATGAAAAACTATTTTCCCGGAGAAGTAAACAAGATTTTTTAGGTAGTAGAATACCCCTTCATTTTTTTCAAGGTAGTAGAATACCTTCATTGATCATGGGACTATGAACCTTGACATCATTGGGCCCTTTGTATGATCCATCATTCACTTCATCATCACTACATTGCCCAAGCAACAGCAGGTTCCTCTGCAGTTAGTTTTCTGCTCGTCCGTAATTGCAAGTTGGGCTTGGCCCTTTTCCATTTGATTCGGGTTCATCGAGTACCCGATCTGTTTAGTATTAATTAATAATTAATTCATGTTGATGTCTAAGCAAGTGGAACAAAAATCCTTTGTCTCATCTTCATGTCTCCTTCCGTGACATTTCACTTAAATTTTGCGATGTCAATAAAATCAGATCAAGATTTTTTTTCTTAAAAAAAAGAGAGTTATGTTATTAATACAATGATTCAAGTTCATGGATTAGAAACTTAAATTTATTTTATCATAATCTAATAAATTTAAGTCATTAAATAAAAAATATAACTCTTTTTTTTTCTTAAAAAGAATGAGAAAATCCTAATCCTAAAAAATGACATATCATATCTTTCGTTATTTTAGAAAAAATTAATACTTTTACTTGTCATATTATTTTCTTCTTCACATCTTACCATGTCTGCCCGGTGGCCCTCCAAGAACAGCCATCTTCTTCGCCTCCGCCTTGCTGTTGGGTTGGCAATGGCGGCTTTCACATTGGCCTCTTTGGCTGTGAGTAAAGAGAAGATGAAGGAAGATATTGAAAAGAAACATGTAAAACGGAATAAAAACACAATCAACCTTTCTATTTACTAGTTAAAAATTGACTTATAATTTTTTAATGAATTAATAAATTCTAACTGATGGAACTGAGAAGGAGGCAGGGAGATGGGACATAAGATTTTTATTTGAGTAAGTGAGCAACAACAAAAGCAATAAGATAGTCCATTATAATTCTACCTTTGATTAGAGTTGAGAAATGTGACCAATATCATGAGAAAATTTAATAGAAATCCAAACTAATTTTATGGGAGAAGCCAAATAGAATAAGAATCCTCAATTAAAAGCTTTTCTCAAAACCAATTTTGTATATGTAAAAAGAAAAAAATAATTTTGTAGATCATTTTCATTGTCACTTTTCGACTCTTGGTCTTTGTGCAATGACTTAGCAAATTACTGTGTTAGAACAAAATTATTAGAGGTACCCTATCTTAAAATAAAGCTACTCTAAAGAACAACAAGTAACTATCAGAAATAGTCTCAACCAATTTATCAAAAACTTTATAATGAACTTGTAGGCAACACACTGAATAGGTTAATAGGGTGAAAGTAAAAAATTAGTTCCTAAAAGTTGTTTTCAAGTATAAAAGAATCATAACTAATTAGCATTCTACTTTTCTTTCACTATGCTTAAACTTGAAAACTTTCAATCTGAACATATATTCCCTATGCCCTTTAAGCTTTAATTAGTCAAGCTATATTGATGAGTATTTTAAAGGTTGAAAACGAGAGAGTACTTTTTGAAGCAAAGCTTATGTACCTATGTATGCTATGCTGCATTTGTTTTGTCGTTTTGTTTTGTTAAGCGTAATCATTTGTATCAAGTAGCTGTCTATTATGCCAGTGTCACTATTTTGCGTGTTAAAAAAAAAATGTCAAGCGTAATCATTTGTATCAAGTAGCTGTCTATTATGCTACAGTATCGCTATTTTGCTTGTTGAAAAAAAAAATACCACAATATATATGGTGATTAATTAAATGGTTAAAAAAAAAAGAACCAAGGAAATTATAATTTTAGAAACTTATCTGATCTCTCATAAAACTAATTTCAATAACAAAATTTATCATGAATTTTTGTTTAAGATAATTTATTATTATTCATATATTTTCTGTCAGAGGCCAGTGTCTGAGTAAGTTGCATTACAAGTTGTATTGTATCTGTCATCATCATCGACTCATCGTCCATATCACTTTTGTCACCTTTACAAAGGGATTCGCTGTAGCCAGTCCACCTTGAGTTTCAGAGAAGAGAACCCTTTTCATAAAAAGGCTGATTCAACACTCATTCTCTATTCCACATAGCTTCTACACTTTCTTTTGTTGATCCTCTGCCTCCAAGGTAAGACCTTTCTCTACACCCACTTCACCTTTTTCCTCAGAAATCTCAGAACAGAGCATGATTATCATAAATTCTGACGTGCGGTTCTTGAGCTTTCCCTAAATTTCCTGTCTCTTTGTTTCTTCATGTTGGTTTCTCGCTGCTTTATATGTTGGATCCATGAGCTTCCCATGCATATTAATATGTGAATTGCCTTGAATTCAGAATCTAATCGCCTCCAAAGTTTGCAAATTTCGAATCTTTTGGTCAAGTAGTGTTGAATTTTGATTTTGGAATTGTTCTAACTCGATTCTGACATGTTTCCTATGTGAAGCTGGATGTGGGACCATGGATCCGTGTTTTAAGTCATGGCCAGTCCGTTTCCTAGATCAGTGACTTGGGTGCAGGAGAGAGATGTAATTGTTTTGGTTTCTACGATTTTTTGTTAGTAGCATGGGTTGTTCTATGAGTAATTAGATATGGAGTTCCTTATTTATTAATTGGTTTAACTACTTCAATACAAGGAGTAGTAAGTGTGTTTCAGGCATAGAGTGTTAGGTTCTTTGTTTGTTGTGTTAAGTATTTGTTATGAGTTTGGTTTCCATTTAAACTGATATCTGAAGTCTGGAGGCCTTGCACAAACATTTAGAAACATTTTTAAGGAATTTCTGGCAGTAGCAAGGTTAGAAAATTTCTCCTCAATGTTTCCACTGTCAACTAGCTTATTTCTTAGGATTTAGACTGCTGATGAAACTGCACTCATGGAGCTGTTCCTAACCTCAAAGACTCTAGTTGTGAGAAAATGAGAGCCAATCAAGTGACTTATGTTCCAAAAGGTGTTTGATTTATTTTCCATTGTAGGGTTTGAAATTTATTTTCTTCTACACGTTATCAGCTGATCTCCAGTCTTTCAGCTTTTCTCTTCATTATATATCTAGTATTTATATCTAACCAGTTTTCCCTTGTTTGTTTTGTTCCATAATACCTGACTTTCATACTGCAACAGGAATTATGTGCATATATTTTATATACATTTGAAAAAACTTTCATCTAAATACAAAAAATATCTATATACATGATTTCATGTGCTTCAAAGAGAAAGGAAGAAAGCAATACATAATTTACAGCCTGAGTGTTGAGTGCTTTTAGTATGATGTAATAAGTAATTGAAAATAAGTTCTGATCCTGGTTAAGCATGGAACTTGTTCTTTTGTGTTTTCATTTTGAATACATTCTAATATCAGAATGTGTTGGGTTTTTTATTTAAATTCTGAAACCAGATTTTGTTCCCAGTGGTGCCTTCAAATTTCACAGATTTTGGCATTTGGAATTGGTCAGCTGAAGTTGGAAATGGTTAAAAGGTTCGCTTGCCCTATACCAACTTATGATGACTTTATGAGGAATGAACTAAATGAAATATCTAATTGATTTGTTTTTGGAACAGTTATGGAGTGTTTTGATTTGCAAGAGATATCATGTTGCAGTGCATAGATGGGTTTAAGCATCTATTTGCTCCCCTATTGCGATGTTGTGACCTCGATTTATATAAGCAGTCAAGAGGCCTTGAAGATCCTGAACTTCTTGCAAGGGAGACAGTGTGTATGCATCAACCTTACTTTATGATTATGATGCATTCATTGTTGCTTCTGTTCTTATACAAATGAATTCTCATTTGAATATGCGCTTCTAAAACCAGTATCTTGTGTTATTCGCTTTAGATTCTGAAAGCATGTGATTAGCGGTGATGAACAAGAAAAGAAACCATATTGATGATGTTATTATCTTGTTTGTGTTGCTGGATTCTATTACCTGTCATACTACTATTTGGAAATAAATACAGATTATTTGGACTGATGATAACCATTTGTTTTGCAACTGTATGCAGTCAGTGTAAGTGAAATTGAAGCACTTTATGAGCTCTTTAAAAAGATCAGCAGTGCTGTGATTGATGATGGGCTGATTAACAAGGTTTGTCTGTGTTGTCGTTGGACAACTTGCGTTTTGGGCATATTATAAATTTTGTGAACTGAGCCTTTTGCCCATGTCCTTTTAATGAAAGAAAGCATTCTATTTATCGTTCTATACCAATACCATAAATTCCAGTGTTCACCTATGTCATTGTTTTCTTTCATAAAAAATGATCTAGCATTCAAAAATCTACCAGATGTTATATTCAGCTTTCACTTTTTTCCCCATAATATCAAT
Organism: Ormosia semicastrata; assembly: GCA_029884595.1. Taxonomy (NCBI): domain Eukaryota; kingdom Viridiplantae; phylum Streptophyta; class Magnoliopsida; order Fabales; family Fabaceae; genus Ormosia; species Ormosia semicastrata. The sequence continues at coordinate 4,272,072 of JAQQTO010000026.1, read as the reverse complement.
ATATATCATTTGCAGGAAGAGTTTCAATTGGCATTATTCAAGACAAATAAAAAAGAGAGTTTGTTTGCTGATCGGGTATTGCTTTCTTTTCTTTTCTTTTCTTTTTTGTCTGTTTTTAACCTTACTTTGAACCATGAAAATCTGTTTCCTAGATCAGATCAGGTTAATATCCACATATATACAAGTACATCATATATGCAAATAACAAAATTTTGGTTGTCAACAACTTTTCCAAGCCTTATCTCACACTAATATGTCATATACAAATAAAAAAAAATTGTGCCTGTTTAATTTTAAGTGACCAAAATTTTGGTTCTCCTCTTTCTTGTTTATTACCCACAAAACTAATATATGAATATTATGGTATCTGCAAGTTGAAACCTAAATAGGGTTAGTATATTATTGAATTATAATGACTTGCTCATGTTATAAAGAATTTTTAAAAAAAATTTATATGCTATTGTTAATTTTTCATCTCAATTGAGGTTAAATGTAACTATGTTGCTTATCTTGTTTTCATGCTTACAAACTTCGGTGAAACTTCATATTCAATTCATGTATATTAATGCTTACTCGTAATCATTTAAATTCTGATATACCCTTATTTAGAGGTTTTGTCACATGTTCCCTTATTATTTTACACATGCTCAAGAAAATTCACTTTCCAGACCAGTTTGTATGTTATTTCTTGATCCTTGCAACATGTACATACATTGATTCATATTACATATTACTTATATTACTCCTTGTGGTTGTTATCTCATATGAGCTTCTCTCTTATGTACTCTATTAGGTATTTGATTTGTTTGACACAAAGCACAATGGTATACTAGGTTTTGAAGAGTTTGCTCGTGCTCTCTCCGTTTTCCATCCAAATGCCCCTATCGATGATAAGATTGAATGTATGTTGTTTGAATTTGTTTTTTATAATTACTATTTTAGGATGAATTTTCTGTACTTCAGCTTTTAAATTTAAGAGAGATGCACAATTGAAATCAACTCTTTAATTTACTTACATGGACCTTCTTTTTTAATAAACAAAACCTAAACCTGTATAATATCATGTTTCAGTTTCCTTTCAACTGTATGATCTCAAGCAGCAGGGTTTTATTGAAAGGCAAGAGGTACTTGGTCTTCTTAGATCTGATTCTAAGTTTTTAGCTCCTCTTTTGAGACAAACCTGATTTTTATCTGGCTATTTTTTATAGGTGAAGCAAATGGTAGTTGCTACACTTGCTGAGTCTGGTATGAACCTATCAGATTCCCTTGTGAAATTAGGACTTTTCTGTCACTTACATTTCTACTTGTGTATGCGAGTCCTCTGAGTCTTTTTTTTACTATTTTTTTTTTCTTTTGTGAAAAGTCACCTTGTTTCAACATTAGATTTTGGATTTCATCAGACTTTCGAGGAAGCAGATACCAAGCATGATGGCAAGATTGACAAGGAGGAGTGGAGAAGCCTTGTTGTGCGCCATCCTTCACTTTTGAAGAACATGACCCTTCAATATCTCAAGTAATTTTTAAATTATAAATTTCTTGTCAACTTCTGTGTATCCATTCTCCAAAATGAGGAGAACCAATTAACATTATCACTCAAGACTGCCTATGGGAAAATCCAAGTAAATAAATGGATGAGAGATGTGACATGATCGCTGCTTCCTTGAAAAATCTAAAATTAAGTGCAGTATGGCATTTATATGTGCCACACTGCCACTTCAGATATGATTAATGTTAGGTGAATTTAGTATTAGTATAAAATAATCTACAAAGAAAAGGGATAGGAATAAGAAAAATCACTTGTCATTGAAGGGTAACTAAATTCTTTTAAGCTTTTAGTAATTTAAATTTTGAAAATAGTGACACAAAAATGAAAATGCTTTTAACTTTGAATAATTCAAAAGGGAATTGGCATCAACCTGTAGATACATGGATGCATGCAATGCCCTAGTTTTCTCTCCACTCTTTGTGGATCATAGAACAGTATGAGTTAGTTCCTTTTTAATCTCACCACTGAGGTCTAATTGATGTTTGGTTATATTTGATTTCTCATACATGCTACTTTGGTATGCCTGCAATGATCTTTGTAATGCTGGCATTTTTCTGACATCCATTTTCATGTGTTTGAGCAGGGACATCACCACAACATTCCCAAGCTTTGTGTTCCATTCACAAGTAGACGATACTTGAAGCTCAAGTATTTACTTGATCTTTTCGCCTATGGTTTCATTGCCTGTGGACTACGGAGCCGCCTATTATGTAAAAAAGGACATAGCAGAGGGATTTGCTCACCTTACATTGGTTATATCCCTGAAGAAAATATTTGGTTTTGTGGAGAATTCATATCCAGTGATTGAACTTTGTCAAAATACATCTGATTTATTGCTTGAAACTCGCGAAACACCTTTATTTTTATTGTTCCCATTCCTCGAATCAAGGATTTCAGTGATGCGCAAGTATATGGTCATGGCATAAAGTGCAAGAATGGGAGACTTATTTCCAGCATCACTTGCTTTGGCTTTCGTGTTTTTCCTTGAGTAGGAAGAACACCCAACAGTCAACATTTTTCAAATGTGATATTTATTTATAATTTTTTTCAATACTTTTGTTTGTTAGTATTAGGCTATTAACTAATAGAGGTATAAATGAGTTAAGTTATTCATGAATTATTAGAGTTTGATTTATTAAATATTCGATTAAGTTTATTTATTTAACTAAATAAACAAGTTCAAGTTTGAATTTAAGTTTGATTATATAAATGAATTAAGTTCAAATTTTATAAGCTTAATATTGAAAATTAAATATATTCAGACACGAATAATACCTAATATGTGTATATATACACATATATTTTCAATCACAAAAAATTATAATTTTAAAAATTATAGATAATAATAATTTATATAGTGTTATTACTTATAAAATTGTAATTGTAATTGTATCTAGAATATTATAATTTTATTTATTATTATCTACCATTTTTCTAATTTTTAAAGAGTTTCTCTCTTCTTATTATTACTTCATCTTCTAATATAAATTTGTCTAATAAATATTAAATTAATAAACATAAAAAATATTTCAATTAGAGATTTGACAAGGGAAAGAAAATAATTAAACTATAAAGAGATAAACAATGCAAGTTCAAACTTCATATTTTAAAACAAATCAAGCTTAAATTTTAAAATAAATTCATTTAAATAAACAAGCAAGGTTGAGTAGTATCTTTTTTTCACAAGTCAAACGTCAAGTGTTTGACTCGTTTATAACCCTATTACCGATATTATCAAATACAAATTTAAAACACCTTTCAAAAAATTAAGAAAGAAACCAAGTGCCAATCAGGTTGCGAACAACTTTGCAAGAGCATATAGTTCGTTAATTGTATCGTTATACGTACAAGTTTCAAATTTTAACCATCATTGAGAGAAAGACTGGGAAACATGAAGTTGCAAAAATGCTATGAGAAAGCAAATTGATCGTTTATAAAAACTAGACCCAGCACTTATTCTTGGCCGAGATCTTATAAATACATCAGGCCTATTACACAAAATTGTCACAAGTTAAGGTGGAGGCAACATGGCCTTCTGTTTTCATTAATTTTAAATATAAATTTGAAAACCAGTTCATATATAAAGACTAATTAAAATATAAACATTTTCTTGCACGAATTTTCCTTCCAAGCATTCCAACCCTCCATTCCTTGTAGTACGTTGCGTTGCCGTTCATAAAAAATAAATAAGGAAAGCCATAACCACACTTGAATCAAAGCAAATGGATAAGGAAAATGGAATTTTTTTTGGTACAAATAAGCACTAGTTTAAATTGTCCTTGACAGTCATTACCTTAATCTGGTAATGCTGATAATCATATTCTTAATTTATATACTACGGTTTCCCCTTGCGCATGGCATTTCAAACAGCAATCTGGAAACTCTTCGTATACAAAGACTAATTAAAATAAAAAAACATTTTCTTGCACTAATAGAAACTTCCAAGCATTCTGATTCAGAGAAAGAAGCACAAATTCAATAGCATGGAAACTGACACCAAAATTTACCATAGGTAACTAGATAAACTAAATCCAGGAAATTGCAGCTAATTTGTCAACATTCCAAAATTAAATTTTAAAAAAAAACTTCGTAAAAAGAGAAAGACCTGTTTCTCAATCTCACTACTTTCTAAAAGGCAATTATGTCAGATTTAATCAACTTCTTCCATCTTGCTACCCTCAGCATCAGCATCGGCGTCGGCATCCTCCAGAGGGGGCATGTCAGCATCTGCATCGGCAGCATCCTCATCAATGCTCAGTCCAAGCTTCAGCATCCTGTGAATCCTGTTACCGAAAGTGTTGGGATCATCAAGGCTGAACCCAGAAGTTAGGAGAGCAGTCTCAAAGAGGAGGAGAACAAGATCCTTCACAGATTTGTCATTCTTGTCAGCATCTGCTCGCTTCCTCAGCTCCTCCATGATGAGGTTCTCAGGGTTAATCTCCATTGTCTTCTTGCTTGACATGTAACCACCCATATTGTTGTCCCTCAATGCCTGTGCTTTCATAATCCTTTCCATATTTGCTGTCCACCCATATTCACCAGTCACGAGACAGCAAGGAGAATCAACAACACGGTCAGATACCACAACTTTCTCAACCTTGTCACCCAAGACATCCTTGATCACCTTGCAGAGCCCGTCAAATCTCTCCTTTAGTTCTTCCTTCCTTTTCTTTTCGTCTTCACTCTCATCAAGTTTCAGGCCTTCCTTAGTTGCAGAGACCAACTTCTTTCCCTCAAATTCCTTAAGCTGACCAACAGCATACTCATCAATAGCATCAACCATGAAGAGCACCTCATACCCTTTCTTCTTAAGCTTCTCGAGGAAGGGGGAATTCTCAACAGCTTTCTTGCTTTCACCAGTAATGTAGTAGATGTCACTCTGTCCTTCCTTCATCCTGGTCACATAGTCCTTGAGGCTGGTCATCTCATCACCACTCTTAGTGGAGTGGTACCTGAGCAATTCAGCTAGCTTTGTCTTGTTCTGAGAATCCTCATGAATACCCAGTTTCAGGTTCTTAGAGAAGAACTCATAGAACTTATTATAGTCCTCCTTGTTCTCGGCAATTTCGAAGAAAAGCTCAATGCACTTCTTGACCAAGTTCTTCCGGATAACCTTCAGGATCTTGTTCTGTTGCAGCATTTCTCTAGAAATGTTGAGTGGAAGATCCTCGGAATCCACAATGCCCTTGACAAAGCCAAGATATTCAGGAATCAACTCCTCACAGTTGTCCATGATAAATACACGACGGACATACAGCTTGATGTTGTTAGGTTTCTTCCTTGTATCAAAGAGATCAAAAGGTGCCCTCTTGGGTACAAAGAGGATAGCCTTAAACTCCAGCTGACCCTCAACAGAGAAGTGCTTGACAGCCAAATGCTCTTCCCAATCATTGGTAAGACTCTTATAGAAAGCAGAATACTCTTCTTTTGTGATCTCTTCTGGCTTCCTCATCCAAATAGGCTTCTGCTTGTTCACCAACGACCACTCATGCGATACCTCCTTAATCTTCTTCTTTTTCTTCTCCTCTTTCTCCTGATCTTCATCCACATCCTCAACTTTACCCTCCTCTTCCTTCTTCTCTTCCTCGTCCTCATCATCAGAAATCTCCTTCTCGGTAGTCTTCTCAATCCAAAGAGAAATTGGGTAGCTAATGAATTCAGAATGCTTCTTTATCAAGTCCTTCAAACGGCGTTCTTCAAGATACTCAAGTTGATCTTCCTTGAGCAACAAAGTTATCTTAGTTCCCCTGCCAAGATTATCACCAGATGCATCCCTTGTCACAGTGAATGACCCACCAGCTTGGGACTCCCAGACATACTGCTCATCATCATTGTGCTTTGTGGTAACAATAACCTTCTCAGCAACAAGATAAGCTGAGTAAAACCCAACACCAAACTGTCCTATCATGCTCACATCAGCACCAGCAGCCAGGGCTTCCATGAATTCCTTTGTCCCGGACCTTGCAATGGTACCCAGGTTGTTCACCAAATCTGGAAAACATAAAGCACACAAGCATTAGGGATTGTTAATTATCATACACAGCAATACAAACTGAATTCACTAAGACAAAACAGCATCTTATCTTACCAGCCTTAGTCATGCCAATACCACTGTCAATGATGGACAATGTGTTGTTTGTCTTGTCAGGAACAATGTGGATGAACAACTCTGGCTGAGCATCAAGCTTACTCTTGTCTGTCAGGCTCTCAAATCGGATCTTGTCCAAAGCCTACATTGTCACAGTCACGTATGGCAAAACTCAGAATAAATCCACATTTAAGCGAAAAATAACTAACACAGAAAAAATTCCAACACGACAGTTAAATTATCATAGATTGCAACTTTCACCGCTCCCTAAAACAAAAAGAATGGAACAACTGTCCGAACAATATCCGAAGACAACTAAAATCACATTCCATTATTAAAAAGAAAAAAATTACAATCATCACCTTTGTCTCAGCTGTCAATAATTACAGCACAAAGTAGGAGAAGCATAATACACATAAGTAATTCTCAGAAATTAGGGATGACGGAGATAGGAATAAGTGTTACGTAATATTAATTTAATATTAATTTTTCCAGTGAAAAACTAACACCATCATAAAACAAAGTAGCTCTAACAAATTAAAATCCAAATTAAAACCGCATCAATTATATTATGAAACAATAACTGATCATGTTTCAGGTTACTGCCCGCAAACCAGATAAATCACACAAAAAACAAGAAAAACAAAGGGATTGGGAACACATCCAACAAATCCCATCTCTCTGTGTTTGAGTAATAAGCATACACTAATTCCAGGAAAAATCACAAAGAACACCGACACCAACCTATTTAATCAACAAACAGAAATATACAGATATACGAAACGTATCAACAACAAAAAACGTGATTGTGAATAAAATTCAATGAAAACCATAACTAGATCAAGCAGGAAGAGCAAATCCAAAGCGACAGAAAATTGGGAAAACAAGGAATTGGAGAAAAGAAGCTTACGTCAGAGGCATTGCTGATGAGCTCGCGAAGGAAAATCTCCTTGTTGCTGTAGAAGGTGTTGATGATGAGACTGAGGAGCTGGTTGATCTCAGCCTGGAAAGCGAACGTCTCAGTCTCCGCCATTGCCGATCTACCTTCTTCTTCAACAACGATAGGATGAGAAGTTTAGGGTTTCGAGGAGAGAGAGTTGCAGAGAAGAAGTGAAAAATTGAGAATGAACAAAGGGAGAGAGAAACAGAGGAGTTATATAGCAAGTGTTGGCTAGGGTTTCTAACTTTCTAGATCCTTCTACATTATTAACAACCCATACTGAGTATCGCATTGCGCGGTCCCACTACTATACTTGGGGGTCCACTTTATTTCTAGATTGCACACTACTCGTTTGGCCGTGGACTTGATCTTATCGATTTTGAGCCGTTGATTACATATTAGAATTTATTTTTCTTTTCAATGATTTTTCATATATTATTTTTGTTATTTGAAGTACAATAACTCATTAAAAAATTTAGTTAAACTAATCAATTAGTTAACATGATTTCACCATTTTTGGATTTTTATTTATATATTATTTTATCGGATTTTATTTATATGTTTTTACTTTTTGAATTTTGATCCATATTAATAAAATACGAATCCTTATATTTTTCATACATTTTAATTTTAGTCTATATATTTTTATTTATTAAGATGTTAGTCTTTATTTTTTTATTAAAAATTGATTCTTACAATTACAAATTATTAAGATATTAGTTCTTAAGGAACCAAATCCAAATAAAAAAATTATTATAAGAATTAATTGTTTAATTTAATAAAAAAATTAAACTATAAGTACAAATATAAAAATTTAATAAAAGTGTAAGGACCTACAGATAATTTAACAGAAATAGAATTATAAAGTTAGAATTTATTTTTATCAGAGTTTGTTATACTATTAAAAATAAGGTAAAAAATTAAAAATATTCAATTAAAAAAATATATCACATCAAGAAGATAATGAACAAAACAATAAATTATAATGATTTCCTCATGTTATAAAACATCAATGCTTTATTTTGTTATAAAACATTCATGATTGCAATTGATATTTGGTTAATAACAAATTTTAAAACTCTAACATATGTATTCTTTTAAAAGTAGGAAAGAAAAAAACTGTAGTTATATGCTAATAAAAGAAAAAAAAATAAATTAAAGGACAAATAAATTTAAAATTATTAAAAATAATTATTTAAATTCTAATTAGAAAATGATTATATAATTTTATTTAATTTAATAAACAATAATATCTTTAATAAAAACTTTTTTGTCAATGTTCCATTTTTTGAATCACGGTTCTTTCTCTTTATTCTTTTTATGCTGCACTTTGCCTCCCTCCTTATTCTCTTTGTTCAAAACTTCAAGAATAAACAATTCATAATTTATTAGAAACCATTGATAAGTTTTTGAATCTTTATTTTTTTTCATCCTTTTTTAAGACTCACATGGCTTTAGATATTACCTACACGCTAATGCCATTGATATATACTATGTCATTGGCATCTTTTCTACAACACCTGTCCAATTCATATATCAATAAGGCCATGTAATTCATTTGATTAAAAAAAAACATATAAATGGCAGCATATCTATAAAATCTATGAAAGATGCTTGAAGAATATGGGAGCAAAGAAAGAATTGGAGAAATGCAATGTGCATTCTTCATATTCAAGAAAAAAAATGAGAGAATAGAGTCTCTTATGGTACAAGAAAAAAGAGAGAGAGAAAAAAACTATTTAGAGTATGTTTGAAAAAGATTAAATCTTTTTCTTTCATCTATTTTTGGAGGATTAAGCTGTTTTGTAAAATAATTATTATGTTTGGGTAAAAAGATTATTTTTAAAAAAAAAAATTACACGAAATTTAATACAAAATAAAATTTTTTTCAGCTAATAATCATAAGCTAAAGATTGAAGCTTATGATTTTAACTTATAATTATTTACACTTTGATATGTAAATATTATTTTGTCCTCAATCAAATACTTTTTTTAATCATTCTATACTTATTTTAGTAATTTAATGCATAAAAGCGATTCTTTTTTATATCATCCAAACGAATCATATTAGCTTAAAATCACTTTACAGTTAATGCATCCAAACATAACAATGAATCGATTATAACAATAATTGATTATCAGCATAATCTATAATTTTCAATTTTCCCAAACAAGCTCTTACTGTTACGGGATTAAGTTATTTATATACACAACTTCGATAGTAACTACCTGTAACAAACTAACTAACCATAACTATCAATCAGGAAAGATGTAAACTAATATAATTAGAATAATACAATTAAATGTTAGAATCTCTAACACCCCCCTCAAGCGGGAATGTGGATATTCAACATTCCGAGTTTGGAATGGAGATGTTTGAAGGGACCCGATGCCAAAGGTTTAGTCAACAAGTCTGCAATATGCTGCTGTGATGTAATTGGCAGTAAATGAAGTTTCCCTTCTTGAACTTTGTCTCTCACCAAGTGACAATTCATCTCTATATATTTCGTTCTTTCATGAAAAACTGGATTAAGGGCTATGTGTCTAGCGGCTTGGTTATCACAATAAATGGTGGCTGGTGCAGTGTCCTTCAAATGTAAGTCATCGAGCAAGTAAATCAACCATTGTGCTTCACATGTGGCTTGAGATAAGGCTCTATATTCTGCTTCTGAGAAGGATCCAGATACAGTGGGTTGTTTCTTGCTCTTCCAAGATACAAAGGAAGAACCAAGGAAAAAATAGAAACATATAATTGATCTACGAGTGTCCAAGCATGCTCCCCAATCAGAGTCACTAAATCCTTTCAACTTGCAGTCATTTTCAGCTAAGAAGAATAATCCTTCAGCTTGTGAGTTTTTAATGTATCTGAGAACTCTTAGAGCAGCCTGATGATGAATAGAGGTTGGACAATCCAAAAATTGGCTAAGTTGACTTACTGCAAAGCAAATGTTAGGTCGGGTGTGTGTCAAGTATAATAATCTACTTATAAGTCGTCTATAGGCAGTAATGTCATCTAGGGGAACCCCTGAACTCTTTTGTAACTTTAAGGTGTTGTCCATTGGTGTGCTACACAGTTTTGCAGCCAATAATATCCAGTGTCTTTGTGCAGATCTAAGGCATATTTCCTTTGGTATAAGGTGATGCATTTACCTAATCTTGCTATTTCAAAACCAATAAAGAATTTTAGTTGCCCCAAGTCTTTGATGTTGAATCTTTGATCCAAATACTGTTTGATTTAGGTAATTTCTGACAAGTTATCTTCAATCATTACAAGATCATCAACATATACTAATATTGCAATAAAACCCGTAGCGGATCTTTTGGTGAACAGGCTGTAATCAGCCTTGGATTGAGAGTAACCATATGTAGTGAGGGCCTCAGTCAACTTGGCATTCCACTGTCTACTCGCCTGTTTCAAACCATAGAGTTACTTTTGTAGTTTGCAAACAAGTCCTGAATTCGGTACATAAAGCCCTTATGAAGGATCTAATGCATGATTAATCCAAGACAGTATCATGATGTTGCATCTATCCCAAGCTCTGAATAAAGGATCATTTGCTATAGGTTTTCGGAAAGTTCCATCAACAAACTTTATCTTGTTCTTTGATCTCAATGTCAGTGACATTGCTTTTGACCACGCATGATAATTCTCCCCTGTGAGTAGGGAAGATACAATAGATGCCCCTGGACTATCATTCGGATGCAAGAGATAGGGATTTGCATAAGGATTGGAAACATCCATAACTAGATTGGCCATTCCGAAAGTGAAAAACGAAATCAAGAAACAAAGAATTGTAAAATCTAAATCACGTAGCAGAGCTCCAATTAATGGAGTACCATGTAAAATCTATGAAAAATGCTTGAAGAATATGAGAGCAAAGAAAGAATTGGAGAAATGCAATGTGCATTCTTCACATTCAAGAAAAAAAATGAGAGAACAGAGTCTCTTATGGAACAAGAATAAAGAGAGAAAAAAAACTATTTACTGTTATAGGACTAAACTATTTATATACACAGCTTTGATAGTAACCACCTGTAATAAACTAACTAATTGTAATTATCAATTGTAAAAGCTGTAAACTAATATAATTAGAATAATACAATTAAATGTTAGAATCTTTAACAATGTCTTTTTCAAATTGATTGAGATGAAACGGAATTTGAATTCATAAAATAGAGATAGAAGATGTAGAATATAAATAGAGTATAGAAGAATTAAGTCCATAAAAAAGATATCTAATGGCACAATAATGCAAAATCAAGGGTCGCAACATCAGTGTAGCCACGAAGAGCTAGACAAAGCTAGTGTGTATCAACAAAAACAAGAAAAAAGAGGAGGAAAAGGAGATGGTGAGCAGACATGGGAAAAGTACAAAAGAGAGGAACATGAAAAAAATATGGCATTGTTAAGGGTACCTGGTCTAGCTTGGAGAATGGGTCCTTTAGAGAAAAGATGGCTTGAGGAATGCAGAGAAGAAGTAACGTGGAAAAATTAGGGCAAGAGATGGAGGATTGGAATTTCATTAAAGATATTATGGTCTATCAGATAAAATTAAATAATCATTCTTTCTAATTAAAATTAGAATGATTCTTTTTAATAATTTTAATTTTTTTATTCCTTTAAATTAAATATTATTTCTTAATATTTTCCTTAACAATAATTTTTCTTAAGAAGAAACTAAGAGGTATAATGCTACTTTATGAACTGAATTTGACTCCATTAGAGTAGAGGCTAAAGTAAAGTGTATGTTTCGAATTGTTAAAGAGAAAATAAAGGGTTTAGGGATTTATAAGCTATAAATACTTGCATAACATATTATATATATGTGATAATATGTTGTGTTTGATCCAAATTTATAATTTGAATATTGTAATTAGTACTTTTCTATTTCATCTTGTAATTAATATTAAAAAATGTGATAGATATATAAAATATGAGAGAGAGGTTTATATTTAATAAGAAACTAGAAAAATTGTAAAAAGTATGTAAGGATTACATGTCAAGCAAATTATTGTTAATTATAAATATTTATATTTAAGAAATTAGTAGGATTATGAGAATAAAAAAAAATATGAAGATTAAGAGACATGATAGAGATATAGAGCTAATAATAATGAATTATGAGATAGAAAAAATTAAAAATGCCTACATATATTATCTTATAATTTTATTTTTATAATAAACTTTTTTATATGTAAATATAATCATGTTAAATTGAATCACATTAAATTTTATCAGTTAGCTTTTTTCGAATTCAAGTATTTATGTTAACACATAGAAAGAGATATAATACTCCTGGAATAAAATAAACTATAGGAAGAGAAAAGTGTCACTTTTTAAAATAAAAAATAAAATAATATTATCAAATGAATAACCCGACTCATTTAAAGTTGCGTATGACTGATCCCATGTTAAACGAGTCGGCCCAAAATTTAAGGCTGAGAAGACATTATTTCAATTCGCCTCAAACTAACTCATGGACCTAAGCAGGATGGACGGGGTGATGTGATAATATTTCTCTTTGTTAAGCTCATTCTCAAATTGAAATGAAAATTAGTTAAAGATACTTGTATATTTCAAAATTTTGATAACACTAACACCACTGTGATTCACTACGCTGCCAGCGGTAGCATTTCACCAAGACAAATGGGGGTATTGCATTGAATTATTGGCATTTTTTCATTAAAAAAATGTAAATAGGCTAGCTCACGGTTAAACGAACTAACTATTTAACTTGCAAGTTAAATAAGACAGAAAAAATACTCATATTTAAATGTATCAGTCTAACTCATATTTAACGGCAAATGATTTTCATTTAAAACTACATGACATTAATTATATTGAATAAAAAATAATATTATTCCCATACGTTATTTTATATTTGTATAAAATAATTTAATTTGTGTACTATTACAATCTGATTATGTGAACAAGTATTTTCTAATGTAATTTACCCATTAATTTGTGACAGAAATTGAGATTCAGTTAAAAAAGAAGAAGTAGGAAATGTCCTCAGTTTGGCATTGCGGAACATCCCATAGTCGTCATCATCACGGTGGTAGCCAGCAGCACCAAACCAATTAATTAATTAATTAATTCGTAACTGGTAAGCTTCATTGATTTGTTGTTGCTTGTTGGTGCTCTCTGCTCAGCAAACAACAGTTATTCCAAAATCGACTTACCAAGCACGCCGATTCCATTTTCATATCCTCCTTTCAAGTTTCTTTCTATTCGCTCATTTCTGTGTTGATTTGTGCAACCCTTCCGTTCCACTCCCAGCTCCTCCTAAAAAAATAAAAAGGGAATGGATCTATAGTAATAGTATAGAATATATCCTTGATTCTATTCTACTCAAATCCAAAAGAGTAAAAGAAAAAATGGAGGGGTGGTTTTCACTGTCACAGAGTGAGGAGCAGCAGATACCCGAATCCTCTTTGCTGGCTGAATGGAACACGTACGCCTCATCGCAGGACACCTCCAATTTGGGGATCGGCTTCGATCTGGAATCTGCTGTTAGGTCTGCTAACGACACCGTCACTGGCACTTTCAACGTGTAAGCTTTTTCCCCCTCCTACTCCTTCTTCTTCTTCCATCTATTTTATTTTATGCTTGCTAATTTATTCACCTAACTAAATCTGAATATGAATGCATATGCTGTAGTAGAATTGAGGGCCTTTGCCACAACATGCTTTATAGCATTAGGGTTATTTCTTTATTTATGCCATACCTGATGAGATGATGTATTTCACATAAGATTTAGCAAATCTAACACTTAAACAATAGGTACTGTACTGTGATCCAAAACATAGTGTGCCTGAAGGAGACAAATGCTTGAGCCAACCTCTAACTTTGGTGAAGCTCTGGGTTTGAACTGAAAAACCTTGGGTGTGAAGGTGCCAACTGCCCTTTGACCTCTGAAATCAAGCTGCCTGACTTCGAACCAAATTTGACAGAGTATTTTGTAGCTTTCTGCCCTTGGATGTCACACAAAACTGTCTAAGAACTCACTAATTAGGGTTTGAAGGCTGATTTCATCAGTCATGGGTCGGTTTGATGGGTTATGTTTGGAATCAGATCCAATCATCTAGCTACACCCTGTGAATGTGATGAAAAAATATTTTCAGATTGATAGGCTCGTATGATCCTAACGACCTTATGAGCTTGCATGTGGTCCTGCACAATCCCAAAATTTCTATGTCCACAATTAGATCTAGCATGCCCAAGGGGCTTCAGCACATAAGATTGGGTGGTCTTAAGCTCAAGATCGTGATTTTGACAATAATTTTGCCATTGTTTACGTTTAAAAACTTTAAAGGTTTTGCTTCAGGCATGCCTTTTTGGTGATCATGCAAAAGATTTATAAAAAATAATTTGATTGTCTTACACGATTGTCCCATAAAAATCATGTACATATACATATAAATGTACTTCACTTCACTTCTCTCTCTCTCTCTCTTTCTCTCTCTCTCATGTATCATAAACTTTAATCTAAGATCATTCTTCATATGACTTATAATGGTTGAGTTTTGGTGTCAGTAACTTTTTGTTATCTTCATATGAATATAGTATCAAGCTTCTAATGCGATTGTATGTGCAATAACTGTCTGTTCTTTTATGCCTTATCTGAATGTGGCAGAGAACTTATTGTTGTTGTTCTTCAGCTTCTTTTCTTGATGGTATAAATTGCTGCAGAAAGAAAAGACAGTGGGTAGGTGCAATTTCCATTAATTTTTTTTGAACGGATGGTCTACATCATGGTGAAAGATCATGTTGAGCAGAAGCCTTTCTATAATACAAATACTGAATTGTTTTTCCTGAGCCTATGTCCTCAAGTAGTTAAGCAATTTGTGTCTGATACTTGTTTAGGGTTTCTAAAGGTGTGAGAGATATACCTGGCAACTTCCAGTCTGCCACTAGTAGTGTTCCTTCTGGGAAAGCACTTGTGTATTTTGGTTTGCTTCTGGGGAGCGGGGTCTTCTTCATTTTCATTGCATTTACCTTGTTCCTGCCTGTCATCGTGATTTTGCCCCAGAAGTTTGCTATCTGCTTTACTCTTGGGTGTGGATTTATTATTGGATCATTCTTTGCTCTCAAGGGTCCAAAGAATCAGCTTGTTCACATGTTGTCAAAGGAGGTAAGTTACTAGAATTTCACGTCCTGTTATTTTCATGGTGATAAAATAGCTTCACCCGTCATTATATGTTGCTTCAGTGAGTTCATTTGGGCTTTTAGTAAGACAGTCTCTTTGATTTGATTGCATGTGTTTGATGCTTTCTTCTGACTCTGTCTCTCTATGTGATTACTTTTCAGAGGCTCCCTTTCACACTGGGTTTTATATGCAGTATGATTGGTACCATATATGTATCAATGG
Organism: Ormosia semicastrata; assembly: GCA_029884595.1. Lineage (NCBI taxonomy): Eukaryota > Viridiplantae > Streptophyta > Magnoliopsida > Fabales > Fabaceae > Ormosia > Ormosia semicastrata. The sequence continues at coordinate 4,256,626 of JAQQTO010000026.1, read as the reverse complement.
TGCGTCACAGCTACATTCTGTCTGTTGTATTCTCTGTCGTACAGGTATCAGTTTCATGTATCCCTAAAGAGTTAAAATGCTTCTTTGATGCTTCGCCCTTCTCCTTGTGTTATTGTTCGCGTTTGCTGTGGATTTGAAGTATGCGGAAAGGTTTACCAGTATAAATTAAAGAGATCCTATTTCCATACTCCCGAATCCCGATGGCTGGATTTATGATTTTATGTGATGGGTGTGGGTCCCATGACATGGTTCCAGTAACTGGGGCTGCAGAAACAGATCTTCCTTACAGATTTTTGCATATATTATTTATTCTGTTTCTTGCTAAAACTATTAATCTTGCATTGAAACTGATATTTTGATTATCCTTGCAGGTTCTCTCACTTGGATACTATGCTATATCATATTTTCCTGGTGGATCTGCAGGAATGAGATTTCTGACTTCTGCCCTTACCTCCAAAATAATGAAATGTTTTGGGAGGTGACATCAGATCAGATATTTGTCTATATGGTAGTTGATTTGTATATTTGTTTCGTAAGATCTGTCAGCTGAAGCTTTGAAGTTTGAACTGACCCAAGAATTTTACCGAGTTGAAGCATCACCTAACACTTCCTAAAAGATTTCAATGTTTGTTGCCACCTCTGAATGAGAAAATTGATTTACCTCTTAGCCACAAGTTTCTAATGGAAAATTAACTTTGTTTGATTGATGAGCTACAGAATTATGTTGCTCTCTTCCTGTTCCCCCCCTTCTCCAAAATGGAATATAGATTAACTTTTTTTGAATGAGAATTTATTTTATGGCCTTTTATTGTAGTTTTGTGTGTTGTGTGTGTGTGTACGATTATCACCTTTGGTTTACAAATTGTCACAATAATCAATCACCTATAGGCTAAATTCTGGTACATGATTTATAGTACTTCATCATTTTCTGTTCTTTGAATTATTTATAGATTTTGTTATCAAGTTAAGGATGCTGTTTAATTCTGTTTCTGTGGCAACCGAAACTGGACGCCACATTGATTCCGTGGACCTAACTGCCATCTTAAAAGTGACTTGTAGCGGCTATTTTGGTGGGGAACGAGATTGAATACTTTGTATTTGTTAAAGTGATTGAGATTGTGATTGATTTTAAGGTTAATTAATTAGCTTGATTGATTTAATTGATTTAGGACATAATTGTATTTTATTATTATTTTTTTGTATATCTGTTTTTTGGTATAAATAGAGATTAACTTTCATGTATTTAATTCGTTCAGAAATATATAAATACTCATTAGTCTTTTTCTTTGTTTTAGTCTTTAACTTGATATTAGAAAAGTTTAAGCTCTCGATCCAAACCTTCCGCTCATTGCCATCTTATTGTTCTCCGATAAGCCTCATTGTTTTTCATCGCCATCAAAACCTCTCACCACTGTCATTTTTGGTTCGTCGCTCTCTTGATCTCTGTTTTTGACACTGTTGCCACTGTTGGAATTGTTGTCCACCGACCTACTCGCTATCTAATTTTTGTCATCATTGATTGTTGCATAAGTTGTCATGCGCCACCACCCTTCTTTACACGCGGGTCTCATGCATCGAACCCAGACCTGCTATGCATACCTACTCCGCGATCTGGACCCGTTTGACTTGACGCTGAGGTGGACGTGATGCCACCTAGTTGCCTAAATGTCCACCTATGCTAATATGGCACCAGACTTTTTTTCCAAGTTTTTTTAGTGAGGTCTTTTCATTTTTGAAGTCCTTTTTTGTTAATTCAACCTCGAAAGCACTATATTTTGCTATTGTCCTTTTCTGCTACTATGGAAAAACTTGATGTTGCTCAACTCATTCTAGTTTTACTTAATATATAGTTCAAATTACATTTACTGGGTTGATGCCATGTATGGCTTTCTGAAAGGCCGAAGACTTTAGTGATATATCACAGGTGATATTACTTACCCTGTCAAAGCTGAAGATGACATTGATGAGAAGTTTGCTGGTAAATTAGAATATTAGGATAGAAAAAATCATCATATCATTACCTGGTTCCGAAATACCTATACTTATAGTATTCATTTGCAATTTAGACGCTTTAACATGGTCAAAGAGGTATGAGATCATCTGAAGAATCGATATACAATTTCTGATTTGTCTCATCAGTATCAACTGCTGAAGGAACTCAACAGTCTGAAACAAGAGTTCGGACAAGCTGTGTATGAATTTCTAGCTTGGATGAAGGCTATTTGGGATCAACTAATTTTGTATGAGTCAACCTTGAAGCATAAAAGTAATGCTAAGCTGTATGAGGAATACCGTGATTGCATTATGCTCATCCAGTTTCTGATGGCTCTCACTGATGACTATGAACCTATTTGAGCATCTTAACTACATCAAGATCCCCTGCCTACACTTGAGGATGTCCTTCCTCATCTGAAGTCAAAAGAAACTAGATTAGGTCTTCTTTGACCTAAAACAGATTTGACCTTTGCAGTTACTCATCAGAAGGGAAAACTTTGTCGTCATTGCAGTAAACATGGCCATGCTCTTTTTGAAAGTCCCACCATAGAGTGTTGAACTTGTAAAAAGAAGGGTCATATTACTCCCAACTGCCCTTATCTAATATGCAAATACTATACACTTCTAGGACATTTGATTGAGGAGTGCCCTACTCGTCCACTAAGACCTTATCAGAGTAAGTTTCAACCTCGTCCAAGTTCCTCCTCCAAGCCTATGTTTGTAGCTTCAATTGCCGATGATGCATCTTCCTCTACTTCTCAGATCTCTCTTTCCACTACTGATCTTAAGTCTCTTCCTAAGCAAGTCTATTATCAATCTAGTAACACTCCTACTGCCTTAGCAACTATATCAGGTAAGGCTGACCAAAAAATTCATTAATTTTTTATCCATCCATACTAAAACCAATTTAGTCCATCCAATTAAAATAATATATTTTATTGAATTAGATCTAATGGATTAAATTTAGTTGTGGATAATTAGTAATCTAACCAAAACATGCATTAGATATCCAATGTATTTTATGTTTTTTTTTTCAAACAACTAAACGTTTTCAAATTTCTTTTTTTTGGTTCAACACTTTCACTTTTACTAAAGCCCATAACACAAAACGTTGAGTCTACAAATTTTTTAGAGAGAAAATGAAAATGTTTAGAGAGAGAAATATTTTTTAGAGAGAGAATGTAAATTTTTAGAGAGAGAAAAATATTTTTTAGAGAATGAAAATTTTTAAAGATAGATTTTTTTTAAATGAGTGGGTTGAATATCCATTCATCCAATTTATTAAAATGGATTAATGGATGGATTGAATATCTATCCATTAAATTGAGTCATTGGTGGATTGAATAGTATCAAACATTTTGTAATGAATCTTAAATGGATTAATGGTTTATTTTGGATCCATTCATTATGATCCAATCCAAAATCAAATCAATCAATCAATTTGTTACCCCATCACCAAGTAATAAACATTGGTATTTTGATTCTGCATGTTGTAATCATATGACTTCCTCATCTTATGTCTTTTCTTCCTTTTCCTTTAGAGATGTTATTCATTCTATTCATATTACTGATGAGTCTCTTATGGAAGTAAGTCATAAGGGTCTCATCTCCTTACCTACCCTTACTTTATCAGACATTTACCTTATTTTCAAATTAAACTTTAATTTCATATTTGTTGGCCAATTATGTGACCTTGGTTATATTCTTACATTATCTTTTGCTGGTTGTTTTGTGCAAGATCCACGAACAAGGCAGATCATTGATAATAGTTATAAAGTTGGACGATTATTTAAGCTCATTACCCTCCATGTTCCTTCGTCTCCTATGTCAACTCTCTGTGCTGCTTCTACTTCATTTTTTCTTCAGCTGTTGCATCAACTTCTTGATCATAGTTCTCTTAGTAAATTACATCTTCTCATTTCTCAGGATGTTTTACGATTTGATAGAGAATAATTTTTGCATTGTACTTCTTGTCAAATAGCTAAACAACCTACCTTATCTTTTAATAAAAGTACTTTCATTTCTGTTTCTTCATTTAATCTTGTGCATTCTGATATTTGGGGTCTAGCTCCTACACCCACTATAGAAGGTTGTCGATATTTTGTGATTTTCATTTATGACTATTCACATTTCACTTGGATATATTTAATGAAAAATCGTTCTGAACTTCCCTAAATCTACATTACCTTTGCCACTATGATTTAAACTCAATTTTCAAAGACAATTAATATTTTTTATCCTGATAATGCCTCTGAATATTATGATTCAAAACTACTCACTTTTCTTGTTGAACAAGGCACCCTTTTTGAGTTTTCATGTCCTAGTACGTCTCAGCAAAATGGTCATGCTAAAAGAAAACATTGGCACATTCTTGACTCCGTTCGAGCGATGCTCATTTTCTTTTCTTGTCTTGAACATATGTGGGGTGAAGTTGCTCTTATTGTTGTTTATGTTATCAATCATCTTTCTTCCTCTGTATTTGGTAATGTATCTCCTTATGAACGTTTTCACCACATATCTCCAAACTATAAATTTCTCAAAGTTTTTAATTATGCTTGTTTTGTTCTTCTTTATCTTCATGAGCACATTAAGCCTGAACCCTGTGTTCGTCTCTGTTGCTTCCTTAGTTATGGTACTGAACACAAGGGTTATCATTGCTGGGATCTAGTCTTTCAACTCATTCGTATTTCTCATCATGTTGTATCTGGGAAGATACTATGTTCTCCTCACTATCTCAGTTCAAGTCCATTCCTCTCACTTCTACCCCCTTGTTTATTACACCATCTATTGATCTTTTTCCAAATGATTTTGATATAAAGTCTTCAGATGTGTCATCCTTCTACAAGTTCTCTCTCTATTTTCCTCTTCCTTCTCCCACGAGATTAGTTCTCTTCGTAGTCATTTGAAGTTTTGACTCATCCCGCTGAAACTATCCAACCATTAATCTTGCATCTGACACTATTATCTGTCCATCTTGGGTAAGAAATCTTCTCACCTACCTTCATGATTATCATTATTTTTTACCATGCTTCACCCTCATGAACTGCAGTCATATCTAAAGGCATTCACTGACCCCAATTGGCAACAAGCTATGAAAGAAGAATTAACGTCTTTGGAGAATAATGGTACTAGGGAAATGATTGATCTTTCTTCTGATAAAGCTCTTGTCAAATGTAAATGAGTTTATAAGATTAAAACTCACTCTGATGGTTTGTTGATCGTTACAAGGCTAGCTTGGTGGCCAAAGGTTTTACTCAGGAATATAAGATTGATTATGAAGAAACCTTTACTCTAGTTGTTCATTTCACTTCTGTTTGTACTCTTCTTGTTATTGCTGCCACCTGCAACTAGACTCTTAACTTGATAGATGTGAAGAATGCCTTTCTCAATTGTGACTTGGAAGAAAAGTCTATATGCAACCACCACTTGGTTATTCTTGTCCACTTAACAAGGTCTGTCTTCTTCGCAAAACCTTGTATGGTCTTAAACAATCTCCTCGAGTCTGGTTTGCTAAGTTCAATTCCACCATTAGTCATCTTAGGTTCTCCTCTAGTCCTTATAATTCACCAATCTTCATCTAAAAGACTGATCGCGACACTGTGTTATTGCTTTTTTATGTTGATGACATGATTATTATTGGTGATTATACTTCTGGTATTGCTGATCTCACCTTGAGCTGCAATTTTGAGATGAATGATCTTGGTCCTCTCAGTTATTTTATGGGTCTTGACATTCTTTCCTCTGTTGATAGTATTTATTTGTCTCAAACTAAATATATCTTGGATCTTATTTCTCAAGTCGACCTCTCAAATAGTTGCATTGAATCCACTCCTTTGGAACCTAATGTCAAGTTTGCATCTCTGGATAGTACTGTACTTGATGACCATACTCTCTATTGGCAGTTAGTTAGCAGCTTGATTTATCTTACTGTTCTTCGTTCAAATATTTCATATGTTATACATTTAGTCAATCCATTTATGTCAGTTCTGTTCACTACTCACTATGTTGTTGTTTTTCGTATTATTCGACATATAAAAGAGACTCTGTTTCATGGGTTTCATTTTTCAGCCAACTCCTCCTTGGTCGTCCAAGCTTATTCTAATGTTGATTGGGGTAGAGATCTCACTGATCACTGATCCACCACTGACTATTGTATCTATATTGGTGATAAGCTTATTTTGTGGTGAAGCAAGAAACATATTTTAATTGCACATTCTAGTACTGAAGTAGAGTATCGAGCTCTTGCTAACACCACTTTTGGCTTCTTGATGATTTGGGTTTCTCTCAGTTCTTTCCCACTGCTCTCTATTGTGATAATAAGAGTGCTATTCAGATTGTTTATAATGATATCTTTTATGAGCACACTAAGCATATTGAGATCGATTGTTACTTTATCCGTTAACACATTCTTTGTAGTGCTTTTCATTTCATTTTTATTGGAACTCTTGACCAGTCAATCGATTTGTTCACCAAAGTTCATCATCCTAATCAATTACGCACTCTGATTTCTAAATTCAAGTTGGTTCCCACCACACCCACCTAAGTTTGAGGGGGATGGTAGCGTGATTTAGATTGTGATTGATTTTAAGATTGAGTGATTAGTTTGATTGATTTGATTAATTTCATACATAATTATATTTAATATTTTTTTTTCTGTACAACAACTTTTTTATATACAATTCATTTAAAAATATATAAATATTCATCAATCTTTTTTTATGTTTCTATTTCTAAGTGTAATGATGGTCAAAGTAGATAATAGAACTAGTTTTTCAACCAGAGGCCCAAGATGAGAGTATAAGATAGTGGAACAATCACATACGCCCTTCTTGTGCTAATGCTAATCAAACTCTAGAATTCTGTCCACCATCATGCTACCATTAAAGTTAAACCTCCCAGGCAACATAATTTTGCCACTCGAGACTCTGATGCTCATTGTTGGCTAATTCCGACTGTAGTTAAAGTAGAATCAATTGTATGAACATCACCAAAAAAAGAATCATTTGTATGAAATCTTCACTACTTCTGCTGGTCGAAACAATTTGCCATCATGCGCTTGGAATTTGAGATATGGTTGAATTGATTACTATAAAATGACATAAACTTTACCGGTTTAAAGGACAAAAGTATGGTTCCCATGAAACTTTTGACCTGGCCAAATAGACTCTAGGAGACATTATTGGCTCTTGCTTCAGGGTTTACTTAAATTATCTTATCTGTGACACGATGTAATCTTCAAAATGAGGTAATTACTCATTAGTAAATAATATTATTGAACAGTTAATTGTACTTAAATGAATACTTTAAGGAGTAATCTTCCCGCTTGAGAGTTGACTTAAGACTAATCTTAACGAGTTTGACATGCAGGATATGGATATAGTAACATATATATATATATATATCACGCATTATTCCATTGAAGTTTTGTCTATTTTCATTTTTTTATACATGAATTTTATTTTCTAATACATAATCCTTGAAACTATAATGAAAAATCATGTGTTTTCTGTGAATATCAATTTTAACAGTAGAAGTATACATATAAAAAATATGTGATCTCTTTTAACATAAACTTCAAACACTTAATTTTCAAATATGTGTTGACTTTGATGGTTAAATTTAATAGAAAAATAAATTTATGCTATTTATTATAATTTAAAAAATTATGTGTTATAAAATAAAATTTATATATATAAAAAAGGCATAAGTTAAACTTCAAGTGTTTAGTAAGTAATTTACTCTTTTTTTTATTGGGAAAGTAAAAAGGTCAAAGAGAAAGAAAAAGTGAACAACCTCCTCAAACTCTAAAAACATGAGAAATTCTTAATTGCATATAAATATAATGTGTTATCTTTATACACATTTATAAAATGTTAGAAAAAAAGATAATTTTTTGTAATGAGTAAATATAATAAAATTTATTTATTTTTTTAATTTTTTATATTTTATGTGTAAAGATAATGTGTTACTTTTATTTATGTAAAAAAATATCTCCAAAATAAGTATACTTTGTTATTTCCAAAGTACAACGAAGCAAAAAGCCTTGGCATGCCATTCATGACCCGTGGAGTTGATTGGACATGTTCAAAGTAGTGTGGTTTGGGTAAGATGATTTTTTATACTCACTTTATAGTTTATACCCATTCCCTCTAATAATTTATAGCATTGGAAAGTGATTTTGGAACAGAAACACTGAACTTAAGGAAATATTAGGACAGCAATGATGGAATCAGACAGTGATTTGACCTTTGAATATGAAGATTATATATGAACAAGCGATGTTAGTATACGGCATAATCTTTAATAATGGAATTATTGAGAGGCACAGGGCATCTTCTTCATCCAAGGAAAACAAAGCTGAAACTCATGATCAGTGGAGCACTTTCAAAGGTTTGAAAAAGAAAAATTGATGAATTGAATACATGATGTAAAGCATTCACTCATTGAGAGGGTAGCAATGCTCTAAAACCTTATCTCACTGAATTTGCCCATGCGGTAGGTGGTAAATCTCAATTATGGAGAAATGGCAAGCTTCAATGCTTGGTTTACATATTAACTAATTGATGGTAATGTCTTCATCCAGAGAAATTTCCTACCATTGATTGGCTTGTTTTCTAAAAAAGATATCTACCTGCTAGCTGGTCTTATCTCTATGATTTTGGGAAGTAATCACAAGGTGGAGGCAATTGGCCAAATAATTAGAAAGAAACAAAGATTCCAATTGTTTCTAATAGACAGGGATTTGTCATACTGATGAGGATCAAGCCTCCCATACGTGTGAATTTGGGAAGTGTAACTTGGAAGTTCTTCTTACATGATTTTGGATGGCCATGGACCCTATTGATGTGATTTCATTATGTCAATAACAAATCTTGTTCTGGTTTCATCAATCTGTATTATTATTGGGGATTCAAAAGTCCACTTGATGTACATAGCGAATTCACCACTTTGTGACTCTACTGCACGTGTGCCATGCATAAAGGACAATAGTTCCGATGGTGGTACCATAGTAGACCATACCAAGGGTCCACCCTCGACGCAAATGCAAATCATAAAATCTCTCTCCATCTTTCTCTCTCTCTCTCTCTCTCTCTATTTTCCTTTGATATTTCTAAAATTTGGGGCATGGGGAAGCCATTCTATTTTATTGTATAATTACTATGAAGTTTTCCAAACTACACTTGCTTGTATATGATTTCATAAACTAAAGCGACTACTCTCAAAATAAAATAAAAAAAGAATTAAAAAAAGGAAAAACGGGCATAATAGGTAAGCAGATAGATAATTAGATAAACAGTCAGTCATGTAATAATGACTTGAAATTGAGTTTTATTTTCATTATGTGAATAGAATTTATTCATATGTACGACAGAACTTCATACACATCAGGTGTCCCATCTTCTAACACCATTAGAAGTTGCGGCTCAGTGATAAAATGGTCACCGACGTAAAGAGCATGAATTGGAGACTCATTATTGTAATCGACTGGAGTGGCTGTAATGTGTTCATTGGCAAGATTAATGCCCTGCTCTAGTGCTCTACTAATGTTTGGTCACTGTTACATTTTGTAACCACTCTATTATGTCAGTCAAATCTGAATTTTCCTCTGATCTTGTTCCTATTGATATTCTCCTCTCGTGAATATGAGCTCCTAGCTAACAGCCTAACACTAGGGGTACCTAAAGAAAAGCCACCCTTCTTCCAACTCTAAACAACGCTTCAATCCAAACATAAGATTGATTCAACATTATGACAGCCTCAGCATGCAGGCATTACTTGCATCAATAATGTTTTTAATTAGTGTGTGGTGCCATAAAAAATCTAGCAATTCGTTTCCTGTCATGTGCCCGGCACCCCTATATTTTTTTACTATTAAATCTTTGCCAGTGACTAGCTTATGCCTATTCCTCATATTTTGATATTCAAAAGTTGCTGCATTCATGTGGTACGATATACAGTCCAAAAGCAGGAATGTGATTTAGATAATAAAAAAAAATGCGAGTTATATCCAAATCATAATTCCCGTTCATGTTTGTCAAAAACATTCATGGAATGATTCATAAGTTATTTCTAAGTAGTGGAAGTTCAAATACTTGCAAGGAAAGGAGAACGGGAAAAAATGAAAGAAAAAGAAAAGTGATAGAAGAAAAGTATCAATTTTTTATTTTTATTTTTTGAAGATGGAATTCTTGAATTTAACAAGCATTAAGAAAGAAAAAGAAAAAATGAGTTATAAAATGTGTTATTTAAGACCGAAAGGAATCAACACAACATTGTCTTTGTAAATTGTGCTTGAACTTGAAGTGTTGAGTAATTAGATTTCAAGAGGAGCTAATTAATTATATATGGTTATGTAAGAATTTTGGTTAGATATGAAGAAATTTATAGTGGATGGGAATTATCACCACATCTTTTCCTCTTCTTGTTCTTGTCTAATCTTCCTTTTTCATTTACTGAATTCGTTTTGCCTCGGAATTACCAAGTGATCCAAAAGGGCCTTCTTGTTTTTCATTGCTACTGGGTGAAGAGTGACATCATGCCATTTGTGTGCTGCAAACTTGATGTGTTCATAACATACCCCAAGGGGAAGCCTTTTATGAGTTGCCTTTTCACAAAGAAAACCTAACAAAAAAATGGTGGGGTTAGAGGATAGATCATTTCAGACTAATGTAATAATTCCCATCCATATATAACTAGTGTTTTCTGTCTCTTCTTTTGAATGTTATTGGGGTCCCTTTATTCAGACTCTTTTGGCTCATTGATCTTTCCTTTACCATGAAATATTTCCTGCTTTTTCCTATTAATCATATGTTATCATACAGCATAAGATGCTTGCTTTGAAATTCCATTTTATTTGTATCCACAACCATCGCTATAGTAAAAAATAAGTTTAGGGCCAAGTCTGTGGTTATTAGAGATATAATAAAAGGGCCATAAACTAATAATTTTAATTTTTGAGAGAGATGATTCATCATATTATATTAAAACTTTTATTCTTAATTAAAGAAATTACTGGATAACTTTTAACATATATGAAAAGTTGTGTGAACTATATTAAAAATACATATATTTTTATTAACACAACTTTACACAAGTTAAAAGTTAATTTATATACTTAAAATAAAAAATTCTCACTCATGACTAAATAATCCTCGTTATTTTAAATAAATTTATAATAAAAGTTATTCAGGTGTATTTATCTAATAACCTAGTATTTTGAAAAAATCGATTCATGACAATGGTACAACAGCTTATGTAGCTGTTTCTAGACCGTTAGGTTGAATGTTACATACTCAAATTCATTGAATCCAATGAATCAAAAACTGCCACTTACACATTACACGTACGGCTGCATCATAAAACTTGCCCTAAGTGTTGTTTATGATTCAAGATGTACAGTGGGAGTAGCTGAAACTTCCCCATCTATCTGCAAAATGAAGCTGATGGCAGATGGGACAATTGGCGAAGATTCTGAAATCATGCAAGATTAATAATGCACAGAACACAGTCATGAAAAGTTCAAGTTAGATAAGGCTTAAGGATCTTCAATCAAATCAGGGGTACTGATCTTCAAGATTCATTGACATGGCAGGTGGAGAAAACGGTACCCTAAACTTGTGTGCCCTAGGAATGGTTGATAATACTGTGTGTGTATATATATATATATATATATATATGTGTAGGGAGTAGGGACCAAGCAATATCAGCATATATAGATATTATTTATTTATTTATCTTCTTAATAATTATACAATTTTGAAATTCATTCTATATAATTCATAGTGTTAAGGAATCAGGTCATTTAGTTTGATAGTAAGAGATCAGAATATAATTTTCTGTTGTCTCTAGAAAATGGCAAATACGTGACAGTGCAATAGACTAGGAACACTGACATTTATCACGAAAAAGGCTACCCGAAGTTGGCTTATATGGGTGGTCAAAGAAAAAAGTGGTTTTGAAAGTGACTGCACACACCCACACATGTATCATCTATCGGTCAACTACATCAGCTTTGTAAAAATTTTCGCGAAACTCTTTTCTTGAAAATTTTCATATACTAATACTTCGAGGTTAAAAAATGAAAACTATTTTTCTTAAGTTTTTGTTCACTAAATAATTACAATGGTGACTAAAATACTACTACATACATTGCAATAATATTCCAGGATTAGTTTTAAAATAATGACTATAAGAATACTTAATAAAAGACAAAAAACTACTACTACATATTTTCTATTCAATTTCTTTTCCTTTGCCGCATTAGACCGGCCTTGATTCTTTAGTTTTGTTTAAGATATCACTTTACTCCATTTCCCAGTAAGTAGTTATTATATTCCAGTTTATTTTGCCATGTTCCATCTATCTAAACAAGCTCTGAAGTTAAAAAGGATATATGAGGGGAAGGTCTTATTCTTCTAAGGGTACTGCACCAAATTACTTGTTTATTTGTATTGAAATTATAGTTTTTTTTTTTTGGTGTATCAAAGTTTTTTGTATTTAAATTATATATTTTTTTAATCTCATTATTTTCTAGTTTTAACCCTTGACTCATGATGACCACTTGGGTACAAAGAGGCTGAGCAACTATGAAATAATTAAAGAGTTTTTTTTTTTTTTTCAAGTTATCTAGTTTTGATTTGTGGGTAATTCCAATTTAATAGTTGAAGCTACTGCAATTTTGTCCCTTCCACTAAAGGCCAGCATACCTTTCATCTTTTTCTTTTAATTCTTTAGAGCAAAGACCAACCCACATTATGACCAGATCTTGCAGATTACAAAATCCAATTTTTCACATATTCCTCACCTCCATGTGCACTTCACTTCTCCATCAGATTCCTCATGCAGTCCTCCATCTATATATAAACAAACCGAAAATAAGTCCTTATTAATTCCATTTTAATTAAGTTAATTAAAATATGGTCATTTTGCTTCTACAAAATTACTAATCAGGAGTACCCCAGTGATTTGAGTAAATTTGACACTTACTATGGATACCCAATTTTAGATTTTGACAGTGGAAACAAACCCCTTTTTGCATTCTTGAGAATGTGATCCAAACATGTAAGTACTGGTTAAAGTCAGAAACTCACAGGGTATGAACTAGCAAGTAGCAACACCACGTCAATTGCTCATCAACTGCAACCACATAAAAGATATGGACCACAAAATGGGCCTAGCCAAATAAAGGAAAAAATTATCTCCTTGATTAACCGAATACAGAGCTATTACATTCAACGATCATGATGTCTAGTCTATTTGATTATCAACCTATCACTATCTGTAGGATAATCAACTTAATTGCCCATTAGTACTAAAGCCATTTTCCTTTCTACATTTTACTAGTCCTAGTGCTACTTAGCTATCCCTTGTTTCCTGCCAACCTTAGTAGCTAAATATATGAAGATGAAAAATAATTATTACCAAATAAAAGCAGAAAACAAGATAATGTACATGTATCCACGTGGGGAACAAAAAATGGAAAATCTTCTTTACATGATTTTCAGCTCCACCATTTTCATTTCTGACAGTTTACTATTAGTGAAACACTAAGTCTAGAGATTGGATTACATTCAGACTGCAAAATACATAAAATTTCAAACCACTACTTGATGGGTTAAACATGAAGAACCATCTCTGAAGCATGGGAGTACCAGTACCAGAAGTTACATTATATACACGGGTATGGGTATGTGATGGGGGTATGTATCCAATTTTATTTTTTTTTTTTTTAAAATTTATAGTTAGGTACGGCTTAGGTGCGGCTTGGATACGACTCCATCAAAGTTGGGTACGACTCCACTTTTTTTTGCCAAAAACGATTGCCTTGCACTCTCAAATGAGATTTTCTTTCTTTCCCCCAATTTCCTATTCAACCATAGCCTCATTTCTGCTCTCCTTCTCTAGTCTCGACCTAGCAGCGCAGTCCATAAAGAGTTACATGGGTCGTTTGCGACTCAATATGCTGATAGCAGCGTTCCAGACTTAGGAATAAGATGAGGGAGAAAAGGTAGAGCAGAGGAAGAAGGCCTAAAGAGCAGGGCTGTGTGGCTGCATGCAGAAAAGTGGAGAAGAAGCCGCTTGGAGATAAAGCCGCAAGTGGGATAGCGTGGCTGCTATGTTTGCAACTGCATTTCTGCATTACATCTTGAAAAAAAATTGGAGAAGCAGCTACAATTCAAAGAAAACGTGAGAGGAAAATAGTCAAAAGTACAAAACCCTAATTGATGCAACGTGCAAAACGCACATCATCACTTAAAAGCAAGAAATGGACCTTTTCTAGTTTTGGGCTTCAATTAGTGAACCAAAACAAATGTGAGAATAGGATAAAACAGAGAGTAGTCTGTGGACTTTACCTATTACAAATAAGAATTAGTTAATAGTATAATTTATTTTATTTATTAAAATAAATAAATAAATATATATATATATATATATATAAAATGTATCCGTACTCTAATTTTTTGAAAAATTTCATACCCTATACCTGTATCCGTACCAGGTACCGGTACCGTACCCATGCAACGAACCATTATAAAAAGAGAAGTTTACCTGAATAAAAACTATCATGGTTATGACCATGTCTTTGTCATTGAATAAAACTTATTACAATAATAATAGAATAAAGAAGCTGGCTCTTGAATCCAGACCTTCTGCTCTTCCTCTATAAACAAATTATGGGTTTTCCCCCTCTACAATCCCAAAACAGATCACCCCTTCTCTTCTCTCAGCAATGTCTGGAAGCTTAAGGAATATGTCACTTTCTCCCAAAATCTTCTCCCTCACCTTGCTTCTCTCAATAAACTCTCTTTTCTTATCATGTTGTTACTCCCTTAATGAACAAGGCCAAGCTCTTTTAGCATGGAAGAACAGTTTAAACAGTACTGCAGATGCATTAGCATCTTGGAATCCTTCAAACCCAACCCCATGCAACTGGTTTGGGGTGCACTGCAACTTACAAGGCGAGGTGGTGGAGATAAACCTGAAATCAGTAAACTTGCAAGGCTCACTACCTTCAAATTTTCAACCTCTCAGATCCTTGAAGATTCTTGTCCTCTCATCAACCAATATGACAGGCAGGATTCCAAAAGAAATAGGAGACTATCAAGAGCTCATTTTTATTGATCTCAGTGGCAATTCTCTCTTTGGTGAAATCCCAGAAGAGATTTGCAGGCTAAGCAAACTGCAGAGTTTAGCTCTCCATACAAACTTTCTTGAAGGCAACATTCCATCCAACATAGCAAATTTATCAAGTCTTGTGAACTTGACACTCTATGACAATAAACTGAGTGGTGAAATTCCAAAGAGTATTGGCTCCTTAAGCAAGCTCCATGTGTTCAGAGCAGGAGGGAATACAAACCTAAAGGGTGAACTGCCATGGGACATTGGAAACTGCACCAACTTGGTCATGTTAGGCCTTGCAGAAACCAGCATTTCTGGAAGTCTTCCTTCATCAATAGGG
The DNA here is from genome assembly GCA_029884595.1 of Ormosia semicastrata. NCBI lineage: Eukaryota > Viridiplantae > Streptophyta > Magnoliopsida > Fabales > Fabaceae > Ormosia > Ormosia semicastrata. Next base: position 4,241,172 of record JAQQTO010000026.1, on the reverse strand, counting down.
AAGCTGAAAAGAATTCAGATTATAGCCATTTACACAACTCTATTGTCAGGCTCAATTCCAGAAGAGATTGGGAATTGCAGTGAGTTGCAGAACCTGTACTTGTATCAGAACTCAATCTCTGGTTCAATCCCAAGTCAAATTGGAGAGCTAAGCAAGCTTCAGAGTCTACTTTTATGGCAAAACAGTATAGTAGGTACAATTCCAAAAGAGCTTGGAAGCTGCACAGAGCTCATAGTCATAGACTTGTCAGAAAATCTTCTCACAGGTAGCATACCAATGAGTTTTGGACAGCTATCAAATCTCCAAGGTCTTCAACTGAGTGTCAATCAGCTGTCAGGTATTATACCTCCTGAAATTTCAAACTGCACTTCTCTGACTCAACTGGAAGTTGACAACAATGCTATTTCTGGTGAGATTCCTGCTCTTATTGGCAACTTGAGAAGCTTGAATCTGTTCTTTGCCTGGCAGAACAAGCTAACAGGAAATATCCCAGATAGTCTTTCAGAGTGCCAAGATCTTCAGGCACTTGATCTGTCTTACAACAATTTAATTGGCCCAATACCCAAACAACTATTTGGGTTGAGGAATCTCACTAAACTGCTGCTTCTTTCCAATGATTTATCAGGCTCTATCCCACCTGATATTGGTAACTGCACAAGTCTCTACAGGTTGAGGTTAAATCACAATAGACTGGCAGGTATGATTCCATCTGAGATTGCCAACTTGAAGAATTTGACTTTCTTGGATATGAGCAGCAATCATCTTGAAGGGGAGATTCCTCCAACACTATCCAGATGCCAAAACCTTGAGTTTCTGGACCTCCATTCGAATAATCTCACCGGTTCAGTCCCAGATAATCTGTCCAAAAGCCTGCTGTTAATTGACTTCTCAGACAACAGGCTAACAGGTGCACTGAGTCATTCCATTGGTTCATTAACCGAATTAACCAAACTCAACTTGGGAAAGAATCAGCTCAGTGGAAGAATCCCAGCCGAGATCCTATCTTGCTCTAAGCTACAACTTCTAGACCTGGGAAGCAATAGTTTCTCAGGAGAAATTCCCAAGGAAGTTGGTCAAATTCCCTCACTAGAAATCTCTCTCAATCTTAGTTACAACCAGTTTTCTGGTGAAATTCCATCCCAGTTCACTAGTCTCGGCAAACTAGCAGTGCTTGATCTCTCTCACAACAAGCTCTCAGGCAATTTAGATGCTCTTTCTGACCTTGAGAATCTTGTTTCCTTAAATGTTTCCTTCAATTACTTCTCTGGCAAATTGCCTAACACCCCATTCTTCCAGAAACTACCTCTCAGTGATCTCACTGCAAATGATGGTCTCTACATTGTCAGTGGTGTTGTAACTCCAGCTGACAGAATGGGACACAAAGGCCAAGCCAGATTAGCTATGAAGATTATAATGTCCATTCTCATAAGCACCAGTGCAGTACTAGTACTGCTCACAGTCCATGTCTTGGTTCGTGCTCATATTGCCAACAAAGCTCTCATGGGAAATCACAGTTGGGAGATGACTTTGTATAAGAAGTTTGAATTCTCCATTGATGACATCGTCCGGAATTTGACATCAGCCAATGTGATTGGCACTGGAAGCTCTGGAGTTGTGTACAAGGTAACAATTCCAAATGGCCAAACACTGGCAGTTAAAAAGATGTGGTCATCAGCAGAATCTGGAGCATTCAGTTCTGAAATTCAAACACTGAGTTCAATTAGACACAAGAATATCATCAAACTTCTGGGTTGGGGATCCAATAAGAACTTGAAGCTGCTGTTTTATGACTACCTCTCTAATGGAAGCCTGAGCTCATTACTTCATGGTTCAGGAAAGGGAAAAGCAGAATGGGAGATGAGATATGATGTTATATTAGGAGTGGCTCATGCACTTGCATATTTGCACCATGACTGTGTGCCTTCTATATTGCATGGAGATGTCAAAGCCATAAATGTGTTATTAGGTCCTGGCTATCAACCTTACCTTGCTGACTTTGGCCTGGCAAGAATTGCAGGTGAAAATGGTGATAATATTAATTCCAAGCCAGTTCAAAGACCCTACCTTGCTGGTTCCTATGGATACATGGCTCCTGGTATTTTATCCACTAAATTTGAATTAGTAGAGTAATTTTCAATACTTACATAACCCCTTGAACAGTACTAATTCTATTTGTTTTGGTATATGTACAGAGCATGCATCAATGCAGCCAATCACTGAGAAGAGTGATGTGTACAGTTTTGGTGTGGTCCTACTTGAGGTCCTGACAGGAAGGCACCCATTAGACCCAACTCTACCCGGGTGTACACACTTGGTTCAGTGGGTTAGGAACCACTTAGCTAGCAAAGAAGACCTATCTGACATTCTTGACCCAAAGCTGAGAGGGAGGACTGACCCTACTATGCATGAAATGCTACAAACTCTAGCTGTGTCATTTCTATGTGTCAGCACCCGAGCTGATGACCGTCCTACAATGAAGGACACTGTTGCAATGCTCAAGGAAATTCGACCTGTTGAGGCCCCAAGGGCAGATCCTGATGTATTGAAGGGAGGTTTAACAGCACATTCTTCCCCACCACTTCCTAAGAATCTAGTTTCACATGAATCTTCTAACTGTTCCTTTAATTTCTCAGACGACTCAATGTGTTAAGCAAGAATGCAACTCATGGAGAACCTATGATTCATATCAATTGAGCATAGTCTAATGGAATGCCAGTTAGAGCTGGCCAGAATTACTAGAGATATTCAAATGTAATCTCAGATATATAATGCGGATTTCAAGGATCCATATATTGGATATATAAATAAAAAGCATTCTAGAGCCTTTCACCCAACAACTTAAGTCTTCAGGGAATTGTTTTCTCAATATGATATAGAAGATATCCTTGGCCACAATGATATCTTTGCTACCTTTGTTTGTCAATTGTGATTTTACCTAACAATTTAAGTTTTGTTGTTCTATTTTAAGTGTTTGTGGTGAATGAAAGAACAAGTAAACAGGAAATTCTTACATAATCCTAGAGCTCCAAATTGGGTGTATAAGGTCATTACATCATTAATTAATAAAAATTTATTGTAGTTAATTAATAATTAGTTAACATAAACTATCATAATTAATGATATAATTGGTCTAATACACTCAACTTGAGTGCTCCAAATTCATGTAAGAATTTCTCCAAGTAAACGAATTATTAATATTTTCCTGGGCTGCAAGTGTTTCATGTTACTGCTAGCAGAGGGATTTTTAGGGAACAGTGAAGGATTAACTGTCCATGAAGAAGAGAGCAACCTCAGGGCCTGTGGAAGATGAAACAATGATTGCCATTTCGTATAGAATAATGATCATTTTATCTTAAATAGTGCTCACATTTATTTTAATATCACATGAAAATTGATTAATGAAGTATAAATTATTAATTAATAGATATATACAAATATGTAACATTTACTGCCTTGACTAAAGTTAACCAACTTTAATATATTTCACTAACTATTTTTTAGCTCAGGTATTAATTAATTTTTTATATATTTATTAATTCAATTTTTTACTTTATGTGTTCCATGTATTTATATTTTATTAATTAATTTTATATTATGTGAAAAATGATTATTAAAAATGAGTAAGATTATAAAAATTGTTTTGTATATATGTTTACTGTAGCCCTGAGGGTAACCGCTCCTTTAAGTGACGTAATATAAAGTATGGTTAACTTAATTATATACAATAGTTAATTGTATAGTGTTGTAAGTACTGCAACGATTTTATATAAGTGAATTAACCATCCTTGATTTCTCTCTCTCTTTTCCCCACACAGACACATCCAAGCCAGCTTTCAAACAGTTTCCATAGTCTACCCCACATGGTCCCACGTTCAATATCTCACATGTCCATGTGCTGTCTGAGAGAGACTTTCCAGCGATTGGAAACTCCTCCAGAAGCACATAATACGAAGATGAGATTGAATGTATGTTTATCCTAATCATACGCACATGTATCTGACCACTATACTGAAATATTGAAAGATAACATGTATAATAAATGCTCAGTCAAGCAGCATACACAGATTGCAAAAAGTAACAAGGGAATTTTCCATCATTCGCAATGTTCCACAAAATTCTCTGCACTAATCAAAAAGCTTGGACCATATTTTAAAGGTTGTTTTCTTTTTTTCTTTTTTTCTTTTATGGTGAATTATTTTAAAGGTTCTTAGTAAACCCCTTTACTAGGAAGAGTACGAGGAAGACTGAAAATTATAGAGGAATTAGTTTGAGATATTGCATTCTTAGCAAAACCAAAAAATATGTAAAAAGATGAATACGAGAATAATGGTTTTATCTCTAAGTCCATTATTATGAATGTCTTCCACGGTAGGAGAAAGACGAGAAAATTAGAGCATGAATTTATCATATTGTTAAGTCACATTAATTCTCATCTAAATATTATTTCAATGAAGAATAAAGGATATATTTTTAATTTTACTAATAATTTTCTCTTTCCTTTTTTTTTTGATCTCAAATAATAAAAAAGATAAAACTAAAATTAATTTCTTTATGTCCATTATTTATTCTACCAATCAAGTTATAACATTGTTTATTAATATTCTCTCTTTATTTTTTAGTTTAAAAAATGTTTTTAATTTTAATTTATCGTAATTAATTAATAAAATAAATTTTTTAGGCCAAATGAAAATTACTTTGTTACGCATCCATTCATTTGTAGTAATTTGAATAGAGGAAACTAAATTCTACCATCCTTAGTTTATTCTCTTTATACTCATTATCCTTTTCTTCCCTTTTCGATTGCAAAAGATTTCAGGGTAGAAGCGACTTAATTGCCAATATTAAAAGTTGAGAATTCTATTTTTAAAAAATCTTAAAGTTGAAGAGGTTTTATGCAATTTCTCAAAAATATATTCCAGATTTTTTTTAAAAAAAAATAGCATTACAGGTTTCTCTTAATTCCAAAGTAGTATAGCTTAAGGAAAACTTGATAATATGCTTTCTATTTAGTATCTGCATTTCAGTGTATATAAAATGAAGCATCTCAAAGAAAAAGGAGGGGAAAAAAGCCTGAACTGTTATTAAATAGTTACTGATAACTGCACGTCTGCACCCAACTAGGCCCTGGAAGTCTCCATCACCTTGTGAAATAATTCAACGTATGTCATTATATCATTTATGGAATTCAATCAGCTCTAGAAGCCTTAATGCTAGTGGATGACAGTAATTGGATAGCAATGTTGATAATTTTTGTAGCGTAACCACATATTGAAAATAAGCACGCGGCAATTGCTTCCAGATCATATCAGCACCACAGCTCCAAAAAACAGGCACGTAGTTGACTACACAAGTAGTGGTGCTTGCTGCTTTATCTCAGTCTCAGTGTGAAAACACAAAAAGGTAGCTTCAATGCACCCAGACAAGTGCAGTCTTATGCAATCAGATACCATATGGCCTTGAGCAAATTGAGGCAATGAAATGACTAGTTTTGTTGCCACAGAACAGCATTATGAGCCAATGGAGACTTCAACCCTACCATATTACACATTATGCATTTCAAGAAACATGTATGGACCCTACCCTACCAATGGATTTCCAGATTGGTATGAATTTTGGATGTCCCAATTGTGCACTATGGAGGATCCTGCTCCTGCCTGTCTAATTTCTTCAAGATGAAGTTAATGACATTCCAGTCAAAACCACGGTATTGAAGCCACCTAACAATCCTTCCTTTTCTTGTCTCCTTGGGTACATTCTGACCTCGGAACCACTGCTTTGAGGCCTGAGCATAAAGATGATTCATGGCATGCTTTGACAAGCCAATAACTGACTTCTGATCTCCAGCACAATCATTGTCCTCAAAAACCACTTCAACTGCCTTATCAGCATCAGCTTGACTAACTCCCTTCTTGAACAGTGCCTGACACAACAATTGCAGTCCATCACACCAAAATACTTCCCTTGATGATGTAGGAAGTATATGGCCGTTGTAAGGCATGTGTGATGCAACCTCTGTGCTTTGGCCTTGCCTTGGTCCCCCCGTAACAGTGAGGAACCTTCAAGGAAGCACAGTTTGGGTGCACCTCTAGTGTGCCAGGCGCATCTAAACTTAATTTAAGGGAAACGATGAGGAGAGAAGAATGAAGCCTTCAACCAGGCTTCGTTTAACATTTTTTGGGGAGGTGGGGTATGGGGTGGGCTGAATTCAATCAAGGCATTTCACATATTGGGAAATAATGAAAAAAATAAATCAGATAATTTTAGAATGAAATGAATTGAGCCCTGAATCAAGTAGCTAAGTAATAGAGGAAAGCATTCAATCAGATAAATTACAAAAGTAATGAAAAATTGTTGGATTGGAGCTTTGCAGTTGTTGAACAATTCACTGAGAAAAATAAAGAAAAACTACGACATGACTCAAGCAGGAAAAAATATAATTAAACTAAGAAACTTTTTAAATGTAGGGAAAAATCAAATACAGATTATATATTATACAAACACGAGGTAAAAATTCAGATACAGATAATTACATATCTTAGGAAATAATATAATTCTTATTACTTTAACTTTGAACTTCTACGCTAGTATCTATTCTCAAACTTATGCATTGCTCTCAAGTATTAATTCTGAAAAGAAAAAAGGTGGATGTACACTGCTCTGCTGAATTTGCAGAGATGCTGTTACAATGCACTATAGTTTTTCCTCCTAACACTATATTCTAGAGTTAAAACGAACATAAATTTTAGCAAGCACAACACAAGCATCATACCAACACAAAAATTTCCTCTTTTGCTTTGGAAAAAGACTAATAACAAAACATAGGGAAGAAGTATAGATCAAGAAAAAAGCAGCATGGAACAGGAGTGAGGCAGTGTATAAGAAAGCAAAAAGTGTTAGGACGAACAAAAGTACAAAATACACTAGCTTACTTGTTTGATCCGCCTTGGCCCCCAACTTGATGAAGACCATCTAGATTGAGAAAATGATTCAGCATACAACCTATCATTGATCAACCCTCTGAAACAAACAAAGGGATAAAACAATCACCATAAATCCACAAGATGTATAAAAAAGTGTGCAAATTCAGATTTCACTAATGAGCTTGAAAAGGCGCATTTTGAAAAATACTGCACAATGTGACTATTCATCAAATAGCAGAGAAAGTTTACCAAACCAGTCAAGTATTAAATTTTGTTGCAAGCATGCCATGTCAAACAGATACAAGAAGCAGTATTATTATATTAATATGATAAAAGTAGATATATGGCAACTTTTGAAAAATTTTGGATGCTTGTATGACAGGTTATTTTGAATAGAATAGAATTACTTTATCTGCATATATAAATTAATAATGTGTTTGAATCAATATAAAAAATTACTATAAAATGTTCCTTTAAAAATAGTAATCTCTATCCTTCCTAGAGCAAGAAAATTTCAACGGAAAAAGAGAAAAGGATTTTCAATTCACAAAACAATCTCTATGATTTATAGTGTTAATAAACACCTTCATTCAAACCTAGCATCTTAATGTTCTTCTTCACTCTTCTTTGTTCGAAGATACAAATTAATGATTTTCAGTGGCTGATTAACAGTTGGCTAGAGCTACATTTCAAGTCATCTTCATGATAGCCATTTGTGTCTATAATTGCAGGTATCTCATTTTCAAGGCCCACGAATCACATAACATATACTACTCTCACTTTGTCGTAACTGGATGAATCATAATGGGAACCAAATATAGAAAGTAGTTGTCTGAAAGCAAGGAAAGCTTTAAGTAAGGATGCATTCGAAAATGGCTGATAAATACCAGCTCAATAAGTTAACTACATACCTGTTCTGGAACTTGTTTATCACTGCCTCCACTGCATTAGGTGAGAATCTCTTCCCAAGCAATTTCCTTCTCAACTCGACTGCTGTGAGTGCCCTGCGGAGCAGAGAGACAGGCATGATTAAAAGAAAAGACTGCATTTTACATTATATGTACATGCACACCCCTCTCCCTAATTGGTAAAAGCTATTAGTTGACTTGAATTATTACAAATTTCTTCTCTTTGTTAACAACTTATAAGCAAAATAGCAAACAGAAATCCAGGAAATTCATTGTTACTGATAATTTGCCAAGTTTTTTTTCGATGGTATGCCAAATAAGCTACACTTGATTCAGCATATCCTCGTTCTTTGATGTGCAAACAACTCCGATCAAGTTGAGATTTCAGAAAAAATAATTGGGATATTTGTAAGCAGATAGTGACTACAATGCCAAAGTAACTAACACATTAATATGTTTTAAAATGATCTTTTTGCTTTTGGGTGGTTTCATAACATCAGTTTTCTTCAAATATCTTAATGGCTATGTTGAGAGAAGGTAAATACTTGACATACTGAGTAAAAATCAAGAGGTGGTTGCCTCAACAGGAAGCACAGGGACAGTTGACTGTTGATATTAAGAACAAGCAATGCAAAAAGAGAACTTAAATGACATATTTTACTACAAACTTATAGTAGCATGACAAAAACTGACTTCTCTTGCACTAAGAAATGTGGAAATATTATGCTCGCCCATATTTGGTTCAGAAACTCTTCAATTTAGTTGAATAAGTTCTTTTTAAAGGAGGGAACAATAACTAACCTAGCTGCAAGTAATTTAATAGCTGATTCCTCAACATCATTGGTAAATTTGTCAAATTCTATTAAATCCTGTTCACAAGAATCTCCTGCCTGATGGATTGCCAACTCTTCAACAGCCTCTGCAACCTCTTCCATTTGTTCACAACCTACAATCCACAAATTAAGATGTTCAGAACAACTTCACTTCCTTCTTAGATATACAAGTGGCAAGTGCTATAACATTTTTAAGCAAACTGGTTGATTCTGCACCTGAATATTCTGTTATAACAAATTGATAGAAGAAACTACTAGTTAAGAGCTAAAAGAGGTTATAACAAGACAATATATGTTATTTCTTTTTCAATTGCTAAATGAGAAAAACAAACGCACATGACGAATCTAGAAGCATGAACCTATCATCCATTCTTGATCTTATTGGTAGAGGAGATCCTATTAGATCCCAAAGAAAATTGGCTTAGTTAACCATAAAACCAACATTGCTTCTCCCTTCTTCCCCATTTTTCCTTAATCATCATCAAATTTTTTGCAAGTAGCATATTTTTATTCAATTTATCAATTACCTCGGAAGTGTGAACAATCTCTCTTATTACTTTATGACAAGCTGAATTGAATTTAAAAGATCAGGTCCATCAAAAGCATGCTGGTACTTTTGTATTTATCCAGTGCCAATATTGTGTCACCACACTTAAAACTATAAGTCGCCACCAATCCAATACCAGGCATCAAATTTAATTGGAATGCTAAAAATCACAAATCTTTCACGTTTAACTACCCAAGAATAGGTAGCAATGTTGTTCCCCTGCATCCGCATAGTGAAGCACAACTAACTCCGAAATCGTGAATTAGAATGATATCATACTAGAAGATGTTAGAAAGCAGTTTACCTTCTTCACTGTCATCAAACATTAAGTTATTGTGAATTTCATTCAGATTTTGAGATGTTTCAAAATGTGCAACTCTTCCAAGCACATCTTTCCCACCATTTATATTTATCTCTGGCACACTTGCATCAGGACGGCTAGGATAACTACAATTTTCCACGCTTTTCACTGGCAGAGCAGTTTCAGGTATTTTCTTCACCTTAGAGGATATCTTAGGAATGTACCTAACAGGAACAGAAGAACTAAAGTCTCTGCTCTTCAAGCACACAATCTGACACTTCCAAATGCTCCTATTTTTAATACCCAAAAAAAATATATATATAATTAATAATAATAAATAGGATAAGAATGATTCCCAAAATGTTTCAGAATCTATCTATCTTATTAAAAGCTGAGTCATTTCTGGGAGTGGGGTGGGGAGACAGAAAGAAATTGAAGAACTTGCTTTAACCTAATCCAATGCCACCAGTTGGGTAGCTAATTCGAACTTTATTACTCTGAAAAGAATCAAACTTTTCAGTCATTGTGTTTCCCCCACTTTTTCCCAGTAGCCAAACAAGGGGTAACAAAATTTTGGAGCTAAATGAGAGAAGTACTTACAAGGGAATTGAAAAAATGCGAGACGGAAGCTGGCACGAGATTTTGAAGCCGATGTTTCCCGCGAAACTTGCCATGTTCATGCAACCTCAAATTGAGCCACGAACACTTATCAAGGGTTTGCTTTCTGTCTTGTGTTTTTTGTGATCTTTGTTTTTCCTGGTCTGAACTGAGACTCTGACTGAGCTATTCAAGAAGACCATGAAATTTAGGTCGGCCCGGACCACCACCAATATATGATAGCCTGAGGTGGGCTTCACCAAATTGGTCCAGTCCAGCCCAATTTGACCCAATCCCTATCCCATGTGAATCTTATTTTACTCTTATATATTACATACGTGTCTCTTATTTTGTATATTTTATTAACAAATATTTCACAAAACAATCTTAAGACAATCTAGGTAATATTACATAGTATTAATATTAACATGATTGATTATTTTAAAATGGTTATTAAATGGTTGGTTCTTTATGTTATGATTTGGTATAAAGACTGAATTTTTGAAATTTAAACTAATTTGAATACAAATCAATAATTAGTTAAGAAGATTGATTGATTATATATATATATATATATATATATATATATATAGTGTAAGATTGATTTGATAATTTAATTTATTATAAGTCATCTGATAAATTTTTTTATTCTTACGAAATATTCTCACACTCTTTGAATGTGAAATTAATTTTTATTTGGAGAGTTCTCAAGTGAAATTTAAACTCTTAATATTGTATATGAAATTAGTGTCAAATATTTAAGCTAGCTGTTTAGTTACTGTATTTTTCAAGTAGCACGTATCAAATAGAACAAAGAAAGAAAAATAAGTAAGGGGCATTGAGACATTATTGCTAATAATTCTAGTCAAATGCTAATAAAGGTAATGTCTGAAAGTAACAGTTTTGGAGAACACTGACAAAATGAATCTCAATTTGTTCTCCATGCATACAGAAAATGACAAAAACCTCCGGTAGATGGACTCTCCTCTACTAAGCCATGTCTGCTGCTATCCTCACTTCTTTCTGGGGATTCTCTGCTATTAGGAAAGCCAATAGGTTCCAAAAAGCCTGGCTTGAAAATAAACAAGCCAGGACCTGAACCAAGGTCATTGAACAACCAATCATGCACATCCCAAAATATTTGCACAGGCAGATTATTCACCATCACTATTTCATTCCCTCTGAATCTCCAATTCAAGTTCATTATTCTACTGGCCAACATCCCATCTATGCTAATCCACATTTCTGGATCATCAGGCCCGGAAAGGGAAGTCTCAATGACAACATCATGTTCTCTTTGACCCTCTTCCAGCATGGCTCTGGTACAAAACACCTTTTTCCCATACACACTCTCTTTCTTGCACAACAAGGTAGCCTCTTCTGAGGATGGTTTTGATTTGGTTCTTTTATAAGCATCCTTCTCTAAATCTCCCAGTAACAGAAGTACCTCTTTCTTGTAAACCAAGGCAACATAATAACCTGAGCAAGGCTGTGGATCTGTGGAGAAAATTGCAAGTCGAAAATCCCAGAAAATATCCACTCGCGCACCTTCTATTTCAAAGGACTTGAGACCCTTTTTTCCCCAAGATTGCCCGGATTCTAAATCAATCTTGCAGGTGTACTTGTTTTCTTCAGAAGGGTTTCTTTCCATGCTGATGGAAAGGGAATGCTCTGTGAGGTTCTTGCACCATGTCATTGTTACACTACGACATGACTCTGCTAATTTGGTTTGATAGACAAAGGTGACAGAATGCTGAAGGGTATCTTTCTTTGTGGCCTGATCCTTGGAAATTTTCTTCCTGGATGGTGGCTCTGGAATGCTTAATGGCACAGCTTCTACAAGAGAGTTAGCCATTGGCTACAACTGGAACAAGTCTGGATTGAGCCTGCAAATGTATATGATTGACTCTTGATCCTCTTTGGCCTCCAATGGTCGTTTTGTCAAAGAGAATTAGAATTGGCAAACCATAGATGCTGCCTAGAATTATGAACCATCATCTTTCACTGCTTATAATATCAAAAGCAGAAGAGTTTCATGCTTGGCCAATCATTTTGACGGAAGGATGTTTGGCTTCACAGTTGAAATGAACAAAACAACTCTCTTGCTAATTATTGAATATGGAAAATACCTACGTTGAAGATGTGATGGAAATTAGCATTACCAGAAGATTTTCAGAGTTGAAAATGGCAATGTGAGGAAATGGTGTGCAATAGCTGTAACGCTCTGAAATAGTGAAAATTAAGACTCACTTTGAGGAATAAAATCTATGCTGAGGTTGTCAATGAGGTGTCAAGACCAGAAGCTTCTCCTCTATTGATTTTAACTATTGATAGGTTAATGCCTCACAACTTGAAAATGAAAACAAATTGCATTGCTAACTTTTGTCTCTACCAGAGCCACCTTTTGCATTATTTTCAACCTAATTAATTATAGTAAATGTCACATTTGGAAAAAAATGCCAGCAAGAGAAGGTTAAATAATGATTGACAGAATTGAAGGCTGGTCGAGATATTCTTACGAACTTCTTTAAATATGCCTTTGGAAAATCTTTCCATTATTATATAGTACAGTTTTTTTTTCCAAAAAAGAAAGAAAGAAATAATATAATAAAATAATATAAAATTAAAATAAATCCAAACATTATAAATATTATATTATATATATATATCACATATGACAATGAACTTGTATTTATTATGAAATAATAACAAATAACACATTATCCTATTGGAAATCAACATCTCAGTGCCCCCAAATCCTGGCATCCATTAGATCATTTCTTCTGTTTTGGCATTGAACTGATAACAAAGTAAATTAAAGATGAAACCAGTTATATATTTTTTTCCCAAAACGTTGTAAAAATATAAGGGCCGTTCAGTACAAAAAGTTCCAACATTTTTCTTCATTTCTTTCTTCCATTACTTTTATGTTGAATTTTTAATGGGTTGTTGAGTTCATAAAATGCTGTAAATATACCTTATCAATAAAATTTGTGTACTGTAGAACAACACCTCGTGATTTCCAGAAGTATATTGACATCCGAAAATTTAAATTATAAAGGAGCATCATCAGAATACAAGAAAAGAGAAAGGTCGCACAAACTGACCTCAAGACCTCAAAGGCTCAAAGTTTCTACAAAATTATGTGAGCTGGCACTCCAACATGCACATCAATGGCAGTCACTGTACAAAAATAATAATATGAAAAAAAAATCTCATTTATTAACCTGAAATCCTCAAGATAAAACAAAAAACTTTCCACGTGGTGTAGATCGGCTCCTTCTAAATTCAGGCATGGAGGTATTGCTGCCTTCCTTAAGATTGCGACCTGAACCATTTAGAAGTTTGTTTTCAACTTTGCTAGTCAACAGAGGCTCAGCTGCTTGCACTATTCCTCTGCATGTGACAAAAATGCTCAATTATGCTACCAATGAGGCTATGAATATCATCTTTAATAAAAAGAAACAATCAAACAAGCAAAGTTTCTCAATGATTCTTTTAGCCATACCTTGATTCAAGGTTCTGAGAATTCCTTGAGATGTTCTGACGTATCTTTTTAGGATTTAAAACACCATGGACTGCAGACTCCATAAAGCTAAGATCATTTTCTGGCTCAGAGTAATCACTCTTTCGAGGTGCCTCCACATTCATTTCACCAGCAGTTTCCATGTCAGAAATCAATGAAGGTAACAGATCAGACTTCTGAATCCTAAAGGGCAATTGTTGATGATGCTTGGCCTTGGCCTTACTGTCAGCCTTGCTTTTCCTAATACCACCTTGTCTTACTACACTAAGTGCTTGCTTGAATTGTTCTTCTTCATGTTCTTGATGAACTTTCCTGGAGTTTACCTTCTGGAGGTTGAAGAGGGTTTCAGAAATGGTATCCTGCTTCACTGGCTCTTGTGAATTCACATACACCCTTGAGTTATAGTCAGATGGGGCCATTGGCATTGTGACAAGAGATTTATTTACTGTTACTCTAGCTGGAAATGGATGCTTTAATATTGGTTGGTTGTCTGCGGTGTCAATTTTGACCTTGCTTTTAATGACAGACCCTCTATCAGTGGATATTGATCTCCTGACTGGAGGTGATGGTGATCTACCCTTCCCTGAGCTCACTAATTTTTCTTCAGCCAGAAGAGACGTTTTTGGCATGGAGTCCTTGTCCATAAATGTTGAGGGAAGTCTTGACCTTCTTTGCTTACCTGAAGAACAACTTCTAGCCTGAAAATAAAATTGAAGATTTAGAGAGAAGGTACAAATTACACTTCAATGTGGCATAATTTCCAAATATACTTTTACATAAATTTATTATAAATGGTTATATCTGCATTCAGTAACCTCAGAGCTTCTATCATCCATGGATCTTTGACAATTTTCAGGCTTAGTATTGCCACTGGTACCATATTTGGGCAAACGAAAGGGCGAAACAGCTCTTGGTTTCTGAGATTCTATGGCATTTCGAGCATTCCCAGCTTTCCATTGTTCCAGTTCAGTTTCCTTCCTCTCCAATGCCGATTTGATATTTGATATCTATAAAATGTTCAAACTGTTGTAGTCTTGGGTAAGCGAAATTTAATGCACTGATTATGATAAAAAACCGAACCTCTTCCTTTAGCTCTCGGATTTCACCAGTTTCTTTATTAGATTGAGCAGCCCCAAGTTCAATGGAAGCAACCCTCTCAGCAAACTTGAGTGTGCTAATTGTCTCCCCAATAGCATTAAGTTCAGGATTTATATGAACAAACATCAAAGTTTTTGCATGCCCACCTATTGATATGAAAAATAATAAAAACAAAAAATAAGCACAGGTTAAGTTATTTTTATGGAAATTAACATCACTATTCAAATTACAAATCACTTATCATTATATCAACCCAATCTAAACAACAGCAACCCCCCCTCCAAAAGAAAATTTAGTAAACAGAGGGCTAAAATCTGTAGAACAATATGGTTGTCGAAAGTGAAATGGAAAACAACCCGAAATCTTTAATGTTGTTCTCACCAATTATCATAAGTAATGTGCGCTAAAGAAAAAAGGGGAAAAACTTCATTGTACGTCTGCTTGTTACCTAAAGAATCTTGTAACACTTGTGTGAGCTTGCTATTTCTGTAAGGAATATGTGGACTCTTCTGTGCCAAAGCAGAGATAACATCCCCAAGAGCAGAAAGAGATCTATTTATATGTTGGGCCTCCTTTAGTCTCTCACCAACAGCCTCAGATTTGTCCACTCTCTCACTTCCAGCCAAATCCACAAGATGGAGACAACCCTTAAGAATGGAGTTAGAAACTAAATCCCTCCCTCTGACATGAACTGTCAACACACTGCAATAGGGTGGTAAAGAATTTTATTAAATATATTTTATTTATGGTTAGAGTAGCCATCTACATTCAGGAAGAAGAAATTTTACCTATGAGAACGGCTGCTTCGCTCATTTAGAGCTGTAGCACCCACAGCACGGTTCTTCTGACCAATTCTCATTAAATCAAGAACACCTTGAGTACTATTAACTGGAACTAAACATGCGTCAGGCACATTAAGTCCATTCAATTGAGAGTTGTTTCGTATATCTAATGTATATAATGTTAAGGAAATGAACAAACTAAAAAATAAATGTTATTGCTGAAATCAATGCAAAATATAAAGAATTTGATGTACAGTATTGAAAAAATGATTATGATGAAATACAAATATTGCAAGTATGGGCTTGAAGGATATCTTCTATTAGAGCCATCACTGACTAATAAATCTCTCACTTGTTCATTATATATTTCAATCATCTGGACACCGACTTCATATTTTATGGCATTCGCCCTTTCCTTTGATATATGAAATAAGTCACGCAAAGCCCTATAGTTTACACCCCATGTCTCTTCAGTCGTCAGATCAGGGCCACTCTGTACAAGCAGTAAATCACATTAAACATATATAAGAAAAATGATGAGAAAATAATAAATATCCTACCAGGAATTATTTTAAACCCAGTTAATTACCTTGAAATATTATTACTCTTTCAATGTAGCTAAGGTTTCAAGTTTCATAAAAAGTATATTCATTGATCTTTGTGCTGATGAAGAACATATTTAATACAAATTTGTAAATAGGCTATAAAGTACAATAAGGGTGTTAATAAAATACAGGTTGGTTAACATTATGTTTGGATGACAGTTAACGAGAAGAAGGGAAAAGGAATGAGGGGAAGGAAAATAACTTCCCTTATTTGAGAATTTTAAAATACATGGAAAGAAACCATGATATATGGAAATGAACCATTTCTCTAGTTTAAAACCACATAAATATTCAACTTTGATGTTCCCCAACCAAAATTGAGGTAGAATGGGCAACACTCTAATTTAATTGAATGCGTCAGCATTATGTGAAATAACTAGAACGATTATGTGGGCCTGGTAATTAAATCTATTAATTTTTAATCCATCCAATCCATCTACATTAAAACCAATCCAATCCATTCAATTAAAATAATATCTTATTGGATTGAATCTAATGGATCTAAACCTTATGGATTCATGTATTGGATATTTAATTAAAAATCAATCCATTATCCAATTAATATTTTTTTTTAAAAACATCCAAGCCCAATACACATCGTAAGAGGTAAAATTTTAAACTCGTCTCCTTTTTAAGTAAAGATGTCTCCAAACCAAGGTACTAACTAAATAGAATCTTGTACCATAACAAATCATATGATAGATTCTTAATTTCAAGTGTCCATAGCATGCACCAGAAAAATAGAGTGGATGAAAAAGCGTATGGTTTGCAACTAGTACATGAAATGAAAGTCGTTGATTGCAGTTTAAAACCACAAAAATCCTGTTCTTTCTTGTGATGCATGCAATAACAACAAAGAAATTTAAGATAACGGGCAGCACTCCAATTTAAGTGAATGCATAAGGTAACGTTATGTGATAGATTGCTTCTATATGCTAGAAGATTTCTGTATCCAACATTACCATCGTGTAGGTCTTTCCTGAGCCAGTCTGTCCATATGCAAAGATGCATACATTATAACCATCTAAAACAGACCTGATCAACGGTTGAGTGTCAGCATATATTTGTTCTGCAGATGATAAAGAAAATTCATCATAAAAAGCTTCAAATAAGAAGATATACAGTCCAGAAAAATATCATTTATTTATTTGTAACAAATGCATTACAATATGATCTCATGACCATTGTCATATAAAGATCCAGTATACAAATACTCATTTTGGTCATTCTTCAGCACATAACCATACCTCTGTTTACTTAAAAAAAATATTAAAAAAAGAAAATCATTATTTTCAACTCTTTACTACATTTTTACATAGACAAATCTTCAATTATAGTCATTTAGGAAGATCCATGTAGAGCAAAGTATCTACTGGCCCTATACATTTTGCAGTAATATGTCAAAAAATTAAAATACCTTGTGTGACGTTTGTTGCAAACACCTTATTGAATGAAAATACCCTTCTAGCATCTTTTCCCTGCTTAAGGGGATTTACAATCATTATGTTTCCATTTTCTCCTATATAATCTACAGTAGACTGTCCATTTGATTGTCCTGGTAAGAAGGGCCTCACTCTACAGTATACCCTAATGGCTCCTGTAAGACAACAAATATATTAATATACATATGTCATGTAAGTAGATCCTTAAAATTCATTGTTGAGAAGTATCTTAGATTCTTATGTACCTTTGAGGTCTTGTACTTGATTGTAAAGAAAGCGGTTCTCCTCCAAAACTTTGTGGTAGGAGGACGAGGCCACTCCAAGGCTCTTGATATGATGCTCTAAGAAGTACATAGAACTCAACTCAGTGTTATGAAGGAATGTTATATTAAAAGATTTTACATACATGGAGGATAATCCTTACCAAGCCTGCTCAGTTCTTGCTCCCACTCAGATTGAATTTGTTTTACCTCCAGTTTTGTCTCTTCACAAAAGTACTTTATTCCCTAGAGCAAGAGAAAAATCATTACAGTGTATGGTGCTAATCTAAACTCACATGATAAAGTGTCTAAAGCAGTACATTTATTTTCCACTTTTATACCTCAAGTTGTTTCTGCTGAGTATCAATTATTTCAGCATGCTTGGCAGAATAATTGACATTATGCCGAGTACTATCACGTTTTCCACCACAAGTGCAGAATTTAGAGAAATCATTCGATGCCAAACTACTTCTTTGATCAAGATATAGTGAGATGGCTTCTATGAAGTCTCTCTTAGAGAGGCAACCAATATCGCCTTTCAATATTTTCTTTAGGAAAAGTCCAAGCTGCAGACCATGGTTGAGAATCATATTTTAGATAACCTTTTGCAATAAGGAAAACGAAAAGACTAAAATTACTGGGAATTGTGATTAGTGAGGTTGGGAAATAACAGAAATGAAGGTGCTTTTACATTAAAAATGTAGAAGCAACGCAAAAAGGCACATTAAACTTTGAAGTACCTGAATGCCTTGAGAAACAAGCAATTCTGAGAAATTCTTGACTATCTTGCTAAGCAAAGCATCAATTACCTACAAAATTTCACCCATATCACTAATAAGATTGCACGAAGCAAATGAATCTTTATGCATAAATTTACTTGCTTGAAAAAAAAATCTGAACAATAGTCTAATTTGACAGTCTTAAATATTCCAGAGGATTACAATTTCAAATTGAAACAATACTCTATTGCATGCACATGACATTAGCCTATCTCGCGTGCTTATAATGTAAGAGCATTTATTGCTTAGTGATTAATGTAATCCTTTTTTAAGATAGCCAACTACTAATCATAGAACTACAGAAGTCATGCAACAAATTTTTGTACATTTAAACTAGAATGAATACAAACCACAACAATAATACAACACACTTGGAAAGGATCTTACCGACCATTGCATTCAGCGGCAGATGTCCGATCCCATCCGTTTCTCTAAGATATGCCTGGAGAAGTTTGAGTCCAAAGTGATCAAACAGGAAGGCCAGAGTATTGGCAGTTCTGGTTTCTTCAACTGAGACCTCCCCAGATAGATGAAGAAATTCAAGTAGCTGTTCATACTGTGATGACTCAAACTCATCCAGGGATTCATCAGCACTTTCACTGCCCATTATGGAGGAAGGAGACCCCTTGGGGAAGGAAGTAATCCTCACAGTTCCTCCATACCTCCACACCCCAACTCCACCTGATAGCTTCCATTCATAATATCCTTTCAAACAGAGAATGCAGTCCACAACTTTACTTGATGAACCCCCCTACAAACAGAAGAACAAGTAAAAACACCTTTTTTCTTTTACTGAGAAAAAAATTACAGAGAACCCACTCATAACGAACCCATTAATAGAAAACTTAGTTGGCATGGTCCACCTTTACTAGTTGTGTCAACCGTGGTTGACGAACAAGTAAAAACACAACCCCACTAATAGAAAACTTTCAAATAAAGCAAAATTAGATGGTAATTGAGACATTGTAAAGGTAGCATCTTTAATCTCAAAAGGTAATCAAATTCCATACCTTTTCTATATCCGAGGCTTCAAATGTCAAAAGCTTCATATCCTTCACGGCCTCCAGAAAATTTCTCATGTTCTCAAAATACTGAATTGCAGAGTGCGCTGCTCCCTCTGCAACCTGTACAGCAAGGATAGGATTCTCCACCACCTTTTCCAATGCAATTCCCAAACAAGGAAAAAAAAATGAATGGGACAGAAAAGGCGTGGAAATATGATAGGGGAAAGGGAAAGAAGAGAAAAAGGGAAGAAACCCAGAATGGAGAAATGGAAAAGGAAGGACCTTGAGGACAGCACCGGGATTGACCTTGTTGAGGACGTTGCAGAGAATGAGGCCATTGCGAAGTGCAAGGCAAAATTCTTCTTCGGAGGGCTCTTTGGAGAGTGATGCTGATGCGCCTTCGTCCATTTGGCGGAGCCATTCTGCTGCTTGATACCTCCTTGAAGCTTAAACCACGCAACAAACACAAGCTGATTGAAGAAGAAGAGATGGCGGGAAAATAATGCGGTTCAATTCATACGGCACCCGTTTCATAGTGAACAGTGTTTTCCATCCAATGCAGTATAATGAATCAATTTGAACAACTCAATAATTGAATATTCTCGATTAATTTTAATTGTCATTTTGGTGAAAAAAATTAATCTATTATAAGTGACGTTTTCACATACTAATAAAGTATTAATTGTTATTTTTTTATATTTATTTTTGTACTTTAATAATCTTAACTACTCATAGAAATTAGATAAACATGGTAAAGTAAAGTAATTAATTTGAATAAATAAGGGTAACTTAAGACTTTGCTTAATGATTCTTAATTCTTGTAACTTATACCAAAATGACACTTAAAATAGATAGAATGGAATAATATGTTAGGTAATCTGAGTTGGATACACTCTAAGTATTTTGAACACTTTATAGATGTGAGCGGAAGCGCACTCAGATCCGTAAAAAAAAATCAATAATATAGTAAAACACAAATAGTACTTTTGTAGTGAGTCGCACTAGTCAGTACTATTTGTACCAACAAAATAGATCAAGAATTGCACACTAAATTTGAATGTGAAAAACCCTCTAGCACACTGAGGGAAAAACACATGACAAACTCTAAAAAATATTTTACTATATCAAAAATAATTACAATATCCTATTTGCAATCTCACACAAAAAGTACAAAATATATAGTATTTTTCAGTGATACTCTCTCATATTATAATTTGTAGTATTACATAGACTAAAGAATTGTAAACGTAAAGCCACTTTTTGGTGGCAAAAGTCAAAGAATTTATGTGGAGCAGGTAAAACAGCTGTATTATGTGGAACAGGTG
Organism: Ormosia semicastrata; assembly: GCA_029884595.1. Taxonomy (NCBI): domain Eukaryota; kingdom Viridiplantae; phylum Streptophyta; class Magnoliopsida; order Fabales; family Fabaceae; genus Ormosia; species Ormosia semicastrata. The sequence continues at coordinate 4,220,245 of JAQQTO010000026.1, read as the reverse complement.
AATTAACAAAATAGAAAGCAAAGTCAACATGCAATAAATGCATGACATGCGGGAAGCTACAAATGAATTTGTATTCACAGTGCATGAGGTCTCTATAAATAGAGGCAATTTCATTTAGTTAATACACACCAATGAAAATAGCACCAATCCTACTTCAGAGAGAAAAATTATAGCTTCTTCTGAGAATTTATCCTTCTTGTCTCTAAAATATTCTCCTATTTGAAGAGAAAGTGTTATTGTTCTCTCCTTGTATTTAGAGAGAAGTTGTAATTTTCTTTTACATAGTAAAAATTTTCTATTCTTGCCCGTGAGTTTTTCACTCACCACTATTAGAAGGTTTTCGACGTTAAATATTGTGTGTCAATTCCAATTTTCTCAACTCTATTTTAGTTGTGTGATATTATTTCCATAACTTTTGGTATTCGGTTGTGAAGTGACTTGACCTCGTACAATTTGGTGAGTACATCCCCAAATCTCCTTCATCATCTTCTTTTCTGCAACACTTGACAAAACTGAATCTGCTAAAGCTAGATGCAGGTTGCCAATAGCATTATCATTCATTTCCTTCTACTTATCATCAGGTATCCTAGTGGGTCTGCCTTCAATTGCTACTAAGCAATTGTCCTTCCTCAAGATTGCATTTATCTTCAGTTTTCATAAGGAGAAATTACTCCCATTGAACCTCTCAATCTGTTTCTCAACTAGACCGTCTTACTCTTTTTTACCATGAATAGTATCGTATATGTGAACAATATTGTATATATATACTGTATCAGAACAAATCTCTTATATGTTAACAATACTGTAAAAGTATATAACCACACGTGTGAATAGTAACCATGAACAATATCATAGTGTGAATAGTACCAATAACCAAAGCTCTGATATCAATGTTAAGTACCAAAGTTATGGAAACAGTATCACACAACTAAAATACAGTTGAGAAAATTAGAATTGATACACAATATTTAACGTGGAAAACTCTTTAATAATGGTGATGAGGAACAATAGCACTCTCTCTTCAAATAGGAAAATATTTTAGAGACAAGAAGGATAAATTTTCAGAAGAAGCTATGATTTTTCTTTCTGAAGTGGGATTGGTGCTCTCTTCGTTGGCGTGTATCAACCAAATGAAATTGCCTCTATTTATAGAGACCTCCTGCACTGTGAGTACAAATTCATTTGCGGCTTCCTGCATGTCATGCATTTATTGCATGTCGACTTTACTTTCTACTTTGTTAATTCACCTACTCCACATAATGCAGCTGCTCTACCTGCTCCACATAATTTGTTTGACTTTTGCTACCAAAAAGTGGCTTTACGTTTACAATCTCCTTCTTAAATTCACTTTTGGTGAGTTTTTAAAACCTTTCTCATCTTGTTAATTCCATGTTGCCTAAGTTTCTGATAGGCCATAGGAGGATCTACACCATATAAACTTATCAATGTTGATTGGCTTCGTCATGACATCTACTAGGTTCTCTTTGGTGTGAATCTTTTGCATATCCACGCTTCCTTCTTCTACTACTTCTCTGACAAAGTGATATTGAACTCCTATGTGCTTTGTCCTTGAATGAAAGGCTCGATTCCTTACAATGTGTAAGGTACTTTGATTGTCAAAATACACAAAAATCTTTTGTTACTTTTGCCCAAGTTCTTCCATTAACCTTTGAATCCAAATTGCTTCCTTACATGCTTGCGTAGCTGCCATATATTCAGCTTCTGTAGTAGACAAAGCTACAACAGTCTATAACTTAGATAATCAGCTTATTGCTCCTCTTGCAAATGTAAACACATAGCCCGTAGTAGATTTTCTTTTATCAAGATCACCTACAAAATCTGAATCAACATATCCCCTGACAATAAAATATGATCTTCCAAAACATAATGCAGCACCTGAGTTCCCTTTAATATATCTTAGGATCCTCTTAACAGTATTCCAGTGTTCTCTACCAGGATTTGTCATAAATCGACTAACCGTGCCAATTACTTGTGCAATATCTGGTCTCGTAAAAATCATAGCATATATAAGGCTTCTAACTGCTGATGTATATGGTACTTAAGACGTTTCCATTCTCTCCGCTTCATTGCTAGGACACATACTTGAGGATAATTTATAATTAATAGGAAGTGAGATAGAGACTGACTTACAATCTTGTATGTTGAAGCGCCATAAGATTTTCTTTAGGTAGTTTCTTTGAGAAAGCCAGATCTTTATATCTTTTCTGTCTCGGTGAATTTGCATCTTTAAAATCTTGTTTGTTGGTTCCAAGTCCCAAGAGCTGGTGACACAATACATGCTTTTTGCAGATGATATAGTCTTAGTTGGAGAATAAAGAGAGAGAACAAATAGGAAGCTAGAACTATGGAGACGAGCTTTAGAAGAACATGACTTTCATCTAAACAGGAGTAAGACGGAGTATAAGGAATGTAAGTTTAGTAAGAAACGTGTTAATGCTAACTTAGCGGTGAAAATTAGAAATCATACCACATCACAAGTCATACAGTTTAGGTATATTGGATCTATCATACAAAGTAATGAAGAGATAGAGGGAGATGTAAACCATAGGATTCAAGCTGGATGGATGAAATAGAGGAGTACTTCAGGAGTTATTTGTGATAGAAAAATGTCTCTCAAACTTAAGGGTAAATTTTACCGCACAGCTATAAGGCCCACAATATTGTATGGTACTGAATGTTGGGCGGTAAAAAGCCAACAAGAGCATAAGATCAGTGTCGCGGAAATGAGGATGTTGCGTTGGATGTGTGGTCATACAAGACAAGATAGGATTAAGAATGAATGCATTAGAGAGAAAGTAGGGGTAACATATATTGTGGAAAAGATGGGAAAATCTCGCCTTAGGTGGTTTGGATATATAAGGAGAAGACCCTTAGAAGTCCTTGTAAGAAGAGTAGATTAGGTAGAAAATAGCCCAATAGTTAGAGGCAGAGGAAGACTAAGAAAGACTATAGGTAAAACGATTAAAAAAAAGATTTAGATTTGAATGACATTTCTGAAGACTTGGTTTATGATAGGATACAATGGTGTCGTTTGATTCATGTAACTAACCCCACCTAATGGGAAAAAGGCTTGACTGTTGTTGTTGGTCCCAAGTATTTCATATCAAACTCCCTAGCCAACTGTGCCTTCAATTCTTGGACTTGATCTTTATTAGGACCTACTACTAACATGTCATCCATGTACAACAGCAAGATGATAAAATCATCATCACCAAACCTCTTGTAATATGTACAATGGTTTGAACTCAGTTTGTTGTATTTGAGACTAATAACGAATGAATCAAATCTCTTGTACCAACACCTTGGCACCAACTTTAGACCGTACAGAGATTTAGTTAACCTACAAACCAAGTTTTCCTTGCCTTTTTCTTCAAAGCCTTCTAGTTGGAGCATATATATCTCTTCTAGCTCTCCATGAAGAAAAATTGTTTTCACATCTAGTTGTTCAAGATATAAATCAAATGTAGCACACATAGCAAGCACAAGTTATTCAAGATGTAAGTCTGACAACTGGAGAGAATATCTCATTGAAATCAATACCCTCTTTCTGAGCATACCTTTTAACCACCAGCCTTGCACGAAATCGTTCGACTTGATCGTTTGCATCTCGTTTGATCTTATCGACCCACTTGTTACCAATGGCTTTCTGACCCTTTGGAAGTTCAACAAGTTCCTATGTCTTGTTTCTATATAGGGCTTCCATTTCTTCTTGCATTGCTGTCATTCATAAAAAAGTATCTGAGCTACTCACAGCCTCTTGAAAAGTTGACGGCTCTCCTTCTTCTGTCAAAAAACAATATGCATCATGGCTCGCCATAACATAGTTTGAGTGCCATGATGGTGCTCTTATCTGACGCGTTAATTGTCGAACTTCTGTATCATTGGCCTCATCTGATTCTTGTACATTGTGCTCTGGTTCTTGTTCTGCTTCAGAGGAATATTCTTCTCTACCTTTTTTATCTATTTGTATCGTAGTAGTCTCTTTCAAAGTGCTATCGTTTTCTTGTTCACTTTGCAATTCATTTTCTGCAAATATCATATCTCTACTGACAATAATCTTGTGGGTAATGGGATCCCACAGGCGATACCCCTTAACACCGTCAGCATAACCTAAGAATATGCATTTCCTGGATTTAGGATCCAACTTTATTCTTTCTTGGGAATTGTACATCACTGTTAAGTACCAAAGTTATGAAAACAGTATCACACAACTAAAACAGAGTTGAGAAAATTGGAACTGACACACAATATTTAACGTGAAAAACCTTCTAATGGTAATGAGGGAAAAAATCATGGGCAAGAATAGAAGGTTTTTACTATGTGAAAAAAAATTACAATTTCTCTCTAAATACAAGGAGAGAACAATAACACTCCATTTTCAAATAGGAGAATATTTTAGAGACAAAAATGATAAATTCTCAAAAGAAGCTATGATTTTTCTCTTTGAAGTGGGATTGGTGCTCTCTTCGTTAGTGTGTATCAACCAAATGAATTTGTATTCACAATGTAGGAGGTTTCTATAAATAAAGGCAATTTCATTTGGTTGTTACACACCAACGAAGAGAGCACCAATCCCACTTCAGAGAGAAATCATAGCTTCTTCTGAGAAGTTATCCTTTTTGTCTCTAAAATATTCTCCTATTTGAAGAGAGAAGTTGTAATTTTCTTTCACATAGTAAAAACTTTCTATTATTGTCTGTAATTTTTTCCCTCACCACCATTAAAAGGTTTTTCACGTTAAATATTATGTATCAATTTCAAATTTCTCAACTTTATTTTAGTTGTGTGTACGCTCACACACTACAATCTTAGAATTTTTGCATACTATCTATTTCTCACTCTCACTATAGAAGAAGCAATTTTTGCTTGTTGTGTTTTGGATGAAGCAATGGTTCTCTATTTATTGAGAACCATTTCAAGCCTTGCATTTAAGGTTTCTAACTTTCAACCACCATTGGTAAAGAAAGTCTTCTTCCTTTGTTGAAAATGACAAGCCTCCATCGAAAGTGTTGTGCAGTAAAGGAAAAAAAAAATTTCTCCCTTTATTGACTTAATGCAAGTCATTCTAACAATTCTCCACCTTGGCTTGCATTTTTACAATAAAGGGAGGAAGAATTTCTTTCCCTTGCTGCAGAACACTTTCGGTGGAGGCTTGCCATTTTCAAAAAAAGAAGAAGACTTTATTTGTCGATGGTGGTTGGAAATTAGAAGCCTTAAATGCAAGGCTTGAAATCAGTCTACTATGAAAGGACAAAGCACATTGATGTTAGACTTCATTTTATCAGAGAAAGTATCAACAACTTTTGAATTGTTAGAATGACTTGCATTAAGTCAATAAAGGGAATAAAATTTTCTTTCTCTTGCTGCATAACACTTTCAGTGGAGGCTTACCATTTTCAACAAAAGAAGAACCATTTCAACCCTTGCATTTAAGGCTTCTAACTTCCAACCACCACTAGCAAAAAAAAGTCTTCTTCCTTTGTTGAAAATAGCAAGCCTCCAATGAAACTGTTATGCAGCACAAAATTTTCTTCCCTTTATTAACTTGATGCAAGCCATTCTAACATAATATGCTAGAGACAATGAGTTTAACATATGGATAGAAGAGCCACCAGAAATTATAACATGCTCCCATACCACATTTAATATATGCTTCAAGAAAGATATTTACAGTTGATTTTAAACAAATTTATATAAATTTTAAGTTACCAATTTAAAATCAAATCAAATCTATCATAAAAGCATGCATTTATTGTACTCTAAAAACATGCAATAATTTCTCATATATTTTTTACTGTTTCCTGTTGATTTAAGCTATCAAAAAAGTTAGTTTGGAGATAAAAAAAATAGAAATTTTTTATATAAGTATGATCTACCATATAATTTTTTAGACACTCAAATTATTATTTAATTAATAAAAATAGTTAAATATTAGTGCAATTCTATAATGACTCTCACTTACTTGCATATATCGAATGATGATTTGAGTATTTATAATAGATTGTACTTAAGTAAGAATTATTCTAATTATAATAATAATAATAATAACAATAATAATAATAATAATAATATTGAACATTTAATGTGAAAAGAATTTAGGTATAAATTTCAGTGAGGACGGTATAAGGGAGATTCGCAGGAGAAAAAAAAACTTATTCTGTGTAATTTCTTATAAACAAATAATGACAATTGTTTATTCTTCCATTAAAAAATAAATTTAACATCTTTACTCTTTATTTTTTCTTTTTTTGCTGATAACATCTTTACTCTTATTATTATTATGCTTTTGATTTCGAATTCTGTTGACTTCAATTGCAACAACAAAAGATTAAACAAAGGTTAAAGTTAAAGTAGCCTAGCTATGATTCTTACAGCAATGTTGCATTGAGATGTTACCAAAATCATGGTGCTTCTTGATTGAATTTAGGTCTTGTTATTTGTTTAAGCCACAGAAAGATTAATTGAAAAAAATAAAAATTACATCATCAAAATCAATTATTTTCACCAACATAACAAATTTTAGGTCACTTCCATTCACAAAATATCGACCTCTTAATCAATAGTGTCAAAGATGATTATGTTCCAAATTATAGTTGACAATTCTTTAGACGACGACCATGTCACAAATTTGAAAAATAGGCCCATAGGCCCACACCACTATTGAATGGTGATGATGGGGGTTGCGACCCATTTTAGTGCAACCACATTCCCCCGCTTACTGCGCTTCATCATTATGTGCTACCCAATCTTTTGATGTGTCCCATTCCTTTTTTTTTTTACCACTCATTGTTTTTTTTTTTTCAAATTATCCCTCATTCAATAAATTAAAAATTAATCTTTTAAAATACAATTAAATTTTTAAGTAAGAAATTTTGGAATTGAAATCATAACCATATACTTAAAAAACCTGAACCCTTCCACATGAATCAAAACGTTGATATCATTCTTTGTTTAATTTGTATAATCAAATTATTACTTGCTCGTTTTTTTTTTACTATATTTTTTCCTTTTGTTGAGTAAAAGCAATAAGGTGATAGTGATAATTTAGTTGACCGGAAGAGAAAAGAAAAAGTAATAAACAATTAAATTACGTTAAGAAAACCAAAGGAAATATTTTCTTTTTCTCTGATCATAAAGAAACAAACATCATTCGAAGAAATGTGGCTCAACTCAGTGCTACTGCTCTGTTTCTAGTTAGTTTCAATCAGCTTTTCAAGAAAAGAAAATCTGAGTTCTACTTCCCAGTTCTGGCTGAAACGAAAATTACCATAACAAAAAATAAATAAAACAGCATTTTCTCATACTCTTGTAGATATTATTCAGAAGAATTAAAAAACTTAAACTGGCATCAATTTTAAGTTCCCTAGTTCATTTTACACCTGTATTTATGCATATTAATTTTGTGATGAAGTATTGGTGATAAATAGTAACTCTGGCAGAGTGTAGTAAAAGAGCAGTGCTATGACATATTACTAGTTCTTACCTGCTTCCTCTGCTTTCCTCTGAGCCAATTCATGATCGTTGATGCTCTCCTCCGTCACACTGTATGAAGCCTCATTGTTGTTACATACCGAACCCTTCAATCCTCTCTTCGAAGGAGACGTAAAAATTGAGTTTGGCAAGCTCTCTTGCGGCATCTTTCTCTGATGATAACTAAGGAAATTGGATACTATATACTAATGTGCTTTTTTTCTTCTCTGCAAAAGCAACAATTGGAGAAACATTTCAAATACAATTCTTATATATCCAACCAATCACAAAATTAAAAAAAGAATCAAATTCTTTGAGTAAAGAAACATGCATTTGAATTGGAATTTTGACCAGTGTTTGCAGTGCTGTAATCCAATAATTTGATTCGGCATTCAGAGGAAAATTACTTTGTTTTTCATGTTTAGGGAAGGGAAGCTCATGAGTGTAAATGTGTAATATGATTTGTTCAGATTCTGAGAAACAAAATTACCTGGGAAAGTTAATGATGTTGAAAAAACTGAAGCTTTGTGCAATGGAAGCAGATCGGATCTGACCCAGAAACCACAGTTGAAGGTGAAGAGCAGGGTTCTCGTGGGTTTTATGAATGAATGAGCATTCAAAAATGCTAAGAGGCTTATATTAAATGCTTGGCTTCAATGTTAGTGACTGTCTGTTGAGTTGAGAGAGAGAAAGACACTGTGACAGAGTCACAGAAGAAAACTGAACACAAATAAACCTTGAATTTTGAATTTCAAACGTTGGTGTCTCCGTCCTCTAGGGATCAGGGTGCACTAACGGCGTGTGCGAGGTCGTATCCGACGTGGCATCATGGCATGCGATTAGGTGCATAAGTGAGTGGAGAAATTTTAACTTATTCTGCTAGTATTTTGGATAATTTTATAATTATTGATATTTAATTTAATAATATTTTACTTTTAAATTTAATTATTTGTGTGATTATAAATGGTATATGTTACATTTTTATTAAATTAGTGTAGTACTTTAAGAGTATACAAAAACTTCTCGCAGAGTATGATCTTCAGTGGGACCCGTGGATCGTTTAACCAACAGGCAGGATCCGGGCATGAATGATGGTACGTGGTACAAGGTTGTGCTTTTCAAAAGTTTTATGTTTTTTTATTAGAAGTGTTTAAATTTTGATATGTCCTAATGACTCATTTTGGTCCAGAGTTAACTTAGATGGATTTTGGTTTTATGAATTAGATAAGTATATTTTTGTATGGAGTCATGGTCATATTTTAGTTGACCTAATTCGACTTAGTGTTAAAAAATATTTTAAAATATATAATTTTTTTATAATTAATGATAAATAATAAAAATTTATAATTTATATTAATATTTTTTACATAACATTATAATATATTTATATTAATATAAATTATTTTAAAATATATATTATAAAATATGATATACTTTTAATTTTTTATTTCTAAAATTTTATGACTTAATTATATAAATATTTATATTTATACAATTTATTTTATTATTCAATCAATCTAGTCTTGACCTAATTATTTATCGAATCATAATCAAGTCATGATTATGTTAAGCCAAGGTCCAAATAATTAACTCAATCAAAATATTGAGTCAGATTTGAATTAAGGCAAACTCGTCCTATGACTCTTATTTTCTATCACAATACTCATATTTATGTAAATTAAAAAATAAGTTACTTATGCATCATTATATAGTTATCTTTACATGACTAATACAAAAAATCAAATGAGATTACGTATAAGAAGACAGAACAACCTGTGTAGTGTTTAACAAAAAAAAAAAAAAAGAACAACCTGTGTAGTTATGACACAAATTCACACATCACAATCTTTGTGTTAAGCCTTCTCTAAAGAAGGATATTTCTCAAGGTTAATTAACAATCTCACTAACTTACCATTTTAGTCAACATATATCTCTTTTAAACCAAAAAAAAAAGAGTGCAATTGAATGTATATGAGTTTCATTCTGTGTGGAGAAATTTTTATACGCTCTTTCCTTCTCCAGAAGGATATTGTTGAATGTATAAGTTTATATGGATTTTACAAGGAGATCCATATACATCAAACAATAAGTATCTCTTGCCAAAAGAAAAATTCTTACTCCATGAACATGCATAAATTTCTCATGAGTCTAATAATTTGTATATAGTTGAATTCATCTATGTAATATATACTAACAATGAAAAATGTAAACACATGCTCGTGAAGGGTTGGATAAAGCCTCATACGATTGGGATGTGAGGAAATGCCAAATTAATGACTTCAATGTCTTTCTGCTTATAGCTCTAAGTTTAGCTGAAAAATGTGAACACACTAATCCTTTTTTTCTGCAACGATATCTATGTTGCTTTGCATAGATATGATAGTCACCACCCAATTAATTAGAAGCTCATAGATAATATCTTAAATCAACGTTGGCGAAAGGCAAAAGGGTGGCAAGGAACACATGCATACATATGTAATCAGAGGATTGTCAATGCATACTTCACTCGTATCATTTTAATCAATGGAGGTTATTGAGTTTATGGTGCAACATAATATCAACTGTTAATTGCTTTCTTCTGTCGAATAGAACAAAATTATTTAAAAAAATATAGATAATGAACAAATAAAGGGATCAATCAACAAAGAAACAAGCTTTGGCAATCTTTTGGCTAAGAAATTAATCAACTTGCTTATTGGCACTGATTTCGTGTAATTCGATTGATTGTTTCTTAGGAACGAGATGAATGAAGAAATTGCCCCATCTTTGCGATATGATTTGTGTTTGGTGAGAAAAGAAAAAAAAAAGGGTTGATTGACGAGAAATCCACGGAAATCCCCGTAAAATAGGAAAAAAAGTAAAAATAAAAGGATTTAAAGTTCACCTTGGTCCCATTGACAGCTTAATTAATTTTCTTACCCATTGAAATGACACATGTACCCCTCCATGGCCATGCTAGGAGTTCGGAACTACAAAAGCGAGTGCTATTTATGTCTATCTCTAAAACACATGCCTAATATAATATTTGAATGATACGTAACAAGAAGAAGAGAAAAAAAAAAAAGATAAAAGAAATAATTTTTTTATTTAAAAATTTTAGAATATATATAAAATTAATAGAATATATGAAAAATTATTTTCCATATCTTATAATCAAATATTTAACTTTTATTCTCTTAAAATTAAGGTACAATGAAAAAAATACATAAATAATAAAATTTCGTTCCATTAATAAAATTTTTAAATAAAAATAACAATAACTATCTTTCAATCAGAGTAAGAGAGAAATGAAAGACCCGTAGGTTGACAGGAATAATGCATAAATCTACACAGCTCAATAATTTTTTTTGAGTAATCATTTTTTTCATTAATTATTTATCTCATCCAACAACAACAACACAATAACAATTAAGTATTTTTTCACTAAGTGAATTATATTTAATTATTTATCTCATCAGATAAAAAAAATTTATAGCTTATTATATTTTAATATACATAATTTTATAATAACATTATTAACACATTATAGTTTCTCATGATATATTAATTATTTATTACACTGATATAGAACAATTTCAATTTTAGACTTGATAGATTTGTTTATAGAATTTACGGTTCAATATTCTTATTGGAAATGTTAAGCTCATTTTCTTTGTATAATTATACCTTATATATACATATTTTACTTAAGTTGATGATTAAATAATTGAAAATGTATTTAGTATGAAATTTAATAATTCTGTTTGACCTTTTTATATTAAAATATTTCATAATCTTTATGTAAGATCCGTAAAGCAATATGTTATTATTAGAGACAATTAATCAAACACCTCAAGTTTTATATTTTTAATTACAAATAATTGTTTATATAAAAAAATTAAAAATGATTTTTTATTTTATTGACATTTTAAGTGATTATTATCATATTATATGCTTTTAATTATAATAATGTGAATTTTAAACGTCTATTCAAATAGATATTAATTTTAACAAATTATCATTTAGAAAAAACTTATTTACATCTATTTTAACAAAGTTGTACATCACACGAATAATAAACTTAATTTGTCTAAAACACATAACACTTTTTTTTACGGGGTCTAAAACACATAACTAAGAGAGAGACGAAGGGTCCCATTGGTTGACAGGAATAAAGGCATAAATCTATCTAGCCCAGTATGCGTTTGATTTTGAAAAAGAGCAAGAGCCAAAAGTTCCAGAATTTAATCCCGCTTCCGAACGTTGGATCCCCCAATTTTAAATCATTGCAGATTCTAACTTTTCCTTTTTTTAATATTGTTTTGCATTTTGCACCCCATTTAATGGACCAAACAAGAGGACATTCACTCCCGTTTTTTTTCTCATTATGGGACACTTTGTATGCCTTTTTTCTTAGGTTGGTTAAAGATAATGTGGAATATGACTTCTGAAATAAGCATGCATGCAATGGCTATTAGTATGAGAATTTCTTCTTTCTCAAAGGAGGTAGAAAACCCCATAACTAATCATAAAAAGATTTTCCATTAGATGATGCCTACTTAGTCTTTATGCAAACCTCATTATATTATGTCTCTTTTCTTTCTTTCTTCAAACCATGATTTACATATTACACAAATTATATATAGAATAAGTGAAACTCTTGAATTAATGTTTGATATAAATTTTTTGTGAGAGTTTAACTTAAAATTAATTGATATTAAACAAAATAACTTAATAAATATATAAATTATACTTAAAAGATTCAGACAAGCGATATGAGATTATAATATTATTTATTATAATTTTTTCAGAATGCATAAATTCTTACTTCTCTAAATATCAATATGTGTGTGGCTTTAACTAGGTATGCAGACGATGATGTGCCATAAACTATGTCTTATATGATGGAAAGCAATGAAAACCATTGTTTAGAATCCTTGTGTCAAATACTTTGTTTTTAGCAGCGTTATATATTTTATGTGACCCTTGATGTGCGGAAAAAAGGTGGGTTGAATCTCAAAACGCTAAGTCGCAAAATGCAAATGAGTCCTGTAATTATAAGTGACCCCAATAAAGAAAAAGAAAAAGAACATGTTGTGCACAGTCAATTACACATATATCAATTTGTACCAAAAAAATTACGCATATATCAATCACGCATGCTACCCTATATTATTTGACATTTGCGTGCCTATGTCTTGATTACTATTCCTCTGGCTATGGTTTCGACTTTCGAGTGGTTCACTCAGCCTGTTATATCCACTTGTCCCAAATACGTTTTCAGTGCCCTTTTTTTTTCGACTTTATTGCTTTCTTTTGCATGTTTATATAACGAAAATTGAACAGAGACCAAACTCCAAATTTAACTTGTGACTTATAATTAAATTAAAATAAAAATGGGCTTCTTGATTTCTTGCTACATAACCAAAATATTGTTGTAAAATAATAAAAAATAAAATAGATGGAAGGTTAAAATTAATATTAATATAAATAAAACTTATCAGATATATTGATTGAGGTGTACAAATATATTAAATTTAAGAATATTTTGTCACCACAAATTAATAATTTGGTATAGATAGTCTCATAGTTAATACTTCTTAGGATACAACGATCACTTCTTACTAATTCTATACTTGAATTAATAAGGTACAAAAATAACTTGTAGGATAATTCATAAGAACAAAATAATAAAAGAATTTTTTAAGTAAAAATAGAAGCTTTTTTGTATATATGTTAAAAGACAACTAACCTCTACTATTTATAAAAATGAAATGAAATTTGTTCCAAAAAATAGATAGTCTAATAAAACAACATTAAAAGCAAACAACTAGTAAATGTTGGATAAGAAACAAATAGGGCTGCAACTAAACCTCTAACATGCAACAAAGTTGTTAGGGAAATAAGTTCAAAAAATTAATTTTGACTTTGAAATAAAATAATAATAATAAACTAATAATAAAAAAATACAACAAATATATTGCTGCAATTCTGATGTAATGGTGGAACTAACCTGGCATGAATTGAGCCCAAGGCTAATGTATTTGAGTTTGGGTTGAACATATATAGAATTATCAAATTTAAATTTGAGTCAAGTCTTATATGTTTAAACTTCAAATCCGGATTTGACTTAAATTAAAAAAAACTCCAAGCTTCAATTTTGGTTAGATTAACTATTATAATTTGTTTGAAACTAATTAATACTTAATAATTTTATAAATTTTTGTATCACATAATTATTTTACATAAAAATAATAATATATAATTTTTTAATTAATTTAATTCATATAATTTATGTTAACAAAATTTACACAAATATTTCTCATCATGCAATCAGTTTTGGACTTAATTTTTTCTTGGAAGGCCTTCGGATTCACTAATTTGTTTTCGACTCAAACCCATCAAGAGAAGCAGAACTCAGCAACCTTAGTTCGTTAAGTTGAAGTATTTCTTATTGCTCAAAGCCTTATAGGCCTTCACTTGAAGCTTACAATGTTTCAGGCCCAACATCTTCCGGGTTAATGTTTTGTTGGCCCCAAAATACACCCTCGCAAACTCGCAGGCAAAGGTGAATGTCGTTTTACCTTTGTTTATTAGAATGATTTTAGTCAATCGTTGGTCACTTGGACCTATCCCCTATTAAAGGTGTATTGCCTCTCATTCCGATTACTCACATCTGGATCCCCTCGGGTGGCTCTGACCAATACTTCGTCTCGCATATCCCTTTTATATATATATATATATATCTTTCTTTAAATTTATATAATTTTAATTGCTTAATTGTAATTTATTTCAGTTCATATTTTAAGCACCAACACTTTAATTTTGTCGCTTACTCTTAATTTGAGGAGGTATAAATAAATCCCTATTTTAATCTTTGAAATTGTATACATCGATCACATTCACCATTGACTTTAAAAAATTAACAACTAATCCCTGAAACCTCAAAACGTCGGTCATGTTGATTCTTATATCAGTTACCGTTAATTAAACTTGACGAAGATGCATGCGTGGTAAGTTAAATGCCAACGTGGATCCTACATGGCAAATAGGTCCTCCCCCATCAGGAAACGATGTAGTTTTTAAAAGAAAAGCAAAAAAAAAATGAAAAGGCTATACGACGTCTTGCGACCCATCTTCCTTCAAAACCATTTTTCCTTTCTTTTTTATCTCCATGGCTGTTACCTGAAGAGCAAATTCTTTTATAAATCCAAAAATTCAAAAACCTTAACCCCTATTTCATAAGTTGCTTGCTTGGTTAAGATGATGGGTGGTGGAAACTAACCCCAAATCGCATCATCACACTCCAAAATTCAAGGGAATTTGCTCTCAATTAGGAGCTAAGGGCATAGTATACCTTGACAACTCCACTTTAACTGTCTGCATATTTGCCAAAAAATTGTGAGGGGGTTGTTGACCTTGCACATTCCGTCATTCCCATACCATCCCCCTTATTTTCTTATCCTTCCATTGCTCTGTAAAATTCTTTCAAAGATGTCAAACGCAGAACCTATGGGTGGTGGAAACTGACCCCAAATCGCATTATCACACTCCAAAATTCAAGGGGATTTGCTCTCAATTAGGAGCTAAGGGCACAATATACCTTGACAACTCCATCTTAACTGTTTGCATATTTGCCAAAAAATTGTGAGAGTTGTTGACCTTGCACATTCCGTCATTCCCATACCATCCCCATTATTTCCTTATCCTTCAATTGCTCTGTAAAATTATTCCAAAGGTGCCAAATGCATAACTTATGATGCACTCCAGGCATCACCTCTTGCGTTGCTGGTATCGGTCCCTATAATATGCATAACTAATTTATTTTAGTCAGGGTAACTTACATAACTAATTCATTTTAGTCCCTATAATGAATAAAATGTATTCAAATAATCCTTGCGAACCAGATCACTTACCTTTTGCATATATGATATGAAATTTTATCCATGCTGTTTGTAGTCCCCTAAGTCCTCATGCAACAAGGTTAGGGACCATTTCCAAATCTCTTTGTTCTCCACCCCCACAATAACATATGCTATGACAAAAATATCAGTATTAACATATTGTCCCACAACAACCAATATTTTCCCCTCATAATATCTTTTTAAGAAAGCCTCATCTAGGCCTATTAATGGCCTGCACCTTGCCTTAAAACCCTCTCTTCATGCCTTGAAAGAATACATAAAATCTTTCAAATACATGTAGGGGATGGGGAATAAAGATGATATTGAGTTTGATCGTAGAACCATAGTTACCAAGTAAATGGACCACAGATACCAAAAAGAGAAGACAATTTTTTTGTGCATTATGTTGTTCCCCTTTTTTGTGTTGTGGTCCATGCATTTGTCTCCCACTACTTCAGTTTGGGCAATAGCTTTGGTGCAATCTGCATTGCAGTATTTGTCAAAGACTCCAAGTAAATAATACATGAAAAAGAACAACCTGGGAAAGGAGTAAAAAATCACTGGAAAGGTAATGAAAGTGGAGATATTGGAAACCAAAATGCATATTTATTAATATAAAGTTGTTCCTTCTTACAAGAAGCACCAAAAGTGCATAACCATGTAGAGCTAAGCACATGTGCAATTCAAAAAGCACCACAACATATGCATTACAAAAAGCACCACAACTACATAACAACCAAATATCCCTCTAATTGTAAACTAAATACAATTATTTCAAAAAAAAAATTCTTAATTCCCAAATGGGTCATCAATGTAACACCCCAAATTTCCTATATCTTAAACAGTAATTTTGACAGTTAACAAAATTTTACTATTTAGTAATTTTTGGATATTGTAAAATTATTTTGTTTATTCCGTTAGCATATTTGGTCGTTTTGAGTGATTTACTCTGTGTCAAGAAAATAATAATTTTCGGGCCGAAAATTTTTTTTCTGTATTTATTTCTCTTGACTGTTAATTATTTTTAACAATCTGACTTGATTTTCATATGTTTTCTAATATTTGTGATTTTTGTGAATGATTATGAATTTTTTTGACTGTATGTGGGTCCAGGTGGTCCTAGGTGGGTCCAGGTGACCTTACGTGAGTCCAGGTGGGTTCCGCAAAGTGAAAATTTTTCTACGCATAGAAAAATTTGTACTGTTTAGACGGAGACAGGGGATCTTACTAAACCTGAATCCGGAAATAGTTTTAGAAATTTTCTTGTATTGTGTTTGACACTGTATTTAATTATCGGGCGATAAAAATACAGTAAATATATTTTTTCGTGGGGTTTTTAGTAGATAAAAATAGAAATTATATTGCTTAAGTCAACATCGGTGGTTTGGATATCTACCATTGATTTACTTAACGGTGGAGACTTGATCTTGATTTAATTAACGGTTAAGAAATAAACTTAATAAAGAAACATTGGATAATCACCATTGATTTAATCAATGGTGTGAGAATAAACTTAGTTAGGCAAGCTTCAATATCAATCGTAGATTTAATTTAAATCAATGGTGTGAGAATAAACTTAGTTAGGCAAGCTTCAATATCAATCGTAGATTTAATCAACGGTGTAAATTTGATTATATAAAGTGACCATTTACAACCATTGGATTTAGAATTAATCAAGGGTGAAGATTTGGTCTTGTAAAGTAACAAGGACCATTTACAACCATTAGATGAAGAATTGATCAAATGTGGAGATTTGGTCTTCTAAAAAGGTTATGACTAATTATAATCCTTGGATTTAAAGTTTGAAGGAGCAATCTTGACCCTTAATTTTAGAGACACATCTAATGGCTAGAATTTAAAGGAGAAGGATCCAATGACTTAGATTTAGTCTTCTAAAAATCAAAAGTCTACCTAAATCCTAACCATTGAATTAATCAATGGCTAGAAATGCTCTAGATGGTAACTAATAATTATGATAACTTTGCATGCATAATGATGAAGGAGGGACAGTTTTGGAGTGTTAGGAAGGAGGAGACATGTTTAGACATGCTTGTATAGCCTTTTTAGGCCAAAGAAAAAGATGACAAAGTGGAAGACTTTGTGCATCATGTGATAGCCTTCAATTATGCCAAATGAATTCATATCTCTCTATTCTTTCACTCCCACGGCAGCAGCACCTTTGGTTACACTCTCCATATTCATTTTTCTACTTCACCAAAAAGCCTTCATCAAATTCTCTCAAAATCTCTCAAAAATTCCAAGAACCAAACAACCATTTTTTCCTTCCTTTTTCTCCTCTATGTTTCGGCCAAGCAGCCCAAAAACACCTTCCATCACTTTTAATTTCATCCAACCATAGATCTTGAATCTACATGATATTCTAAGCAACTTTCATGTTGGAGATTTTCTCTAAATCATTCATCTTCATGGACTTTCTTCAAGATCAAAGTTATTGAATTTTTGAAGTGAAGTGTAAGGAAACTTCATTTCTTCTCTTCTTTTTCATGTTCTAAACCATGTTTGATCCATGGTTCCTCTTAATCAAGCTTAGTATACTAATTTCTATGTATTTTGTTTTGTATTTGAGAAGTCTCTTGGTGGTGAAGGACTTGGAAAGAGAAGCAAAACAAAGAGTTTTTGAGGATCTTCAAGAGGTAAAAGGGAGATCCATCTCATCAACCAAGTATGGTGGTGAGAGATGATCTTATATTTGATGGATGGTGAATCCATGTGAGGATTCCAATCCATGGTCATGTAATAATTAATTGTATGTTTATGAGCTTTGATTTATTTTCTTATGCTTTGATTATTTTTGTCTATGCTTAATATGTTTTGCATGATTTTATGGCTTTGATAGTATACTTATAATATGCATGATGAGTATATGGCATGTTTGTGATATTTATGATGAAATATATATATGTATGCCATGATGTGTAGATGGAAAGAAAACTAATCTTGGTCCCAATGGCCAAGGAAGAGCTACGATTTTGATGCCCTTGATTTGGGTCAATGTGAAAATTTTTTTTAAGGACAAGGAAATTAAATTTTGATCCCTAGAATAATGAGAATTTCGATCAAGACACCTTAAAATAGGTGTTCACAAATTTATATTTTCATGAATGATAAAATTGAATGATTTGAGAAGCAAAGAAAATAAACAAAAAGGTTTGTGTTGCAAAAAGAATGCATACGGTTTTGGAATTTATTTAAGTTAGAAAGAAAAAAATAATTCATGGTTTCAATGGCCATTTATAAGATTTTGATAAATTTAGAACAAATGTTTTACGTATCTTTAAATTAATATTTTCATGAAGAATGATAATAGATGATTTGAAGAGTATGGAGAATAAACAAAGGGTTTGTTTTTCAAGAGAACAAAAATACGATTTTAGAGAAATTTTTATTAATTTATTTTGTGTAAAAAGATCCTAAGTATTTTTCTAAATATGAGTTTTGAATGAAATGGGCAAACATTGATTTTAATGATTTGCAAAGAAAGTGAAAAAAGAATTACAAAGAAAGTAAAAATGAATTTGAACAAATGAGTTTGGTTTTTATAACCATCAGTACTTCGGTTTTGAAAATAAAATTTTAATAGTTTTGTTTGTGTATAACCATATCAATTTAGAAGGAAAAATATTTGATGGTTTCAATAGTCATGTCCACGTTTTTGAAGGCTTGTAATGCCTTAATTTTTATGAACAAAGAGATTTTCAAAGTGGAAACGTAACTTGAGTTAATACAAGAATTTGAAAATGGAATTAGAGCATTTATCACTTGAGAATTAAGTTTTTGTAAACAAGAATGTTTTTGAACTTCAATTTATTTTGAAGAAGGTTGTGTTTGGAAATGATTTGAGAAAAATGAAGAATATAGTGGTATTATGAAAATCTATTAACGTATAACTTATTTTTGAGTTTTGAAGTACGTTAGAAAATGTTAAGTTTTGAAACGTTGATTTATATTAATGGAAAAGTGATTTTTTGAATTATATTTTGAAAAAAGATTTCTTGAGTAAAGAAATGTGGAAAAAGATTTTCTTGAGTAAAGAAAATGTGTTAAATAAAGTATAAAGTCATATTATTTTGAGGAAAGTTGAAATGAAATTTTTGAAGAAATGAGAAATATTTTCTCAGAATGGAATTGTGGTGAAAAATAATTATTTACGTATCTTAAAAATGTAATTTTTAAAGTACGTGATTTGAAATATATTAAAATATTTCCAAATGTTTGAAAATACAAGAAAATATTTTTATGCGATTTGAAATATGATAAAATATTACTACGCTGATTGGAGATGCGTTGAAACATTTTAAGTGATTTGAATTACGCTTAAATATTTTACGTAATTTGAACTATCATTGAAAAATCACTATATGATTTAAAAGTGATAAAATATTTTTTACGTGATTGTGAAAATGATGGAATATCACTATGTGATTTGGAAAGTGTTTTAAATATTTTGAGAATGATGGAAGATGTTTTATGCGACTTAAAAGAATGATTTTTAAGTTACGTGATTTTGAAAATGATGAAAAATCATTACGCAATTTGGGGAATGTATATTTTTATGCGATTGAAAAAAATGTTAAAAAAAATTTATATGTAATTTAAAGGTGCAACAGATGAGTTGTAGTATTGAGAAAACGTAACAGAAACGTTTTGAAATTGTGAAAATGAAATGAAAATATTACGTAATTTTGTGAAAACGCGACGAAAGAGTTTTATAACTATGAAAATGTGATAATATGATTTTTTAGTTAAAAATACAGTATAAATACAGTAGAACCAGTATGTGGATGTTGTGTGAGAAAATGACATGTTTTGTCTGTGATTGGCATTTGGTGCATTATACATGCATTGGAAAG